>CM035147.1:8000100-8392600 GCA_020205605.1 Panax ginseng
GATGAGGTGGTGGTATTGGAAAATGTGGTACCAGATTTGGAAACAATAATGTTAACAGATAATGATTCGAAAACTAAAGTTGGAGCTGATCAAGCATCAACGGAGGTGCAGAATCTGAAGAACAAGGTTTCTTCTCTGGAAAAGCTGTGGGAAATAAAAAAGCTACTAAATAATCAATTGCAAAAAGCATTAATAGAAACAATGGAAGAATAAGATAAGTTTAAAATCCAAATTGATCAAATGGGAGCCAAAAGTAACAAATTGATCTCTCCTCATTGTCTCGATCTGAAGCAAGGTGTCTATTTTATTTATGGGATAGAAGGTCATCAGGCGAAAGGTTGTCCAAGATCCAGAAAAAGGCGTAGTGAACCAATAGTATAAGTACTGTTAAATTATATGTGTTCAATATGTGTTCTATGATAAATATGTCTGTATAATATTATATTCTCAACTTTTGTATAAATTGTATCAGTAAATCCCGACTTTTGTTGTCACAAAGGGATAGCAGTATTTGCTATGTTATGTAAAGTATTGTGACTTAGTTAAATGAATATGAATATATGTTTGATTAATGAAATAAGTTTTGTATAAAACTTCGTGTTATATGTTAAACTTATACAATAAGGTTTAGAATGTAAGTTAAATTTATGATTTTATTTAATTAGATAATGCCGCCAAGACGTCGAACTCGAAATCAAAGGGCAGAAGAATCTATCAACAACGTTGGAGGACAACAACCAGACCCGATGCAAAACTTTGTAAACATGGTAGCTCGAGTTATGCTGTGCGTGAATTCTTCTGCCATGAGGAACCAAACCAGACAATCGCTAATTAATTTCAAAGACTTCAAAGCGGCCGGACCACCAGAATTCAGGGGAACAACTGACCCTATAGAAGCCCAGACATGGGTTAAAGAGATAGAAAAGGCGTTCATAATTGCTAGGGTAGATGAGGGGAAAAAGACAATTTTTTCCACTTATATGATGAAAGGGGATGCTAACTTTTGGTGGGAAGCAAATCAAGAGAGAACAGGAGAAGGTGTGGTAACTTGGACTAGGTTTAAAACTCTATTTTTCAAAAACTATCTCTCAGCTAGTATGCAAGCTAGGATGGAGGTAAATGTTTTGGAGTTAAAGCAGGACAATATGATGGTGTCAAAGTACACTGCAAAGTTCAATGAATTAGCTAGGTTCGCTCCGCATCAAGTTGATACAGAGGCTAGTAAAATGAGAAGGTTTGATCTGGGATTAAAACCCTGGCTCTACAATAAGGTCGCAGTGTTGTAGATAAGCACTTTTGCAGCACTCATGGAAAAGGCTATCATAGCCGAGGAGGGAAGTGAGGCCATGAGCCTCTACAATAAGGAGAAAAGGAGCAAAGGCAAGGTCAAAGGAGTTATGAAGGTGGAAACTAATAGTGGGAGTAGGAGTGGAAATGTGAAAAGAAAGGGGAACAATTTTGGAAACATTCAGGTCAAGCAGGAAGGTGTTAAGAAGCAGGTTGTGTAGTGTGGGAACTGTGGAAAGAACCATTTTGGTGAATGTTTAAAGGGTAAGTTTGTGTGTTACAAGTGTAGGCAGGAGGGTCATATCTCTCCCAACTGCCCCAACCCAAGGATGAACAGTGGGTGTTTTCTGTGTGGGTCAATGGAGCATAAGGTGAAGGATTGCATGTAAAGGAAAATGGAGGTAGGGAGTGGGACTACTGTGGAAGGCAGCGGGACTCTGGCGATCACAGGACCAACTTCAACCAAAAAACCAACCAAGTCAACCGTAAGAGTCTTCAATATGACCGTTCAAGATACCGTGGCAGCTGGTGATGGAATTCCATGTATTATTCGAATAACTTTTATTTTCTTATATATGATTTTCCTATATATAACAAATTATTTTATAAAGAAATTTTGAATGAGGAATTGAGTTCTATTAAAAATCAATTTTTTCGTTTAATCAGATAGACAAGCTTTATGATGAATAGTTAAATATCGATTCGATCGAATCTGATCGAGATCTACTTGAAATGACTGTGTATGCTATGTACCCTTATATCTATAAGTTTTAAAACGGTGATTCCGGGGACGAAATCTTTATAAGGGAGGGTGAATGTAATAACCCGATATTTTCTATATAAATAAATAAGAAATTTTGCATATAATTTTTTTTAATTTTAAAGGTGGGAATATGTTTAAGGTAAAGCTTATGTATTTATGTGATAAATAAAAATTTATTTATTACATGAATAATTCTAAATAATTTTCTTAAAATTATTGACCATTATAAATTATATTCTTATAACTAATTTTGTGGTAAAAATATTTTTATTTTTTATTTCTATGAAAATATGATTATATATTATTTAAATAATATATGAAATGATTATTGGAATTATTATGATTACTATTTTATTGTATGAATTTTAGTTCAGATTATTTAAGTTAATTATTTTAACTTAATTAATAATGTTATATATGCAAGATAAATCAGATATAGAATCCAAATCCTAATTTTGAATTTTAATCAAGGAATGAGATTAGTAATATTATATTAATTATATTTCAGTGCTATAAATGTGTATTTTATGTGTGTAGACTGATAATTGGTCAATTATAGTGTGACAGTAGAAGAACCTGGTAGTACTGTGCTAAACCTTAATTTGAAACTCCAATTAGAGTACAAGATTGTTATGTAATCGTGATAATGTGATTAACGACCAGAATTATAGATATTAACCTTAATTAGGGAAACCCTAATTTGTGAAAACCCTAATTAATATTTAGAAACCCTAATTTCTATATTTGAAACCCTAATTGTCAAATTAGGAAACCCTAGTTGCTAAATTAGAACATTCAATGCTAATTAGTGGACTTTAAACCCTAATATTCATGTATAATGTAATTAAAACACCTAATCTAATTAAGTAACCCTAATTTGTAATTTTTAAAAATTAAAATTTCATTTTTGGCTTAATTAGAAATCCTACAAATTTTTGTGCAAAACCTTAGGGTTAAACCCTAAGGCTCAAACCCTAAGGGTTTGACAAGTTACAACTTTGCCATTAAATTTGAAAGTCAAATGACCCTTTTGCCCTTCTTGCATTATTGTTGGCTAACTTGTCAAACTTAGTTGGTGACCAACCCTAGTCTAGCTATGTGCTAAAAAACTCCAGCTCTCAGCCATTACCCCATCCAAATACATTGCATCCAAGTAATATATATTGATCAAGAGAGAGAAATGTTACTAACTTTGCTCATTTTACTTACAAACACTCAACTCACTTCTCTCTCACCCAAACCCACGAAATTGTAAGGTGTTTCAGTCCCAAAACAAAGCCCCACTATCACCTATAGCAAATCAGAAGCCAGAATCAAGCATTAATCAAAGTGAGGTATAAAACCTAAACCAAAAATCTGATCCTTGATCCTTTGATAAATGTTATGTTTGAGTGTTAAAACATGTTGTTTGTAGTCTATATAAATGATCTAGGTTGATAGATGTTAGATCCATAACATCTATAGGCTCGGATTTGATGTTTTTCAAAATCTGGAAAAAATTGAAAGTGTTGTCTGACAACGAATGTCAGACCTTCTAGATCTCATCCTATTTATGTTTTTTGGTTGTTTAAAGCTTTGATCTTGTAGTATGCTATGAGATCTTTGCTCTGGAACTTGAATCAAAGTCAGAGCATAAACAGATTGTAAGTTATTCATGGTCAAAGGTCGTTGACCGGCCATGACTGGACAATTCTAGGTAACCCAGAAACTGCCCAGAAAGGTCGAACAAGATATTTGTGCGTCTTGATCTTGCAGGTGTTTGTTGTGTTGTTCTTTTTTTTGTAATACAATTGTTGTATGTTACATTAATTTCGAAATAATGCCTCTAGATCACTAAAACTGTGAGACCCCAAATTTTATGAATAAAGATTTAATTTTCTCGAAATATTTTTTTATATTATGGTGTGGATTTGAGATAGTTGTGGGTAATATTTATAAATTTTGAAAAGTAAGCAAGTGGTTATAAAATATTTGATTGGTCGGGGAATATTCTTTTTGTCGAGGAATATCCGTACGACGACACAATCATTGGTGGACCCCACAACAGAATTATTATCGGAATGAGAAAACGACATAAATATCTTTTTATGAAAATAACGGCAGAAGTTTTACCGTTAAACTGTTGAACTACCCGGTAGTAAAGTAATATGCGTGGTTGCATAGTAGCACACGGTCTTGATTATTGATGCTTACGTGAGAAGTCACTCAGTTTTGTTCAATTATTGCTACAATTAATTCTTTGATAGATCTCACGTTATTTGATTTAATTATTGTCAATGTTTTATATATTATTAAATCAATAATTGAGAAGACAAGTTATTCATATTATTATTTACAATATTGATGATGTCTAGAAGTTCTGTCAAGGAGAGTTTTGGTCACCTAATTGCACGTCAATAGGGAGAAATCCTTATTGAAAAGCCCCCTCTTTCATGGGAACGACCTGATTGTTAAACATTGTAAATTTTAATAATGATGATAAATGTTGTTAAAAATATTGAAGGAATTTTTATGAAGTATTTGTGTAAATTTTGCTTATTTTATGGACCCCTATTTACTCAATTTTCAAAATAATCGGTAGAAAATTATTTAATATAATAAAGGTGGGGTCACATGTGTTGAAAGAAAGGATTTGAATGTCACGAGTGGTTTTGGTTTTCACAGGTTATGTTTATATATATATAATATATTTTATTAATTTTGTTTTATATGTATATATATATATAAGTATTTTATATATATATATATATATATATATATATATATATATATATATATATATATATATGACAAGAATGGGGATGGGGATGGGGATGGGGATGGAGAGTACTTGCCTGGGGAGGTATGGGGGTGGGGTGGGGGTATTATTATTATTATTATTTTATTAATTTTAATTTTTTATAAAAAATAGATATATATAAAAAAAATGTTATCTATTTAAAAGAATTTTTTTTTTTTTTAACGTTATTTTTTTTTAGAAAAACGTTATGTATATAAAAAACACGGAGGAAAAACCGCGACTTGAAAACTTAAAATTAAAAAGAATGTACCGCGCTACCTCGACTTTCTCTCTCACCTAGGGTTTACGTGCTTCCATTTTTTCTTCAATTTGGGAAAATTGCTACTGTAACCCCGTTATCTTTCCCTCGTCCCTCTGCTAGAATGCCTCGCCTCCTCCGCCACAGCCGGGGGCGATGCCTTGTATCTGGAAGGCCTCCTTTTAATGTGCCGGTCATCATCACTAGACTCGTAGTCATAGTCGTCTAAACTAGTACTCTTCTTTGACACCGCCGCTGCCTTGCTGTGATGGTCTTCATGGTACCCATTTGACACCGCCCTGTGACTGCTACTGTGATGACCCGACCCACCAACCGGAGAAGAAGAAGAAGAAGAAGAAGCAATCTTTCGCTTCTTTGAGGCAGCTGATTCTCCCTCCGGGAAGCTGATGCGAGAGAACACGCTCGCCTTTTGTTTCCGATCAGAAATTGTAGAGGATTTGGTTGGTGGTGGTAGCGGGTCTAAGTTCGCTGGAGGGATCGGTGGTCTGGCGGACGACAATGACTCCGACCGGGGGTGGCTATGGTGGTGCCGGTGTTCCCTTTCTTCGTATTGGTCGTATTCAGATGCCTTCCTTTTGGAGGATGTGCGTGGAGGTTCTGGGTCGCGGGCATGCTGGTCAGGTGAAGGTCTTTCAGATCGAGGACGGGGATTGTAGTGGTGGAGGTCAGCGCTCGGTGGTGGTGGGTTGGACTTCTGGAAAACCAAATGATCAACAGCATAGGCACGTAATTTGCTTGGTTTTAAAATTGTTGATGATGGAGTAATTTTGATTTTCTTTTTCTGTCTTCTTTTTACTTTACTGCTTCTATCTCTGATCTAAAGAGAATGATATTCAGCTGATTATTACTAATAACATCTGTTTCATCTATATAAATTGGTAGTACTTCACTGTTTCCACTTTTTTGCAGCAATGGGAAGGATTAATTGAATTGTTGGGATCCGAGTCTAGAACTGCAGGGGGTCTCGAGTTTCTACACAAGTATGTTATCACTTGTATTTATTGCTTCCTCTGTTTTAGGGAAAGGCTGGAACGAATGCAGCTAATTTATTGGTTATTTGGTTGTTATTTTCAGTTTTACACAGATACCTTTATTCCACTATTTTTTTAATGCTCTGTATACACTCTTGTTTGCATATTGAGTCATGTTCACTAATCTATTATGCTTTGGTAAGGAATTTGTCTTGCATTAACAGAATTCTTTGGTGTATACTTTTCTCTTTCCTATTTTTGCTTTATTGGTTAGGTGTGGCTATAATTTAGTTTGAACTTTGAGTATAACTGCAGTTCTGAATCCCAAGTTGACAATTGTGAGAAAGGTATAATGCTTGTGCAAATTTTTGACAAGACTTGTTATGCTTGTACAAATAAATCTTCTGTTGCTATATGTTCGTATTCACTTGTCATTTGATTTGTTGTTGCAGCATTCGTCAACTGTTGGTAACAGTGTCTAATGCGACTGGGATGTCAGAATCTGCTGATGATGAAGTAGGCAAGGTTTGACACATCTGTTAGCTTGTAGTTGTGCTCAACAAGTAGGCGTTTGTCAACCTCTCTTCATAACCAAGTTTAGATTTTGACCACGTATGCTCCATATGTTATGTATTGCAGGAATGTTTTAAAAGGAGCAACATGATTTGAGGTGTATTTTGACAGTCCCAGTTCGCTGTTATAATGTTTTATATTTGTAAATTTCTTTGTAGGATTTAATACCACCATTATATGTGGATGAGCTCTCACCATTACAAGATCAAATAACACCATTTGCAACTGAAGTTGCTTTCAATACAATAGAAAGAGAACTTGGATTACCACTAGATGAGCTATTCTCCGAGATATCAGCTGAACCTGTTGCAGCAGCATCCCTAGGGCAGGTCTGTAATTAGTCATATACTCTGTTGCTTGTGCTAATTTTGGTATTTTAACTTGAAATTATATCTCATAACAAATTGAATGTTTCCCATCCTCCCCAGTTCAGCCAATCAATCACAACAAATCAGACCAAAAACCCTATACATGAGGAATCCACTCTGGTTTCCAAAATCCAAACAAAATTCAATCAACAGAAAATGAAATTAAAAACTCAAAATAAACTATTAAATAATATGCGAAGATCAAATCAAATGAATCCGATAGCTGTGCATCTAAATGATACGGCACATATCACGAGGAAGATAGCATATGCAAAGAGAGAAGGAGAGCAGCTTATGATATATAAGGGTGAATTGTCATTAGTGCTCTTCATTATCATTTGATTTTTAGACCTGTTAACTATATATAAGGGTGAATTGTGATATTTGCATAATTAGTTTCCCTTCTGTTAGCAGGCATATAGTGATGCTTATTTGGTGATTTTGTGCATGGTCTTATTTAAGAAGGTAAAAGTTTTTACAGATTTTGTGCAAATATCAATAAATTATTTTAATTGAGCACAAGCACTTGCAGTTAATAGGCTTGCATCTTGAATTAGTGAAAGTAACTAGACGTCTAGTCTCGTACACCTATGAATTTAAGTTGCCTATAGTGTATGTTATTTTTGCAAGACACGCTCTATACTGCTGAATTATAGTCCTCTGTTATCTAGCAATTGGTTTATCTTATTAACTAATTAGCTATATGTCATAGAAGTTTCTCTATAAATAATGAATTTTTATAATGGTCAACCACGTGACTTCAGTTCATCTACCTATCTCTTGCCCAAAATTTCTAGAATCTAATGAATTTGTGGTTTACATATGATTATATAATGTAATCATGTTTTTAAGCTGTATTCAGTGTAATCAGACAACTTTCATTCTGCTAGGTGAGAAGTATGTGCTTGCCAAGAAAATGAAGAAGATAAAGCTTGTCAATCATCTGTGGTTGGAAGATTAGTATGGCTTAACTATCTCTCTCGTGCTTGTTTTTGTTTACATGTTTCACTTTTCATTCTTCAAGCATTGTGGTGTGCTTTGTATGGGCATATGGCTAACCATCTACTTTTACATTAATTGTGGAACACACGTTACTTTCTTCTTCCCATCCTACTGAAAATCTCTATGAATTGACCACCATCTTTTTGTTGCAGTTTAAAGGCTTGGGAAATTCTTCCAGAAGCAGATTATAATAAGAGGTGAGAATATACTACATGTTTTTTGATGTTATTGATATTAACATTTAAATACCTCCTTCCGTCCTAGCTTCCTGCAAATGACCTCAAATGACAGAAGCAAACCCTTGATAAAAATCGGAAAAGGATATGTAAGCATAGAAAGTAGAGTAATGTAGATGAGAACTGTCATAGCTTAACAATGCTTGCACATGATATGTTGTCTGGTAAAAAGTACTTTAGTAAGAGTCAGTTTATCTATAAGAAAGAATCTAGTCTAAATGTCTATGTAAGAAAGAACCTAGTCTATTCTGGTGTATAATCGCTGTGGTAAACATACTGTTTTTATGTGCTGGTTTTTTCTGTAAGTGCTATTGTGACAATAGGTCAATATTAAGATTTTATTCCCAGCCGCAAGCCTTAAGGTTGTGGTGTATCATTAACAAATTTCCCAGCCCCAAGCCTTATGGGTGTGGCGTCATTAAACAAATTCCCAGATACAATACTCTGGAAGAATTGGGTCTGCTATTTTTGATTTTTTTATAGACCTGTTTGGAAAAATACAACAAATAATTCGATCTGGAGTGTACTTCTATATGGGGTATGTTTTAGTTGTGGTCAGATGAAGATATATCAGTTCCTGTTTCTTAGTTTTCTTGCATCTGTGTGACAACTAATTTATGGAAATACTTCTCATGCTTGATCGGAAATATTCTTACAAAGTTCAAGACTAGCATGCTTAGCCATCTTCTCATTAAGAATGCTTCACCTTTAATTGTCCTTTTTTGGTTTATATTACAGAGCCGAAAGAAGATCGAAAATGCATCTAAAGGGGAAGATGAAAAGAGTAAACCTGTGACTGAAGACGAGTCCGAAGAAGAACAAGAATATGACCTCATTAGAATTTATATTATTGTTTCTGAAGAGCAAGAAGATGACCTCATTAGAATTTATATTAGTGTGGTACTTCTGAAACAATATTGTCACTATTAAACAATATTAACTCTTTAGAATTTATATTATTGTCAATATTATATATTCATTTTGTCACAAGAACTAATTTTGTTACTATTAATAACTCTTTTTGTGACTAGATGTATCGTCACCAAAGTGTTTAATTATTGATAGTGAAAATGTGTCACAGAAATTAACTCTTTGGTGACAAATTATTTTGTAATATTATTTAAAATATGAAATGACAACGACATAATTGTCATGTTAAATATATTATTAGGTGATAAATTGTTCTGTCGTTATTTATTTTTTTATTTTTGATGACGATAAACACAATAATAACATGATAAAAGAATAATCATAAATATGACAATATTGTCGTCATTAAAATTAGATGATTTAAATAGAGTAACATATTTTTCGTCACTAAAACAATATCATTTAATGACGAAAAACGATTTTTGTCATTTAATGCACCAAGTTTTGATGACAAAACATAATATAGAGTGATGAAAGTTTCATTCAAATAGTGACGCTATTAACATCACTAAAAGTAATTAATTATAGTGACAATGTTGTAGATCGTCACCATAAGTTATAACATTTAGTGACGATATCAAATAGTGTCAAATAAACCTAATACCACGCTCATACGGTGACGGTCTCTGTGACGATTAACAATCGTCACCAAATATTTTAGTGACGAAAAATGAATTTTATGTGACAAATTTTAGCGTCATTTTTTGTGTGATTTCTTGTAGTGTGAAGCGATACTAGATGAAGCGCAAATTTCAAGGATATTCTACTAATTTCACGGAATATAGAAGCAATACTTTAACCGAATGATGGTATAATCAGGAATACGAGACGAAATAATATTACTCACATATTACAGAGTATGGAAGAAAATATTATTCCTATGAATACTGAACAAAATAATATCCCTTACTTCAGAAGAAGACTGGATACTAGAATATCTAGGTAGCAGACTTCTCTTCTACTTTCTCTCTAAAGCTTCTCTCTCTATAAATGCTCGTGTGAGTCTTAGTGAATTGGTGAGAATGAAAGAATAATGAGCTTCTATTTATAGGAAAATATAGTTTCGATAATTGCACGTTTTGGGGCTCAAAATATTACAGTATAATACCTTCATCTTTTTCTTCATTTTTAATTTAGTCCGCAAGTATTATCAAACTTGCACCACCTCCCCTAATAGTACATCTTGTGAATCAATAGTACAATCATGTGAATCAATAGTACAATCATGTGAATCAATAATACAATCATGTGAAAAAATAATTACAGTATTGTATCTTCATCTATACCTCCATTTTTAATTTAGTCATGCAAGTATTATCAATCTTGCACCACTTCCCGTAATAGTACATGAATGTGATCAATAGTACACACATGTGAACACATAGTTATAAACATGTGAATTAATAGCAATTAATTTTTTCATTTATTCGATTAATTACCCGATTAATCAATATAACCTCCAGACATCCATTATTATCGAAATAGATGTCGATTTCTACTAACACTAATAATCTCAACACAATGGAGCTATCAATTTCATCTTTAATCAACACGAACTTATTCATTATTAATATTATAACTCTCAATATTTAACAACCAGGTCGTTCCCAGGAAAGAGGGGGGTTTCCGATAAAGATTTTTCTTTATTGGCGCGCAATTAGGTGACAAAATCTCTCCTTGACAGAACTTCTAGACATTATCAATATTGCAAATAATAATATGAATAACTTTGTCGTCTCAACTATTGATTTAATAATATAAAATATTATACAGATGATACTTTGACAATTATTGAATCAATAATATGAAAGATATTATACAGCAATTCATGTAGCAATAATTGAGTATAACTGAGTGACTTCTCATGTAAAGCATCAATAATCAATACCGTGTTACTTTACTATGCAACGGCGCCATTCATCGTACTTTTACCACCGGGTAGTTCAACAGTTTAACGGTAAAACTTTAAATCATATTTATATAAAAGATAATTACATGGTTTTTCTAACTACGACAATACTTGATTAAGGGGTCCACTAATGATTGTGCCGTCATTTAATATTCCATGTTAAAACAAATATTCCCCGATCACTCGAATATTATATAACCACTTGTTTACTTTGCAAAAATTATAAATAATACCCACAACTATAACATTATATCAAATCCACACCATAATATTCAAAAATATATTTTGAAAAAAATTAATCTTTATTCATAAAAGTTGGGGTCTTACATAATGTGTATATATTTATTTTGTAAAGAGATGAAGAATAAAGTTATGTAACCTAATACATATATTATGTATGATAATTAAATAACCTAATGAGTTATAATTTAAGAGAATGATAGTATTTAAAAAGATATACTAATCCTAAGAGATTTATTTTATACATCTCAATTAATTAATTTTATAACCTAAAAATAACAAGTCTAATTGGGTTATGAAATTAAAGATATATGAGTAAGAAATTAATTTACTAATGTGTGTAAGGGAACCCTAATTAAATAATGGGGAATGGATAAAAATTAAAAAGTATAAACTATGTTGAATTGCAAGCCCTAAGAATTAGAATTTCTAGCTTAAATAATTAATTGATTGGCCCAACTCTTAGCGCAATTGGGAGGGGACCTTTTGGACCATTAAGTAAGCTAAATGGAGCTTAACAGATAATAAAAAGTGGCCCAAGAAGGCCATTATGGCCTAAATTTACATAGAGGAGAGAAAGATGGAGGCATGTAATCATTACATTGCTTTAGGAGGTGAACTAACTTGCTAGGTGTCAAGCCTTGGTCTCATTCTTATCTTTTTCATCTAATCCACAAGTTAAACCAAGAGTGCAAGCAAGTTTATAATGATAAGGAGAGAGAGGAAGAGTGAGACATTGGATGATGATTATAGATATACTAAATATATCTATACAAAATTACTAACATCAAATTTCCTTTCTCTTACATCTTTTTATCTCATTTCATATTCTTAAGTTATCAAAGCAAGACCAAGAGAGAAAATAGAGAGGAAAGGACAAGAGGGTTAGGAGAGTGAGTGATTTTTTTCAAAGTTCATAGTTCTCTACTCTAAGATTAGGAAGAAGAAGAGAAAGAATCAAGAGAAGGTATAAGAAATCCCTACTTTTATAGTTTAATTTCTCTTTGTGATGATTTGAGTTATGATTTTTGTAAAACTATGATCTTGAGGCTTAAAACCTTAGATCTTGGTGTTTAAAAGTGTTTTATGTTTAGATCTAACTCTTTTATGGATCAAAAGTGGAATCTAAACTAAGAAATATGAGTTAGGTTTTTCAAAAGATAGAAAATAAAATTTTTCTTAGCTTTTGTTGTGTTTGATCTTGTGTTTGTTGACTAATTGGTGAATTAAATAATGGATCATATTAGATCTATGAGTTATTTTAAGTATTACGATGAGCTATGTTGATTTTATGTGAAAATAGAGAAGTTTTCTTAAAAGTCACCAAATGTTGAAAAATAGATTTTTGAGAAAACCAAGTATGATATGGAAATGATCTTATCTCTCATTATACTTTGAATTTTTGAGTGTGGTCAATTTTTGGAGTTAGATATATGAGTCTTCTAATATATCCAAGTGGAATCACTTAAAAAGGATTTACAGAGTTTTGTGTGGAATGATTTTAGTAAAGGATGAAACATCTGAAAATGCTTAAAAAGCTTCTGCCCAGATATTGTAAGGGCTGTTTCGGCCACTTATTTAATGAGATAAAATCCGGACTTTTTGGGGATGAAAATATATGGGATAATGTAGGTTGTGTACAAAAATGAGCTCATTCTGACTTAAAATGAGCAAGTTATGACTATTTTAATTTTTGCGTGTTCCCGACGGAAATCGCTGTAACCGAAGTTGTATAACTCCGATGACCTTGAAATTTAAACTGTAAGCTCATGCTAACACATGTAAGATCCCGTCAAGAGTTGAGATTTCTGGAGTTAAATACGAGGTAGCTAATTTCTTAAGGAATTAACTAGAAATTAATTTTTGAAAAATACTTAAGGGAGTTGAAAAATTCCTGAAAAATACTTTTTGTGTATGGAATATATGTATATATGATTGGCCAAAAGATTAAAAAAATAATAAGCTAATTTCATATTTTCGTGAATAGTATATTTCAGCTTCCCGAAATGAACATTTCCAGTTGCTGAGAAGGGAAACTGAAATGTCAGGAACTGAAGTCAGTTTTGTTTTAGCTTGCTAAGATAGAAATTGAAATGATATATTAAGTCTACTGAGTTCATAAATAGTTTGTCAAGTTATATTACGAACTTATAAATGAACGAGTAAGTGTTAAGTCTAGGATAATATAGTGTACTCACTAATGATTGGTTATGTGCTTTCATGTTAAATTGCTATGAATAAGATATGTGATGCTAATTAAGAGATCGATCTTATCAATGATAGGTTTTACAAAAGAAGTTAACTTAAATTGCGTAGTAGTAGTCAACGAATCAGGCAAGTTTCTTAACTCAACTTGAGTTACTATTTTTCAAGCATGGTAGTGAGTAATTATTGATAGTTATTCACATCTATAATGATTGTTGTAATTCGCACATAGTGCAATTGATTCTTGTTCTATTATTTGAACTGTTTATAAATCATGTCTCAGCTAATTATTTTCGCGAGACTAATATTTGTTAAAGCATGAAATGTTCTATTTATTATGAACTGAATTGTTATTGAAAGATCTATGCCATTGGTTTCGGCTAGATTAGTATTGTTATTAATTATTGAAATCATAGTATTTCTTTGAAAGTAATCCAAACCATATTGTTGTGGTACGAACTCGTGATGTAAGACCGAGATGAACAAATTTTAAGGTCGAATCAATCGACCTATCGCTTTATTATTGAGTATTATGCATAATATAGGGTACAAAGGAGTTGGCCGCTCCAGATACTTGCAAAAGAGTATAGTTTAGTTTTTATAACTAATTTATATTCTTGTGGTAATTTAGTTTTAATAACTAAATGATTCATCTATTAGTTCATGATCCTTTTGTGATCACTCAGCATGAAATCTAGGTATATCCCACTTTATTGAATATTGTTGCAGTATTGTTAATTCTTCTTATTCAATTGAATATTATTGAATCTTTGAAATTATTTTACTCTTTCATCTCTGATATGTTATTCAGTATGAAATAGGAGAAAGTTTTATTATTGAGATTGAATTATTATTCCGCTACATCGAAATCTTTTGATTATTGTTGAAGTGCTATAGAAGCTAGACTCTCCTATTCATGATATATATCATTTATCGTATATTTTAACTTGCTGAGCAAACTCGTTGCTCACCCTTATTTAAATAAAATATTTCAGCTAATGCCGATGTAGCATAAGGTTCTAACATAGACAAAGGCAAAAGCAAAGGCAAGGCTCAGGAGTAGTTAGTGTCAACTTTTAATGGTTATGTTTTATTATGTAATTAATTATGTAAACTTTTTGGTTATATAAGGGTATGTAAGTTATGTCAATGTTAGTTAACCTGGGATATTGTTATAAGTTGTATTAAGGAATATTATGAATGATGTTTTTCATTAATGAATGAGTAGTTAGATATGATATATATGATGGATCGTGAGCACCAAACTCGAGGTTATGAAACCCGGATTTGGGGGTGTCACAATGGATCTATTAATTACATGTTGGCTACAACCTGAAATCATTATATCAATAAAACATTACATGAAAAACAAGTTGTGGAAGCCCAAAGTAGGGCAGTCGAACTGTTCTTCATTTCTGGGTAAGCCATAAATGAAGAATAACTCCGACAGCCACTTTGCAAGCCCAGATCTCCTTCTTTTTGTGTTGTATGATCATGTAGTGTTGCACTTGTACTACAAGATTTGATACTTAGTAGGTCCAGAAACATCATAAGGTAAGAATTATTGTTGGTCAAAGTAAATACCTCGAAACTGACTTTGAATGTTCTGGGTTTCTCAAGAACACCTAAAAAGCGACGCTTTACGTAAAAAGGCTATAACGATGACATTTAATAAATTTATTTAATTTATTTTCTAAAAATTATTTAAAAATAGAAATTAATTTTTAAATATTCCAAAAATAGTTTTAAAAATTATTTTAAGTTATAAAAATTAACTTTTAATAATTTGACATATTTTCATAAATTTTAATATTTATTTGGATATTATTTATATTTAATTTATTTAATAAATGCATTAAATAAATTAATTAAAAATGATTTTATTATATTAAAATCATTTTAAATGATAAAAAAGGTATTTAATAATATCTGAAGTTATAAAATATAACTTTTAATATTTTAAGACAAATTTCATTAATTATTTAATATTAATGATATTAGATTTATTTAACAATTATATTAAATAAATTAATTAAAAATGATTTTAATATTATAAAAATCATTTTAAATGAAAATAAATAGTTTAAAAATATTTTAAGTTATAAAATATAATTTTAATATTTAAAGGTAAATTTCATTAATAATTAAATATTAAATGATATTAGAGTTATTTAATAAATATATTAAATAAATAGTTTAAAAATGGTTTATTGAACTAAAAATCATTTAAAAAGGATATAAATGTTTTAAAAATATTTTAAGTTATAATAAATGACTTTTAATATTTTGATAAATAGTACATTAATATTTAAATATTAATGATAATTATTTAAAAATAATTTTAAATGTTTTAAAAATCATTTAAGTATAATAAAAGGTTTTAAAAATATTTTGAGTTATTACAAATAACTTAATATTTTGGCAAATGTTTCATTAATAATTTAATATTAATGATAATAGAATTATTTAATATTTAAATAATTTAATAATGATTCCAGTGTTTGAAAAATCATGATAAATTAGAATAATTATTTAAAAATTATTATAAGGCTATGAAAAATAATATGACTAAGATTTAAATTATCCAATTGAATATGGAATTACAAACTAGAGTTTTAGACTCGATAATTACCCGATAAAGTCATCGGTACACTGAAATATTTTAGAAATTGATCTAGACTTATATAATTTGACTAGATAAGTGTTTGTTTGTGAACCAATGACTGTTAAACTGATGTGACAATGTGATTAGGTTATGTGTTGACTGGAAATAGCAGTACTATGTGATATGATATATTATTCTAATCGAACGAATGATCTTATTAATGATAGGTTTCGATATAAAAGATAAAACTAAGTTGCGTTATTGTAAGCAACATCTCAGGCAAATATCCTACCTTTGCATTTACTTTATGCAATGCACATGAGTAAGAAAGTTTCAGAATTATATTATTATTGTGCCAGATTATTAACTATATTATTATCGATTATGTATCCAATCTTTTGTATTCATACAAGTTTTTAAAATATTCGATCATTGTTTATCAATACAGTACTATTGTACAATCTAGATATATATTTTGTTCGTTAATTTCTAAATATGGTTATACAAGTGTCCTCACTTGGATAATCATTGTATTTAATCACATATTGATACATACTTATTGATTTCCAGTATTTATACGTTGACTTAAAAGGCGTCTAAGCTATTTGATCTGGCTAGACACAAACTTAACAATATTGTTGAACAAGATAGAACTTTATTATATCCAATCGATTTGTTTTGGATCGGATTCCCGACTAAGTATGAACATCTTGATTATGAGAAAACTTTTGTGCGCCAAAGGCGGATAAGATGAACGATAATATCGTTCTTGCATGTAGTATTGGTCAATACATGGCATAACGTGCTGATCACCCCCCGTGCCTATAAGTTATGACGGGCTACAGATGAAGTTCTATTTAACCTTTTCAAAAATAGAAAACAATGTTCATAGTATGTCGATTGTTCTTTATTTATAGTTAATATGTAGTTTCAAAAATTCGATATATAATTGATATGCTGTTATTATTGGTTCAACTTACTTCATAACTATTGATTCGTTGTAGAAGTGTCGTACAAAGAAAACATTTAATCCTTTCAGCTAATATTTATTTTTGCCATTACTTGCTGGACAATCAAATGCTCATTCTTGCTTAATTTAAATGTTTTCAGCTAAGTGTGATCAACCAGAAAGCTCTGCCAAGAACAAGGAAAAGGAAAGGTTGCAGATTAAGTTCTACGCTATCATATGTAATATTTAGACTTTAGTAAGACAATGATATTAATTATTATCATGTAATGTAATGTATTAAAGGTTGGAAACCTTGGAATTTAGAAAACTCTGATATGTAAATTAAGTTTGATATCTATATTATTGTTATTATTATTAGTATTATTCCGCTCATAGAAATGGTATCGTGAAGCATCGAGTTCGGCTTTCAAGTACCTGAATTTGGGGGCGTCACAGGTTAGTATCAGAGCTTAGGGTTAGAAACCTTAGGTGGGATAGACCTTAGGCTATAACCTTAGAATAGAGGGAAACGTTGAAAATACAAATAACTCATATAAAGTTTAAAAGAAGATGAATTGGATAAATTCATCGTCAACCCAAATAAAATATAATCTATATAAAACTATTATTTGATGTGTGTATATACTATATGCTAATCCGGATAATTTATGTGTGTAGATGTCAGGTGGAAAAGAATTAGGATACCCTTAGAACGTAAAGAAGGAGCCAATATCAAAGCCAATAGCTAAAATAGAGGCTCACAGTGCAAGCAACCCTGATGAGGTGGTGGTATTGGAAAATGTGGTACCAGATTCAAAAACAATAATGTTAACAGATAAAAAAGCATCAACGGAGGTGCAGAATCCGAAGAACAAGGTTTCTTCTCTGGAAAAGCTGTGGGAAATAAAAAAGTTATTAAATAATCAATTGCAAAAAGCATTAATAGAAACAATGGAAGAATAAGATAAGTTTAAAATCCAAATTGATCAAATGGGAGCCAGAAGTAACAAATTGATCTCTCCTCATTGTCTCGATCCGAAGCAAGGTATCTATTTTATTTATGGGATAGAAGGTCATTAGGCGAAAGGTTGTCCAAGATCCAGAAAAAGGCGTAGTGAACCAGTAGTATAAGTACTGTTAAATTATACGTGTTCAATGTGTGTTCTATGATAAATATGTCTGTATAATATTATATTCTCAACTTTTGTATAAGTTGTATCAGTAAATCCCGACTTTTTTTGTCAAAAAGGGATAGCAGTATGTGCTATGTTATGTAAAGTATTGTGACTTAGTTAAATGAATATGAATATATGTTTGATTAATGAAATAAGTTTTGTATAGAACTTCGTGTTATATGTTAAACTTATACAATAAGGTTTAGAATATAAGTTAAATTTATGATTTTATTTAATCAGATAATGCCGCCAAGACGTCGAACTCGAAATCAAAGGGCGTAAGAATCATCAACAACGTTGGAGGACAACAACTGCACCTGATGCAAAAATTTGCAAACATGGTAGCTCAAAGCTATGCAAATAGGAATTCTGTCGCGCAGGAACTAAATAGACAATCGCTTAGCGAATTTCAAAGACTTCAAAGCGGCCGGACCACCAGAATTCAGGGGAACAATTGACCCTATAGAAGCCCAGACATGGGTTAAAGAGATAGAAATTGCGTTCATAATTGCTAGGGTAGATGAGGGGAAAAGACAATTTTTTCCACTTATATGATGAAAGGGGATGCTAACTTTTGGTGGGAAGCAAATCAAGAGAGGGTAGGAGAAGGTGTGGTAACTTGGGCTAGGTTTAAAACTCTATTTTTCAAAAACTATCTCTCAGCTAGTATGCAAGCTAGGATGGAGGTAAATGTTTTGGAGTTAAAGCAGGACAATATGACGGTGTCAAAGTACGCCGCAAAGTTTAATGAATTAGCTAGGTTCGCTCCACATCAAGTTGATACGAAGGCTAGTAAAACGAGAAGGTTTGAGCTGGGATTAAAACCTGGCTCTACAATAAGGTTGTAGTGTTGTAGATAAGCACTTTTGCAGCACTCATGGAAAAGGCTATCATAGCCGAGGAGGGAAGTGAGGCCATGAGCCTCTACAATAAGGAGAAAAGGAGCAAAGGCAAGGTCAAAGGAGTTGTGAAGGTGGAAACTAATAGTGGGAGTAGGAGTGGAAATGTGAAAAGAAAGGGGAACAATTTTGGAAACATTCAGGTCATGCAGGAAGGTGTTAAGAAGCAAGTTGTGCAGTGTGAGAACTGTGGAAAGAACCATTTTGGTGAATGTTTAAAGGGTAAGTTTGTGTGTTACAAGTGTAGGCAGGAGGGTCATATCTCTCCCAACTGCCCCAACCCAAGGATGAACAGTGGGTGTTTTCTGTGTGGGTCAATGGAGCATAAGGTGAAGGATTGCATGTAAAGGAGAATGGAGGCAGGGAGTGGGACTACTGGGAAAGGCAGCGGGACTCTGGCGATCATAGGACCAACTTCAACCAACAAACCAACCAAGTCAACCGCAAGAGTCTTCAATATGACCGTTCAAGATACCGTGGCATCTGGTGATGGAATTCCATGTATTATTCGAATAACTTTTATTTTCTTATATATGATTTTCCTATATATAACAAATTATTTTATAAAGAAATTTTGAATGAGGAATTGAGTTCTATTAAAAATCAATTTTTCGTTTAATCAGATAGATAAGCTTTATGATGAATAGTTAAATATCGATTCGATTGAATCTGATCGAGATCTACTTGAAATGACTGTGTATGCTATGTACCCTTATATCTATAAGTTTTAAAATGGTGATTCCGGGGACGAAATCTTTATAAGGGAGGGTGAATGTAATAACCCGATATTTTCTATATAAATAAATAAGAAATTTTGCATATAATTTTTTTTTTTTTAAAGGTGGGAATATGTTTAAGGTAAATCTTATGTATTTATGTGATAAATAAAAATTTATTTATTACATGAATAATTCTAAATAATTTTCTTAAAATTATTGGCCAATTATAAATTATATTCTTATAACTAATTTTGTGGTAAAAATATTTTTATTTTTATTTCTATGAAAATATGATTATATATTATTTAAATAATATATGAAATGATTATTGGAGTTATTATGATTACTATTTTATTGTATGAATTTTAGTTCAGATTATTTAAGCTAATTATTTTAACTTAATTAATAATGTTATACATGCAAGATAAATCAGATGTAGAATCCAAATCCTAATTTTGAATTTTGATCAAGGAATGAGATTAATAATATTATATTAATTATATTTCAGTGCTATAAATGTGTATTGTATGTGTGTAGACTAATAATTGGTCAATTATAGTGTGATAGTAGAAGAACCTGGTAGTACTATGTTAAACCTTAATTTGAAACTCAAATTAGAGTACAAGATTGTTATGTAATCGTGATAATGTGATTAACGACGAGAATTATAGATATTAACCTTAATTAGGGAAACCCTAATTTGTGAAAACCCTAATTAATATTTAGAAACCCTAATTTTTATATTTGAAACCCTAATTGTCAAATTGGGAAACCCTAGTTGCTAAATTAGAACATTCAATGCTAATTAGTGGACTTTAAACCCTAATGTTCATGTATAGTGTAATTAAAAAACCTAATCTAATTAAGTAACCCTAATTTATAATTTTTAAAAATTAAAATTTCATTTTTGTCTTAATTAGAAATCCTACAAATTTTTGTGCAAAACCTTAGGGTTAAACCCTAAGGGTCAAACCCTAAGAGTTTGCCAAGTTACAACTTTGCCATTAAATTTGAAAGTCAAATGACCCTTTTGCCCTTCTTGCATTATTGTTGGCTAACTTGTCAAACTTAGTTGGTGACCAACCCTAGTCTAGCTATGTCTTTAAAAACTCGACTCTCTCGACCATTACCCCATCCAAATACATTGCATCCAAGTAATATATATTGATCAAGAGAGAGAAATGTTACTAACTTTGCTCATTTTACTTACAAACACTCAACTCACTTCTCTCTCACCCAAACAGACGAAATTATAAGGTGTTTCAGTCCCAAAACAAAGCCCCACTATCACTTATAGCAAATCAGAAGCCATAATTAAGCATTAATCAAAGTGAGGTATAAAACCTAAACCAAAAATCTGATCCTTGATCCTTTGATAAATGTTATGTTTGAGTGTTAAAACATGTTGTTTGTAGTCTTTATAAATGATCTAGGTTGATAGATGTTAGATCCATAACATCTATAGGCTCGGATTTGATGTTTTTCAAAATCTGGAAAAAATTGAAAGTGTTGTCTGACAATGAATGTCAAACCTTCTAGATCTCATCCTATTTATGTTTTTTGGTTGTTTAAAGCTTTGATCTTGTAGTATGCTATGAGATCTTTGCTCTGGAACTTGAATCAATGTAAGAGCATAAACAGATTGTAAGTTATTCATGGTCAAAGGTCATTGACGTACCGTGGTATCGACAATTCTAGTAACCCGAAAATCGCCCGAAAGGCCGAACAAGATATCTGTGCGTCTTGATCTTGCAGGTGTTTGTTGTGTTGTTCTTTTTGTTGTAATACAATTGTTGTATGTTACATTAACTTCAAAATAATGCCTCTAGATCACTAAAACCTTGAGACAACAAATTTTATGAATAAAGATTTAATTTTCTCGAAATATTTTTTTATATTATGGTGTGGATTTGAGATAATGTTATAGTTGTGGGTAATATTTATAAATTTTGAAGTAAGCAAGTGGTTATAAAATATTTGATTGGTCGGGGAATATTCTTTTTGTCGAGGAATATTCGTACGACGACACAATCATTGGTGGACCCTACAACAAAATTATTATCGGAATGAGAAAACGACAGAAATATCTTTTTATGAAAATAACGGCGGAAGTTTTATCGTTAAACTGTTGAACTACTCGGTAGTAAAAGTAAAGTAATATGCGTGGTTGCATAGTAGCACACGGTCTTGATTATTGATGCTTACGTGAGAAGTCACTCAATTTTGTTCAATTATTGCTACAGTAATTGCTGCATAGTATCTCACGTTATTTGATTCAATTATTGTCAATATTTTATATATTATTAAATCAATAATTGAGATGACAAGTTATTCATATTATTATTTACAATATTGACGATGTCTAGAAGTTCTGACGAGGAGAGGTTTGGTCACCTAATTACGCCACGAGAGGAGAAATCCTTATTGAAAGCCCTCTTTCATGGGAACGACCTGGTTGTTAAACATTGTAAATTTTAATAATGATGATAAATGTTATTAAAAATATTGAAGGGATTTTTATGAAGTATTTGTGTAAATTTTGCTTATTTTATGGACCCCCATTTACTCATTTTTCAAAATAATTGGTAGAAAATTATTTAATATAATAAAGGTGGGGCCACATGTGTTGAAAGAAAGGATTTGAATGTCACGAGTGGTTTTGGTTTTCACAGGTTATGTTTATATATATATAATATATTTTATTAATTTTGTTTTATATGTATATATATAAGTTATATATATATATATATATATATATATATATATATATATATATATATATATATATATATATATATATATACAAGAATTGAAATTGGGGGGAGTACTTGCCCGGGGAGGAAGGGAGTATTATTATTATTATTATTTTATTAGTTTTGTTTTTTTATGAAAAATAGAATATATTATATTTTATTATGCATAGTATTTGCATAGTGCCTGCATAGTACATCATAGTAGAAATCATGTGATTTTTAAAAACTTGCCCGTGAATTTTGATTTCGTCCGAATATATATATTGTGCGTCCGTGATTTCTAAAATTCAAATAATATCCTTTCCATTCTCCTATAAATAGGATGCTTAGTTAGAATTGAAAATCACACCAGAATCAGAGAATTCTTCTTCTATAATCTTGAGCGTATTTCTTTAGAGTTTTAAGAAGTTTTGAGCGTAGAAAACAGTGAAAGTTTTCTTCAAGAATATGTCCGCTATACCAGTTGGAATACTCTTCTTTTCAAGGTAATGGGTATTATTTCTTTCGTATTCATAAAGAAAATTATTTTCTTTCAATACTCGTAAGGGGTATTATTTATTTCATATTCTCAAGAGATATTATTTTTCGTATTCGTATGAATATTATTTCGTTCAATATTCGCAAGAAATATTATTTTCATTTAATATTCGTAAGGAATATTATATTCGTTTAATATTCGAAAGGAATATTATTTTCGTTTAATATTCCTAAGGGATATTATTTTTGTTCAGTATTCGTAATGAATAATATTTTCTTTCATACTCTGCAGTATGTAAGTAATATTATTTTGTTTCAGATTTTGAATTCTATACTCGTTTTGTTAAAGTTTTGGCTTATATACTCCATGAAATTAGTAGAATATCCTTGATATTTGCGCTTCATCCAGTATATCTTTTCATGAAAATATTATTCTGAGCATTCTTGATAAGTTTTAACTTTTTCATGCTGGAGTACTATTCACGAGTTACTATTCACGGGATACTATTCACCCGGGGTACTATTTATGATAAAAATTGATTCGTTTTCGGTCCAAATCATTTTTGGCACAATATTATTCTTAAATTTTACTCCACAAAGCCGTATCATGTTGAAAATTTGAACGTTATTGAATTCTGGATAAATTAAATTATAAATCTTTAAAATTTATCCTTGAACTTGTTTTATTGAATTATTATGTCATTGTCATCATCCTCATGTTTATATTATTATGAAAGTCATCTTTGGCCCGTAGTGCATATATGGACTTGGTATGATTATGACCAGGGATTATTCGGTATAATCATGACCGTAATATTACAAATGATGTGGTAAAAGTCCTCATTGGCCTGTTGTGCATTGATGGACAATTTTTGGTATGATTATGGCCATGGATTCTCTTCGGCCAAGGGTGCAAAGATGAATTTTTTTATGGCATGATCATGATCGTTGATGAAAACACGATTATCTTTGGCCCGTAGCGCATGGATAATTCATGGTCGTGATACTAAAGAATATCCTTGGCCCGTAGTGCAGGGATGATTCGATGATGTGGATTATTTATTAAGCCAAGTCTCAGCGATAAAAGTGATGAAAAACCTTTTAAATCATAGAAGATAGTAGATATCATGCTCTACTTGACTCTTCTAATGGACTGCTTGTTCCGCTGCAGTTAAACTTGATGTTTGTTATATTTTATCAGTTTAACACTGTTGAAGGCTAACGATAATTTATTCTGCATTATCTTAGTCATAATATTTCTTACTGGACTAGTTGAGCTCACCCTTTCTTTCAATGTTCTCTTCAGGAAATGAGAATATAGCTGGGACTAGTCGGGAAATGGATTGACGGTCCAGATGTTTGCATTAGTAGTCCTCACTATTCTGTGAAATAATGTGATAATTAATGTATTGAGGACTTATTTTGAGTTTGAATATTGTCTAGAAGACGATATTTGTATTAAAACTCATAGCTCATGTTGTATATTTAAGTTTGTATTTGAATGTTGTACCATGTGTTGGGAGATTGCATATTCTGATTTGATGTTTAAATGTAAATGCTCATGATTATTTGTAAAGTCCTTCAAGGTACCTTTGTACAAGGACTTAGTGATAGATCAAATTTGTTAGGTTGATCTAAGCTCTTAATGTGTATCATTCTGTAACTGAATGTATAGATAGAAAGATCAAAGTTGTTAGGTTGATCTTGAGATGTAACAGATAGGCTTCGAAGAATTCGTAGTGTATCAATCCGATCAATATTGCAGAAGTCAAGGTAGAAACGTAGAGCTTCAAAGATCGTAGTGTGCCTGCCTTGAAGGGCCTCTTCGGAAATCGTAGAGTGGTCCCAACGTTTGCCGAGCCAACTAAGAGATCGTAGTGTGCTCTCGAAAACGTAGAGTTTACAAATCAAGCAAGTGAAGATCGTAGTGTGCAAGTATTTAAGAGAAATCGTAGTGCTCTTTGCTGATAGCATCATACCAAGCACCAAGGCGACAAGTCACCACGCTCTAAATCGTAGAGTATCATCTGTCTTGTGTCAGAAGCATCAAGCCTCACGCTTTATGTGGAGACAAACTCCAATAAATGAGGAATGGATTCTAAACGTTGTAGTACTCACCAGTCCCAAAGGCATAAGAGATATCCTTAGTATACAACAAAGAAGCGTATTGAAGAAGCTAAGGAAAGTACCATTGGTAAGGGGAAAAACACCTTTTCAGGTGTTAGTTGAGAAAGCAATCTCGTGTCAAGGGGGCGGTAAATGCAATTCAGAAGATGTGCAGAAAAGTCTCCATCAAAGAACAGAAATGTCAAGCGCATTTAATGCTTCAACGGATGGATCCAACGGATAGTTTTCAAGATCACATATATGCAAATCAAGCAGATGAGAGAACTAGGCAAGTATTGAACAAAAACGTATAAGAACTCTCAACGCTCAACTCTACGATCTGAGAAAAAGAAAAGCTTGCTCAGTTACTCATTTCTTTCGAACAAGTGCTTAAACAGCAACTGAGTAGCACCCATCAAGAACTCAACATCTACCAATCAATTGAAGAAAAAGTTCCAAGTCAGAAGGACTTGAAGAGTTCTAAGTGAACCGTAAAAGAGCCAAGTTTGCTGGACTTGAGGAGTTTAAGAGTGAACTAAGAAGTTCCTAGACTGCTAGTCTAGAAGGAATCTAAGTGATTCAGAAAGTGTAAAAGACATCCTTAGTGGATTTCCTACTCGAGGAGTAGAAGAGTGGACTAGGAGCTTTAAGTGCTCTGAACCACTTAAAACGACTATGTTTCTTATATTTTTGCTATAACTGCTATATCTGCTATATCTGCCTCACTCTTATAAACTCACTATCTTAAGGGAGATTAAAACTAATATTAATTCCGCTAAAATTTTAATCATTATCTACTAACAAGTTAAAACGAAAAGATTTTTAAATATCTATTCAACCCCCCCCTTCTAGATAACTATTGTGCCTCCGGGAACTAACAATTGGTATCAGAGCAGGTTCTATTATACAGCATACAAAGCTTTAGTAGATCCAATGGCACACTTACCAAGCAAATCAAGGACTGGTGGAGGCAGTAAGCCACCAATGTGCAACAAAGATAAATTTGCAAACTGGAAAGTTAGGATGCAAGCATACATGGACTCAATAGATAAAGACCTATTTGAGACTGTTCAGAATGGGCCCTATGTTCCAACAAAGCTTGCACCAACCACAGACGATCCAAACAGAATACAAATAAGAGTCAAAGAGGAATTGACAGACAACAAGAAGAGAGCTGTCCAACTCGACAAGAAGGCTAAGAACATTTTGTTTTAATCATTAGAAGATGATCTATTTAAAAATGTGGTCAACAACAAGACAACAAAGGAGGTTTGGGAAGCACTACTCATCATGCATGAAGGAACGGAAGAAGTAAGAGAATACAAACAATCTCTCTTAACACATTAATATGAAATGTTCATACACGTTCAAGGAGAGAACGTCACTGTCACCTACGAGAGATTCAACGTTCTACTCAACTCTCTACGAGCATATGGAAAGATCTACCCAAACAAAGATCTAATCATAAAGTTCATTAGAGCCTTACCAAGAAGATGGGATGCCAAAACCACTGCTATTAGAGAGTTAAAGAATCTTCATGAGATGACAGTTCAACAACTATATGGAAATCTTCTGACATATGAACTGGAGCTGACTCAACGAGCTGAAACCCTATCAGAAGGAAGAAAGAAGTATAAGGGTGTTGCTCTTAAAGCAACTGAAAGTACATCCAAGGTCAACACTGAGATTGACTCTGACTATGACGAAGACGATGATGAAGACTTTGCTATGCTAGTAAAAAGACTAAAAAGGTTCATGCGTCAAGGCAAAACCAGCAAGCTAAAGAAGGTCAAAGAATTCTGAAAGACCGAGGAGCAAATGAATGATCTATGCTACAACTGCAAGAAGCCTGGCCACTTCATTGCCAACTGCAACAAACCTCTCAGAGAAGAACTAAAGAAGAAATCACATGCAAAGAAGGAATACAAAGGAAACAAAAGGCCTCAGAAGAAAGACAAAGGCCTAGTAGCTGGAGGATCGTGGAGTGATTCAGACAATGACTCCAATCCTGAATCTGGAGATGATGAAGAACCACAAATGGCTAATATGCCTAATGGCCAAACATGCAAAGGACAAACTAAACTCCAACATACATGAAGTACGTCTCGATGAGGTATTTTACTTCAACTCTCCTGATGTAGACATTAATGATTTGAGAACTGCACTGCATGGAATAACAACTGATCTACATAAATACATGAAGTGGTTCGGAGTTCTGTCTAAGGATCATTCACTTCTTCAAGAGGAGAAAAAGAAAGTTCAAGAAGAGCTAGAAACAACTCTTCTAAGTACTAACCTTCTCTCCAAGCTTGAGGCTGAGAATGAGATCTTAAAACAAACTAATGAGCTCAATGCACAAAGAGAGTCCAATCTAACATCTAAAATTAAGGAACTAGAAAAGACTATCTCTACATGGAACAAATCCTCATCATCCATGGACTCCCTGCTCTCTAGTCAGAGAAGTACATTTGACAGAACAGGCTTAGGCTTTGGGGAATCCACCTCAGAGCCATGTGTAGAAAATGTTAGAGTTTATGCCCTAGAGGCCAATTATTTGATATAATTGCTTAACGTTTTGATATTATATTTGATTGAATAAATGAATGATTTTATTATGGTTTTATTTACTGCGTTATATAAATATTAACATAATAAAAATCCTTAGAATATTAATACAAATTATATAGTTTCAAGTATGTGACTTGAACATGAGATTATATATTTACAATTAGTATCATTATTCTTAAATGTCCCTAGTCGAGTATCATTGTTGATGGGACAACAATAATGCATTAAGACTAGTATGTGGATTGACTAATGACCAAATCTCATTGGTCATAAATATATGTGATATTAAGTCAATGCATAGTACACGTGTTAGAAGCGATGTCTTTGGATGGACCCACCATGAGAATTCTATGTGGAGCATTATGCGAAATGTCATTAGCAATTCTCATAGTGACAATGATGTAATGGTCCTCTGACCTGAAATCATTATATTTCTTCACGGGAATTTATGTGCTTTGATATCATCAAATGTCACCTTTAATAGGGTGGACTATAAAGGTGATTATTGGGTACATCATGAATCGTGTGAGGAATATGAGTGATCTAGATGGAATTTAACCCTCCTATGTATTAGGGGTGATATCCATAGGCCTCTTGATTGAGTAGGACTATGAAATGCATGGCCATGCTCAAATAGTGATTTGTTTCATATAGTCTACTCATTGATCAAGAAAAACTCAGATTAAATTATGAAGAGTATGACACATTCCATGACTCGAAGTTTAATCTAGGATATTATATTAAAAAGATTAAATTACATTGAAACATTGGTCACTAAAAAGGTTGCATTGAATCATCGATCTTATTATTACTTGGGTAGCGGTGATGCATTACTAGATGTCATTGATCGCTTATAATTTTATAATATGATTATAAAATTATTGCCAACGTAATAATAACCTATGAGGTCACACACATAGAACGTAATTTAAAGGGAACAAATTTAAATTTTAAGGATTTAAATATATTAATATGATTAATATTATTTAAATCACAATTTAAATTAAAAGGATAATTTGTATATATATGTATATTAATTAAGTAAGACTTAATTAAGATATATATATATATATATATATATATATATATATATATAAAATTTGGATTTTATGAAATTAGGTTTTGATTTGATTAATTCCTTTTAACTACTATATATATGATATATAAGCAGACTACTAGGGTTACATCGATTTGAAAAACCTAGCCACTCTTAGAGAGAGACTAGAGAGAAAACAGTTTCATAATCATTCCTTTGGTGGCTAGTACATCTGTGAGTCCCTCTAATTGCAGAATCGTTCGACGGTTAAATGCGGCGTTAGATGTGGATACCGTAGAGACGTGGTTCTAATTAGATTGCGTAAAGGATTCGAAGCTGTTTAAGAACTTTTTCATAATCGGTATAATATCTAAACCACTGAATTAATTTCAGTTTCGCTTGGATCCTGTTTTGGGTTTTAGAATTACTTTGATTATTTTTAAATTTCCGCTGCGTTTATCTTAAAATCCAACAATGGTATCGTAGCTACTTATGAAACGATTAATTCGAGATAACGTGTTTAATTATTTTCGATATATATGATATGTGATGATACAATTTTGCCTATTCAAATTGATTATATTGTTTTCGATATATATGATATATGATGATACAATTTTACTGAACTGTTAATTGAGTATATGATATTCTGTAATCGACTTATTATGGTATTATGAATATCAGTAATAGATATGCATGTATATGATGTTCTGTTAATTGAGTATATGATATTCTGTAATCGACATATTTTTGGTATTATGAATATCAGTAATAGATATGCATGTATATGATGTTACATTAATTGTATCTTATATGGCGTAATAACGATATACAACTTATGTTCTAATTGGATTAGAAGTATGCGATTCGAGTTTAATATGATTAATTGAAATGGACATATATGATATGTCTTAGTGTGTATTGTTATTATGACTATTTTGGTGGATTAAATATATGATTACGAAACTGTTTGAGAGATTCGTATGGAAAAATTATGCAATACAGATTGTAGTTCAAAAATTTTTTCCTGGGGCGCTACCTCGACCCGTGCCACGATCGGTCAATGAGATTACCGGCCGGTGATCGGTCGGTACCGACCACCCGCTGGGGAGACCCCTCGGACCCCCGTCGTCAGCGATAGACGATAGTCGTGTCCCCTATATTTTATATATAGTTTTCTTTAATTATATATAAATTATTATGTGCTTATTGTGATATGCATGGTGCACAGTTATGGCCTTTTGACCCCATAGGTTAGTGGTTTTTGGTTTTGAAATACGGCTTGCATGTCGTGCCTTTTTATAAATTCTAATGTAATATTCTCTTCTCATCTAAATCCCCTTGAATGTAACTCGAGGTTTCTTTATGTCATGTAATAATCTGTAATCGATGAAGATGTCAAGATGGAGAACACGATGGAAAGATGATGATGGAGAGGAGGCACATGCTTGAGGAAGATCCAAGGATGCTATTTATTTTAAGATCTTTTACCACCTTAGATTGACCTTCAATCTTTCATTAGCTTGAAAAGATTGACAGTGGATTGGGCCATAACTGTGACACATTTAATTTCGCACTTTATTTATGCTTGTATGTGATATGATAAATAATGTACATGCTTAATAAGATTAAAATTGGTGAGATCTAAATTAATTTATAAAATCCCTCAATAAAATATTAAGTCTAAATCAGATGCCTTCCCATGAATAACACTACCTTGATCAATAGATGTAGGTTTGCCAAAGCAAAGTACCCTATTTATCTAGGTAAGATGCGATAGGATAATTATGATATCCAAACCTATTAAAATCATTGGGTCTGACTTAACTAAGTTATCTCAATAGGATTGTGGACTTAGAGGCATAGAGTTTGGTAGGTACCATTAGATGGACTAGAAACAAATGTTGTTTACCAAACTATCCAGGAGTTATATATGATATATTTGACAAGGGGTTGTCTACCTAAATAATTGTGTTTTAAGAGATTAGCCAAAGTTAACTTAAGGCATAATGAAATATGGATCTTGGCTCACCAGAAAGATTTAATAGAAAATGCTTTCCGAATTAATGGTGAGGGCTATTAATTTGAATAAAATAGTGGGAGGTATATTTTGAATGTACTATTATCAATTATATAATATCAACTCTGCAATTGGACTTATTATTTTTAGCACTTATAAATTGTAGATATCAAATAGCAAACAACAACAACACAAATAGTCTTTCATTACGATCAGTCCTTGAAAAGGACAAGCTGAGTGGAATTAATTTCCTTGACTGGCATAGGAACTTGAGGATTGTCCTCAAACAAGAGCGTAAGCTATATGTCCTTGATGGGCCCATTCCTGCAGCACCAGCTATCACTGCACCACGTGCGGAGCATAATGCTTACAAGAAGCATCAAGATGATGCTCTGGACGTGAGTTGTGTCATGCTAGCAACCATGAACGGTGAGCTTCAGAAGCAACATGAGTTGATGGATGCTTATGAGATGATCGAGCATCTCAAGAAATTGTTCGAAGGGCATGCTCGACAGGAGAGGTATGATACAAGTAAGGCGTTGTATCACTACAAAATGGGTGAACTTGATCTAGTTGATCCACATGTGCTGAAAATGATTGGGTATATTGAGTACCTTGATAGGTTGGGTTTTCCAATCACTCCGAAAGCCCAAAATGGATCTTGTTTTGCAATCTTTGAACAATGAGCTACTCTCAATTTGTTATGAACTATCTTATGAATGAAATTGAGAAACCCCTTAATCGAGTTGTTGAGCATGTTAAGAACCTGCCGAGAACAACATGAAAAAGGCAGGACCCGCTCCAATAATGATGGTGTAAAGGGGAATGCTAAGGGAAATGGAAAGGCAAGAAGAAGATAGGATCTAAATCTTTTGCCAAACCCAATTCCAAAACCAAACAGAGCTTTAAAACCTAAAGGTGGGGTGGCTAAAGAAGGTGAATGTCACTTCCATGGAAAACACGACACCGGAAAAGGAACTGTCATGCTTATTTGGAAGAAGTGAAGAAAAGGAAAGGAAGTGCGACTTGATTCGTGTATATATGTTATAGAAGTCAACTTGTCTACTTCTACATCATGGGTATTGGATCTCGGATGTGGTTCTCACATTTGTGTTAATGTGCGGGGACTCCAAAGGAGTAGGACTTTGCGAAAAGAGGGTTGACCCACGAGTTGGGAATGGAGCAAAAGTTCTTTGCCTTGGGTAGTAGGAACTTATCATTTATCTTTGCCCTCTTGGGCTAGTTTTAGAATTAGAAGATTGTTATTTTGTGCCTCGCTATAAGCAAAAACATTATTTCTATTTCTTGTTTGGACAAGAAAGGTTTTTCATTTATAATAAAGAACAATCGTTGTTTGTTTTACTTAAATGATATTTGTTATGGTGTTGCACAATTGTTTAACGGTCTCTATATTCTTGATTTAGAAATGCCTATCTATAACATAAATACAAAAACGATTTAAATCAAATGATTCAAATCAACATATCTCCTGGCAATTTGTCATTTAGGCCATATAAATGAGAAACGCATATCCAAACTCCATAAAGATGGGTTCTTGGATTCATTTGATTTTGAATCATATGAGAAATGTGAGTTTTGTTTATTAGGCAAGATGACTAAAGCCCCTTTCACTGGACATAGTGAACGGGCTAGCGATGTATTGGGACTTATACATAGTGATGTATGTGGACCCATGAGTTCGTTAGCAAGAGGTAGGTTTTATTACTTCATTACATTTACTGACGACTTTAGTAGATATGGATATGTGTATCTTATGAGACACAAATCCGAATCCTTTGGAAAGTTCAAAACCAATTTGGCAAAAGCATAAAAGCCCTTCGATCCGATCGAGGAGGTGAATACTTAAGCCAAGACTTTGATGACCTTCTAAAGGAGTGTGGTATTATATCACAGCTCACTCCACCTGGAACACCACAATGGAATTGTGTATCTAAGAGGAGGAATCGAACCTTGTTGGACATGGTACGATCAATGATGAGTCATCTGAGATCTTCCAATAAGCTTCGGGGTCATGCCCTTGTAGAGGCAGTGCATTCACACTTAACCGTGTTCCTACAAAGACGGTTCGTAAGACACCATATGAGATGTGGACCGGGAAACGTCCCTAGTATGTTGTTCATGAAGATTTGGGGTTGCGAGGCGTTCAGTAAAATGTCCGGATTCGACAAGCTCTCCTACCCAAATCGACAAATGTAATTTTGTGGGATACCCAAAGGAAACAAAAAGGGGTATTATTTCTACAAACCTTCCGAGAACAAGGTATTTGTTGCTCGGTCCGGTATTTTTCTAGAAAGAGAATTTGTCTCTAAAGGAAACAATTGGGAGGAAAGTAGAACTCAAGAAATTCAAGAACCACAAAATATCATTGAACTCGAAGTTGGAGCGTGAGCAGGAACCACAAGATATTGTGGAAAGTGAACTCGCTTCAATTACACAAGTCATTCGTAGATCTCGGTAGGACACGCCAAGAGCCCGAGAGATATTATGGATATCTTGTGACTCAAAAGCGGCGATGTGATGCTCATAGATTAAGATGAGCACGCTTCCTACCAAGAAGCTATGAATGGACCAGATTCTCGAGAAATGGCTTGAAGCCATGAAATCTGAGATGGACTCCATGTATACTAACCAAGTATTGACTGGTTGGTTGATCCACCAAGGGTAAAACCAATCGGGTGCAAGTGGGTTTCAAGAAGAAAACCGACATGGATGGTAATGTACAAACCTATAAAGGCCGATCGGTAGCAAAAAAGGTTTCGAGACAAATTAAAGGTGTTGACTATGATGAAACCTTCTCTCCGATGGCAATGGTTAAATCCATCAAGATCTTACTTGCTATCGCACTTTTTATGATTACTGAAATCGGCGGATGGATGTCAAAACTGCTTTCCTTAACGGAAATCTCCTTGAGGATGTGTATATGACACAAACTAAGGGTTTTGTCACTCCAAAGGATGCTGGAAAGGTATGTAAGCTGCAGCGATCCATTTATGTATTGAAGCAAGCCTCTCGGAGTTGGAATCTTCGATTTGATGAAGCAGTCAAAGAATTTGGCTTTATTAAAAATGAAGATGAACCTTGTGTATATAAGAAAGTTAGTGGGAGTCACATTGTATTCCTAGTATTATATGTTGATGACATATTAATTTTTGGGAATGACATTCCTTCCTTACAGGCTGTAAAAACATGGTTAGGAAAATGTTTCTCCATGAAAGATTTGGGTGATGCTGCCTAGATTTTAGGTATCAGGATCTATAGAGATAGATCGAGAAAAATGCTCGGCCTAAGTCAAAGTACATATATTGATAAAGTGTTGAAACGGTTTAGCATGCAAGAGGCGAAAAGAGGAAACTTACCCGTGACTCATGTTGTAAAGATCTCTAAGGCCCAATGTCCTAAATCACAAGATGATGAAGAGCGTATGAGAAAGATCCCTTATGCTTCGGCAATTGGATCTATCATGTATGCAATGATATGTACTCGTCCGGATGTCTCGTATGCTTTGAGCATGATGAGCAGGTACTAGTCGAATCCAGGTGAAGGTCACTGGACAGCAGTCAAGAATATCCTTAAGTACCTGAAAAGGACTAAGGATTCATTCTTGGTATATGGAGGTGAAGACGAATCGGCAAAGAAAGGGTTACACAGATGCCGCTTTCGGATCGACAATGATGAATATAAGTCTCGATTAGGTTTTGTGTTTTGCCTTAATGGTGGTCTTTGTTAAGTAATGGAAAAGTTTGAAGCAAGAGCGATGAGTTGATTCTCTACAACAGAGGCCGAGTACATTCATTGCTTCTAGGCAAAATGCCAAGGAGGTCAGATGGATTAAAAGTTCATCAACGAACTTGGTGTTGTTCCAACCATTGTTGATCCGGCTGCTATAGACTGTGATAATAATGGAGCCATTACACGAGCTAAGCAAGGAACCCGGATCTCACCAACGATCCAAGAATATACTTAAAGCGGTACCATCTCATCCGTGAAATCATTGATAGGGAGATGTACATATAGGAAGAGTGCTAACAGATGATAATGTTGCGGATCCATCGTCCAAGGCTTTGTCGCAGCAGGCTAACAGACGGTCACACTAGTTCCATGGGTATTAGATACATGAGTGATTGGCTCTAGTGAAAGTGGGAGATCGTTAGAGTTTATTCCTAGAGGCCAATTATTTGATATAATTGCTTAACGTTTTGATATTATATTTGATTGAATAAATGAATGATTTTATTATGGTTTTATTTATCGAAAGTTATATAAATATTAACATAATAAAAATCCTTAGAATATTGATACAAATTATATAGTTTCAAGTATGTGACTTGAACATGAGATTATATATTTACAATCTTAAATGTCCCTAATGAAAGTATCATTGTTGATGGGACAACAATAATGCATTAAGACTAGTATGTGGATCGATTGATGACCAAATCTCATTGGTCATAAATATATGAGATATTAAGTCAATGCATAGGTACATGTTAGAGAAGCGATGTCTCGGATGGACCCACCATGAGAATTCTATGTAGAGCATTATGCGAAGTGTCATTAGTAATTCTCATAAATGACAATGATGTAATGGTCCTCCGACACAAAATCATTATATTTCTTCACGAAATTTATGTACTTTGATATCAACAAATGTCACCTTTAATAGGGTGGACTATAAAGGTGATTATTGGGTACATCATGAATCGTGTGAGGAATATGAGTGATCTAGATGAAATTTAACCCTCCTATGTATTAGGGGTGATATCCATAGGCCTCTTGATTGAGTAGGACTATGAAATGCATGGCCATGCTCAAATAGTGATTTGTTTCATATAGTCTACTCATTGATCAAGAAAAACTCAGATTAAATTATGAAGAGTATGACACATTCCATGACTCAAGTTTAATCTAGGATATTAAGGTTAAAAGGATTAAATTACATTGAAACATTGGTCACAAAAAGGTTGAATCGAATCATCAATCTTATTATTACTTGGGTAGCAGTGTGCATTACTAGATGCCACTCACTGTTTATAATTTTATAATATGATTATAAAATTATTGCCAACGTAATAATAACCTATAGGGTCACACACATAGAACGTAATTTAAAAGGGAATAAATTTAAATTTTTAGGATTTAAATATATTAATATGATTAATATTATTTAAATCATGAATTTAAATTAAAAGGATAATTTGTATATATCTGTATATTAATTAAGTAAGACTTAATTAAGATATATATATATATATATATATATATATATATATAAATTTGGATTTTATGAAATTATGTTTTGATTTGATTAATTCCTTTTAACTACTATATATATGATATATAGCAGCTACTTAGGGTTACATCAGATTTGAAAAACCCTAGCCGCTCTTAGAGAGAGACTAGAGAGAAAATAGTTTCATAATTGTTCCTTTGGTGGCTAGTACCGCAAGTCTCTCTTCTTGCTTGGTAATCGCTCGACTCGGTTCATGCGGGCGTTCGTGGTGGATACCGTAGAGGCGTGGTTCTAATTGGATTGTGTAAAGGATTGAAGTCGTTTGTAACTTTTTCATAATCCAGATAATATCTAAACCAATCAATTAATTTCAGCTTTTGCTTGGATCCTTTTGGGTTTCGGAATTGCTTTGATTATTTTTAAATTTTTGTTGCATTTCTATGCCGAAATCCAACAGAAAAGACAAAGGAAACTAGCATTAGTAATGCCTCAAATTTTAATAGAAACATTACCTTTGTGAAATCCTCACAGAATGAAGAACCAGTCTTACCTTGTTTTATTGTTTCCATCCATACTCCAAGGAGTAAAGGATCTCATGCTGGCCTGGGCTTAGAAAAGAGAAGAGTAATCCATCCTCTACTCACCAACCTCTAAGGATCGTAGAGTTAAATAAAACCAACTCTACGAACCAACTGGGAAGGTACAGTAGAGGTAAGATATACTCCTCACATTTCATGAGACCCAAGGACATGTGGAAAAAGGAAAATCAGTTTAACAGAAGAATGACTAAAGAACCACAAAAGTTCAAATGGAGAATGAACTCTCACACACACATGCATGTATAATACTAAGTGTTTTGTGTGCAATAGAGTTGGCCACAAGGCTGCAAAGTGCTATTATAATTCAATGCATATGAGACTCAAGATCAAACATATTTGGGTCCCCAAGGGCACTAACAAAGTAGGACCCATGCAAATATGGGTACCAAAATGAAGGTTCAATGTTATGATAGGAAAAGAGCTCCACGATCACAACCTGGTATATGGACAGTGGATGCTCAAGACACATGACTGGGAACAAAGCCCTTCTGTCTAACTACATAGAGAAGGAGGGTCCCTCAGTCATCTTTGGAGACAACGGCTCGGGCAAGACAAGAGGATATGGCTCTGCTAGTAATGGTGCAGTGTCTTTCAGCAAAGTGACATATGTGGAAGGTCTCCAACACAACCTTCTAAGCATTAGCCAACTCTGCGACAAGGGTCATCAACTAACATTCCTCAACAACCAAAGGTCAAGTCGAGATTTGAAGACATCTAACAGAAAAGCTAACCGGACAAGAGAGAAGAGAAATGTATACACAAAGTGAATCTTGGTCAACTAAGCTCAGATGAGACAATATGCTTTCTGGCAAAATCATCTGAAGAAATGAGCTGGCTATGGCATAGACGGTTGTCCCACTTAAACTTTAAAAGCATGTCCAAACTGGCATCAAAAGATCTCATTGCAGGCATACCCAAGTTCAAATTCATTAAAGAAAGGTCATGCAATGCCTGTCAGCTTGGAAAATAAACCAGAAGCTCATTCAAGAGCAAAACTGCCAACTTAATCGACAAGCCCCTGCAGTTGCTCCACATGGATCTATTTGGGCCAATTCCAATAACAAGTCTTGGAGGGAAAAGATACTCTCTAGTTATAGTCGACGACTACACTAGATTCACATGGGTATTCTTCCTAACCTCAAAGGATGAAATGAGCTCCAAATTGATCAAGATGTTCAGACTGGTGCTGAATGAGAAAGGAGAGAAAATCAAGGCTATAAGGAGTGATCATGGAAGATAATTCGACTTCTCATAAATGGACCAGTTCTGCAAAGACAATGGCATCAGTCATAACTTCTCAGCTCCACGAACTCCTCAACAAAATGGAGTAGATGAGAGAAAGAACTGAACTTTGATAGAGGCTGGAAGAACTCTACTAGTAGCAGCTCATCTGCCTGAATATTTATGGGCGGTAAGCGCATCAACAACATGCATGCTACACACGTAATGATCACTGATACACTCTACAATCAAGAAGACACCCTACGAACTATGGAAAGGAAGAAAGCCAAGTGTCAACTACTTTCATGTTTTCGGCTATGCATGCTACATTCTCAACAATGGAAAGCAGTACCTGACAAAATTTTAACCAAGTCAGACGAAGGAATCTTTCTTGGATATGCCACAGACAGTAAGGCCTACAGAGTGTTCAACAAGAAGACACTGAGTGTTGAAGTCTCGATTCACATCATATTTGATGAAATAGACTTAGACAAAATAGTGCTTCAAGACACTACGATCGATAGTACAGACACTATGAATGAAGTCGTCAAGCTCAACACTACGATCGTAGTGCCAGATAGTGAAATCGTTGAGCAAGAAAATGAGATCGTAGAGAGGTCTATGCATGACAACAAACCTCCACACCAAGAATAAGAAATAGATCTTGAAGGTTTAAGACAAGAAGGTATCAGGACAGATGTCCCAACCAGAAATAGATGGGCAAGAGATCACACTCAAGATCTAATCATTGGAGATCCGAGTGCAAGAGTCAAAACAATAGCTGCCACCCAAAATGATTGCTTTTATCTAAGCTTTCTGTCACAAATGGAACCAAAGAAGATAGAGGATGCTATGGAAGACTCCAGCTGGATAGAAGCCATGCAGGAAGAACTCAACCAATTTGAACGTAGCAAAGTATAGAGATTAGTACTGTTGGGTAAAATCTAATTACGCACAACACACAAGTATACGTGGTCAACAAGTAATAAAGTGATGAGTAGAGTATCGTTCCCACAGAGAATTATTTAACAAAAATCACCAAGTACTAACTCGTAACCAACTCAATCTTATTTAAACGAATGAATTTCAAATTATATAAATTAAACTACTATTAAATTCCACTAGTTAAATTAAGATAACGGAGATTTAAGATCACAACTTCACTTATTGCTTCATTTAAGTTAACACACTTCTCATCATTTATTCTTTATCCTGAATTGTTAATCAAGAATACTAAATCAGATAAAACCACCTCTCGATGCATAATACCCATATTAACGTCAATCCACAATTAAGATCGAAATCCGTTAAACACCTTAATCAACTAACCCACTATATTTCTATGTGAATTACAATTGAAGAATGTTTAAGAATAAGTTCTCTATCAGATTACATGCAGTGTCAAGCATATCTCTACCTTAACACTCATCAAGTTTAAGCTACTAACAAAATCCTGAACACATGCTATCATGATAAGATCTAAATCAATACTTCATCTCTCGAGTTCATATAGATTATCACGGTAATTGATGGCCAATCAATTAAACAATTAAGTCCAAATCACAATAGACAATCCTCACAATATAACATAATAATTGATAATGAAGCATATTAAAATAAACTACACAATAAGATCCATTGTAATCTCAAACAAAGAATTAGTTCATTGAATTAAAACTAAGAATCCACACTTGAAATAACATTAAAAGATAAAAATAAGAGTAGAGTAAAGAATAAATGCATTGTCAAAGAAATCTCCATCTTCCTCAAGCTCCTGCTCTTGATCTTCAATGGTCATCAAGTTGCTTCAATCTCCAAATCTAATTAGAACTAGTGTTTTGATCTAATTTACTCTAATCTAATCTAATTGAATCCTCTATCTAGTCTCTAATCTCCCTAATCCTTGTGTTTCTCCTCCTTTTATAAGTCTCTTTATATGTCTTTAAGTCCTCTTGGAAGTCCTCTTGGAAGTCCTTGTGTCAATCGGATCGAAATAATCCTTTTCGGACTCAAATTGGACCAAAATTTGCATTTTTGCGCATTTTCTGGGCATACCCCCGCCCCAGCGGGGGTCTAGGCTTGTTTTGGGCCCGCCCCGGTGGGCTAGAGGCCTGTCTTGTGACTTGCATGCCCACCCCGGTGGCGGTTTTGTGAAGGAAATTTTTTTGCTCTGACGTCTTTTGGGAAAATGGCCATAACGTTTGATCCAGGAAGCTTTACGAGGCCGGCCACCTATCAAATCGAAGATATCGATGAGATCTACAACTTTCATTCTTTAAGGTGTTAGAAATAATAGACGGATGAATGTCGAAAGTGGGCTGGAAGTGACTGCTATGCAAATGGCCACCCAAAACAGTGACGTTCGACGTCTGTTGGTACAAATGTCATAACTCTTGCATCCGAACTCCAATTGGAATGATTCAAATCATTCCGGAAAGCTAAGAAGAAGCTCTATAATGTAATCCAAGTTCCAAACCAAGAACATGAAATAAACATAAAAGCCCAAACGTATCCGGATTGCTTTTCTTTGCAATTTCATACCAATTCTTTGCGATTTCAACTTCGAAGCATACAATCTACAAAACGAACACAAAATGCATAAAAAGTAACTAAGAAACATGAGATTAAGCAAATAATTCAAGTAATAGATACCGGATAAGTAGGTATAAAACCTACTTATCAGGTACCAAGACCAAAGAGTCATCCTGTCATTAGAACCAAGTGGGTCTTCAGAAACAAGATGGATAAAGATGGAGTAATAACTAGAAATAAGGCAAGACTGGTGGCCAAGGGTTACTCTCAGGAAGAAGGCATTGATTATGATGAGACATTTGCACCAGTTGCCAGACTAGAAGCCATCAGAATATTCCTTGCCTTTGCTGCTCACATGAAGTTCAAGGTCTTTCAGATGGATGTCAAAAGTGCATTCCTGAATGGAGAACTCCAAGAAGAAGTCTATGTAGAGCAACCTCCATGTTTCATCAATCCATCTCTTTCCAATTATATTTATAGATTAGACAAAGCCTTATATGGTCTTAAAAAAGCACCTAGAGCATGGTATGAAACACTAACTAACTTCCTGATTGAAAATGAGTTCACTAGAGGTAGAGTAGATACCACATTATTTCTTAGAAAGCATAAAGACAAAGTCTTATTGGTTCAAATATATGTTGATGATATTATTTTTGGTTCTACTGACGAAAATTTATGCAAGAGATTCTCCAAGCTAATGTAGAGAAAGTTTGAAATGAGCATGATGGGTGAGCTAAATTTCTTCCTTGGACTGCAAGTAAAGCAGACTGATGAGGGAATCTTCATAAACAAATCCAAGTACATCAAAGACTTACTCAAGAAGTATGACATGGAATCAGCCTCTCCCATGAAAACCTCAATTGCTCCTACAACCAAACTTGACAAAGATGAAAAAGGTAAAAGTATTGATATAACTCAATACAGAGGTATGATAGGCTCTCTTCTATATCTAACTGCCAGTAGACCAGACATAATGTTTGCAACATGCATACCACCCCTTGGGGGATCACGTAGCTATCGTTACTTTCTCTCTTCAATTTCAATAATAGATTAGAGTAGATTAGTATAGGTACTTTCTAGATTGGATTAGATCCGAAAACTTGAAGCAATTGGGAAGCATTAAAGAGTCAATCTTGGATCAGGAGGACAGATTTGCACTACAATTCTCTGCTCTTATTTTCTCTTTGATTCGTAATTGTATCTTACTATGTTTATTCTATATGTGGATGATAGATTTGATTCAGCTATGATTTAAACTCTATTATGAGATTACAATGGATTCTATAGATTAGTTATTTCTAATATATTGCATTGTTAGCCTTATTGATTGCTATGGGATTGTCTAATTAGATTCATGCTATTTGCTTAGTCGGCCATCAATTATTGTGATAAACCATATGAACTCGAGAGACGCGGTATGGGTTTAGATATGATCTTATTAGCTTGTGATTGTATGTTTAATATTGTGTTGGGATATATGATTTGTGTTTAGGATAGACATATATCGAAGCTCCATTCGTAGTTAATTGAGAACTTGGGCTTAAACCATAATTATTTGTAAATCACATAGACATATAGTGGTTTAGGTAATATGGGTGTTCATGTGTATTCTATCAACTGTGGATTATATGTGATTTGTGTATGGTACATTGAGAGATAGTTATACTTAATTTCGTGTTCTTGACTAACAATCCCGTACAATTAGTTTGGTTTAACATGAAATGTGTGGATTTGAATGAGTCAATAGATGAAATTGTGATCTCAGGTCTTCATTATCTAGTCTTACTCTAGGAATAGTTAGGTTTATTTAATTTCACAGTTTAAATATAAAATATCAAATCATTCATTTAAATAAGACTGAAATGGTTATGGGCTAATGCTTGGTGAACTTTATTAGTTAATTCTATGTGGGAACGATACTTTACTTACTCTTTATTACATGTTGACCATGTATATTTGCACGCATATATATTGATCGGTAAACGACCAATAAGTTTTTGGTGCCGTTGTCGGGGAATTAGCTTAATAAATTTTTGCCAACATTAATATCAATCAAATTGGTCTTAATTTAAACATTTTATTTTATTTTAATTATCTTCCTATATTTCTCTCTTTTTAGGTACCATGGATGACTTTGCTTATCAATGGCCTTATGCGAATATGACTCAACCAAGGGACATAAGCACTGAGGGACTCAATGTATTTTCTGTAAGACCCCAACTTTTATCAATAAAGATTATTTTTTTCTCGAAATATATTTTTGAATATTATGGTGTGGATTTGATATAATGTTATAGTTGTGGGTAATATTTATAAATTTTACAAAGTAAGCAAGTGGTTATATAATATACGATTGGTCTGGGAATATTCGTTTTAATAGGGAATATTCGCATGACCAAGACAATCATCAATTGGACCCCTACAACGGAAGTATTGTCGTAGTTAGAAAATGACGGAAATATCTTTTTATAAAAATAACAGTGAAAGTTTTACTATTAAACTGTTGAACTACCTGGTAGTAAAAGTACAGTAACATGCGAGGTTTCATAGTAGCACACGGTATTGATTATTGATGCTTATGTGAGAAGTCACTCAGTTATACTCAATTTTTAATATAGTAATTGCTGCATAATTTTATATTATTAAATCAATAATTGAGACGACAAAGTTATTCATATTATTATTTGCAATATTGATAATGTCTAGAAAGTTCTGTCAAGGAGAGGTTTCGTCACCTAATTGTGCGCCAATAGAGAGAAATCCTTATCGGAAAGCCCCCTCTTTCCTGGGAATGATCTGGTTGTTAAATATTATGAGATATAATTTTAATGATGAATAAGTTCGTGTTGATTAAAGATGAAAGTGATATTTCCATTATGTTGAGATTATTAGTGTTAGTTGAAATCGACATCTATTTTGATAATAATGGATGTCTGGAGGTTATATTGACCAATCGGGTAATTAATCGGATAAATGAAAAATTAATTGCTATTAATTCACATGCTTATAACTATTTATTCACACGTGTGTACTATTGATTCACATGCATGTACTATTAGGGGAGGTGGTGCAAGATTGATAATACTTGCATGACTAAATTAAAAATGGAGGTATAGATGAAGGTACTATACTGCAATTATTTTTTTCACATGATTGTACTATTGATTCACATGACTGTACTATTGATTCACAAGATGTACTATTAGGGGAGGTGGTGCAAGTTTGATAATACTTGCAGGACTAAATTAAAATGAAGGAAAAGATGACGGTATTATACTGTAATATTTCGAGCCCCAAAACGTGCAATTATCGAAACTATGTTTTCCTATAAATAGAAGCTCATTCTTCTTTCATTCTCACCAATTCACTACGATTCACAAGAGAAATTATAGAGAGAGAAGCTATAGAGAGAAAGAAGAAGAGAAGTTGCTAGTTCACTATTCTAATATTCAGTCTTCTTCTGAGGTAAGGGGTATTATTTATTTCATATTCAGAAGAGATATTATTTTTCGTATTCGTATGGATATTATCTTCGTTCAATATTGGTATGAAATAATATTTTCTTCCATACTTTGTAGTATGTAAGTAATATTATTTCATTTTGTGTTCCTACTTCTACACTCATTTTGTTGAAGTATTGTTTCTATACTCCGTGAAATTAGTTGAATATCCTTGCTATTTGCGCTTCATCCAGTATCTTTTCATGGAAATATTATTTTGAGTTTTCTTGATAATTATTGATCTTTTCATGCCGAAATACTATTCACGAGTTACTTATCATGAGTTACTATTTACGGGTTACTATTCACCCGATTACTATTCACTCGGGTATTCGGGGCACTTTTCGTGCCAGAGTACTATTCACGAGTTACTATTCATGGGTTACTATTCACCCAGTTACTACTCACTCGAATATTATTCATTCGGGTATTTGGGACACTTTTTATTCTGGGGTACTATTCATGAGGTACTATTCCCGAAGTACTATTAACAGGGTACTATTCACGGGGTACTATTCACCCAGAAGTTATATTTCTTTTATGTCCAAATTATTTTTGATACATGAATATTATTCTTGAATTTTACTCCACAAAGCAGTATCTTGTTGACAATTTGGATATTTTTAAACTCTGGATAAATTTAAAGTCTTTAATATTTATCCTTGATTTCGTTTGATTAATACTTATATCATTGTTATCATCATCATGCTTATATTGTGATGAAAGTAATATATGGCTTACGTGCATAGATGGACTATTGATTGGTATGATTATGACCAGGGATTATTCGGTATAATCATGACCGTAATGTTATAAATGATGTGGTAAAATTCCTCATTGGTCCATAGTGCATTGATGGACAATTGTTGGTATGATTTTATGACTAGGGATTATTCGGTATAATCATTACCATTGATGATTACATGAATATCCTTGGCTCGTAGTGCAGGGATGATTCGATGATGTGGTTTATTTATTAAGCTGAGTATCAGCGATAAAGTTGATAAAAATCTTTTTAAATCATAGAAGATAGTAGATATCATGCTCTACTTGACTCTTCTAATGGATTGCTTGTTCCGCTGTAGTTAAACTTGATGTTTATTGTATTTTTATCAGTTTAACATTGTTAAAGGCTAACGATAATTTATTCTGCATTATCTTTGTCATAATATTTCTTACTGGGCTAGTTAAGCTCACCCTTTTGTTTTCATTGTTCTCTTCAGGAAATGAGAACGTAACCGGGAATAGTCGAGGAATAGAGTGACGGTCCGAGATGGTGGCTATAGTAGTCCTCACTATTTTATGAAATAGTGTGATAATAACTGTAATGAGGACTTCATTTGAGTTTGAATACTGTCTAGGAGACAATATTCATGTAAAAACTCTAAGCTACGCTGTTGTCGTATTGTATAAAAGATGTTTGTATTTAATTTATGTACCATGTTTTTGGCGACCCAAGATGGGTGACGTACACCTATTTTGGGGCCGTCACAGTTGGTATCAAAGCTTATGGATATGATCCCTGGCTAAGATGTGAGACTAGAACTAAGAGGGGAGAGACGAGAAATTCCTTCGCTAGTATGACCTACATAAGTTTATTTGGTATTTAATTGGTCGGTCAGAGTATAGGGATAATATGTAGCATGTCAATTAACCCTTGTTTTTTGGCAGTATTTGAAAATGGCATCCGAAAATGTTGAGATAAGCAATGAAGCACATAAGACCGTTGAGTCACCAACGATCAATATCCAGCATAATGTGCATCAGGATGTCAATAATCCTCGTGTAAACAACAACACCGAGCAAATGATGAATGATGGTATGTTTAGAAGTTTTCTAGAATTTATGCAAAACCAAACGAGAGAGACTCTTGTTCAAAATGCATGTGGAAATACTGGCAACTCTTGGATGGTCACCGCTAAGTAGTTCAAGGAGCTGGGACCACCGGAGTTTATGTGGATAAAGTAGATCACTAAGATATTTGATGTTTTGGGATGCTCCGAGGAGCAAAAGGTTCCCTTTGTCACCTTCATGTTGAGAGGAGAGGCAGATTTCTGGTGGGAATCAGTAAAACATACTCAGCATGCCGCACTCAAAATGTCTTGGGAGAAGTTCCAAGAGCTGTTCAACGACAAGTACTTTCTCGAAAGTATTCGTCACATGAAAGAGGTAGAGTTTATCAAGTTGGAGCAAAACAACATGATCGTGTCGCATTACGAGGCTAAGTTTGCCGAGTTGTCCCGGTTCGCATCCCATTTGGTTGATAATGAGGAGAGACTAACGCGAATGTTTCTGCAAGGTTTGAGACCCGAAATATGTCAATACCTCATTTCTCACAAATTGTGTGTAAGACCCCAACTTATTATAAATAAAATCGAATTTTCTCTAATTATTATTGTGAATAATAAGGTGTTAAATTGATATAATATTTTGGTTATGGGTGAAATGTGAAAATTTTGCAAAATAAGCAAGTGGTTATTAAATAATCATTGTTGTCGGGGAATATTCGTTTGGTCGTGGAATATTCTTGTTGTTGGGGAATATTTATGCGACCAGCTAGCGGTCATTTGTTTGCCCCATAATGTAATAATGGTCTGGATGAAGAAAAGCGACAAGTTTGAGTTTTTATAAATAACGGCATAGTTATTACTAGATTAACACTTTGTTGGAATCTTGAATTGGTTAAAATACGATGTCTGGCGTGGATGCAGTATTTTTGAATTATTGATTCTTATGTAAGAAGGCACTTACTCAATAATTATTACGATAATTACCGCTTCAATATTTTATTGTATTGATTCAATAATTCTTTGCGTTGATATTTTATATTATTGTTGTTTCAATAATTATCAACGCACAAGATTTCCATTATCGGATCAATAATTCATATTATTTGAATAATATTATTAGATAGCATTATTGGCAATGTCTAGAAAGTTCTGTCAAGGAGAAGTTTGGTCACCTAATTGCGCACCAGTAAGGAGAAATTCTTATTGGAAAGCCCCCTCTTTCCTGGGAACGGCCTGGTTGTCATAATTGTGATCTGTAATATTATTTGTGAATAATTAATTATTGATTTATATGATAAGGAAATATTTATTTTATGTGGATATAAATGATGGATATATTTATTTTTATGTGGATAAAAATGAAGGAATTAATGCTGAGGTGCTTTATCAGTATTTTATCGGTGTGTAGGTATTAAAAATTATCTGTTTGTGGATTTCGGATATTTTATGTTTGGAATTTGGAAAAATTCAAAGCTACAAAGTTGTAGAGAATTCAATTTTAGGCAGAATGGACATAAAATTCATATTTTTCTGATAACCGGACTATTTTCTATAAATTACTGAAGTTTCGGAAAATAAAATGATTTTTATTAAATTATGGGGTGGGACCCACTTTGGTTCGTGTTAATAACATGTGGGCTGCTGGAAAAAATTTAGAATTGGCATGCTAGGCGTTCAACAAAGTAGGCATGCGTGGAAGAAATAAAAGAAAATAATATTTTATTATTTTAGTCTCCTATGGCGTTCTAGCATTTTCCTATAATTAGACGCTTAGGTTAGAATTGAAAATTACACCAGAAACAAGTTTTCTTTCTCTCTATATTGTCGAGCATATTTTAGTGAGTATTTATATACTTTGAGAGTTGCTGCTGGGTACAAGTTTTCTTCGGCTTTCTATCCGATATTCCGATCAAAAGTAGCGTTATTTTGAGGTAAGGGATGTTATTTTCTTCTTAAATAATATTATTTTCTTCAATATCATTATGCCGAAATATTGGTTTGAACTTTTTATCAAATTTGAAACTTTTTGTGTCGGGGTTACTATTCACGTATACGACACTATTCACGTATCTTGCCTTTATTCATAAATCTGCACTATTCAATCAAAATAAAATTTTCTTCTTTTTGTCCAAGATGTCTATTATGGTTACTATCTTTGATTGTATCCATGTTTTGGTCTTTATTTTTGAATTACTCGCTCAAAATTAGTTATTATGGAGTATTATTGATCTTGGATAAACTGTTATACTGAATCCTTAATATTTGTCCTTCCGTCTCACCGATTCGCTTTTCTTTAAAATATTTTTCATCATTCTCACCCTAAATGATGATATTCTTGAATATCTTTGGCTTTGTAGTGCAAAGATGAATGATTAATCGATGAATATCTTTGGCCCGTAGTCAAAAGATGAACATGTGTTGAGATGAACATGACCAACCGGTGATACAAATGAATATCTTTGGCTTCAGAAGTGCAAAGATGAATATTGATTAAAGATGTATATTGATTGTTGTTACGAGGATAAAATATTGATGATGGACTTTTAAATCTTAGAAGATAGTAGAACTCATTCTCTACTTGACTCTTCTAATGGATTCTTGCTTTCATTGCAGATTGTTGATCTAAAACTTGTTGTCTATTATATTTTATCGATTTTTCCTGTTGAAAACTAATGATAATTTGTTGTATATTATCTTAGTCATAATATTCTTTCTTTGGGCTAGTTGAGCTCACCCTTTTCCTTTTTGTTCCATTTTTCTTCTCGGGAGGTGAGAACATGGCAGGATCTAGTCGGGGTATGGAGTGATGGTTCTAGAAAGATGTTTTAGCAGTCCTCACTATTTCTGTAAAATAGTGTTTGAATAATTGTAATGAGGACTTATTTGAGTGTGGATATTATCTAGAAGACAATATTTGTATTTAAACTCACAAAGATATGTTGTCAGTATTTTTGCACGACAATTGTATTATTGAAGTTATAGTTTGCTTTATGTACCATGTATTTGGCGACTCAGAATGGGTGTTCTATACCTATTTTGGGGGCGTCACATTGTGTTTGTATTTAGATGTAGTGAATAGGACTCAGTTATTGGAGCGCGATAATGAGCCAGCCCAACCAAAAAAATTAACGACCAACAATACGATAATAATCGTACCGGTGGCAACGACCATCAGAACAATGATAACCATCGTGGAGGAAATTATCATACCAAAAATTGTAACCACTTCGGTGGTAATCGTGGCCAAGATAATAGAAGAAATGATTCAAGTGGAAATTTAAAGAAGAGAAGATTTAACGATGACGGGAAGACGTCGGCACCAGCACCAGCAACAAATTCTAGGGGAGGAGAACGACCGCCAGTTAGATGCTACAGATGCGGAGAGGAGCGACATATAAGTTCAAACTGTCCACAGCCTTCCAAGGTATATTTTAGTTCTGGAAAAGACGGTCATATAGCTCAATTTTGTCCTGTAGCGAAATCAAGTCCAATTGGGATGGTGACACCAAAGGCGGATACGGTCAAAACAAAGTTGGCGGTTTCAGGAAGAGCGTTTTTCATGACTTCTCAAAAAGCGAGTAACCCGAACGAAGTTAGCATGAGTTAATTAATTATAAATTCTTGCGAAGTCTATACCTTATTAGATACCGGTTCTACCCATTATTTTATTTCTCCTACTTGCGCTCAACGTTAAATTTGACTTCGGAGAAATTAGACTTTGACTTATTTGTTGAAACTCTATTAGGAGAAACCTTCGTTACATCCACTGTTTATAAATCTTGTTTGATTCAAATCGGCACCCTCACGTTACATGTCGATCTTATCTCTTTGAAAATACTTGCATTTGATGTGATTTTAGGGATTTATTGGTTAACTACTCATCATGCTAAAATTGATTGTTTTCGTAAGGTTGTTAGCTTTCATATTCTTAACCAACCTATTATGTGAATTCAAGCAACCAAACCACTAAATTCAATCATTGTCATATCAAGCCATAAAGCTATTCGTTTATTGAAAAACGGATGTGAAGCTTTCTTAGCCCATGTCATGGATTTAAACAAAAATACGTCAGATTTAAATGATATTTCTATTGTTAATAAATTTCCTGACGTATTCCATGAAGAACTTCCTAGCCTACCCTAGAGCGTGAAATCAAATTTTGTATCAACCTTGAACCCGATACAAAACCCTCAAATATTTCTTAACCCAAAACGAACGTAACATGCACCAAAGACGTTGGCTCGAGCTGTTGAAGATTATGACCATACCATTCAATATTATTGTGGAAAAAGCGAACGTGGTAGCTGATGCATTGAGTAGAAGATTGTATGCGTTTACGATTGTAACGTTGTTAACACAAAGACCCATTTCATATGACTTAAAAATGATAAAGATAGAGTTAAAGACTCTAGGGACGCACGTGATGATGTCAAATAATACGAGTAGAATCAACGTTAATCGATAAAGTTAAAACCGCTCAAGCTACACACCCGAAGCTGATGAATGTGAAGAAGAAGGTTCAAGAGGGCGTTATTCTAGAACCAAGAATCGACGAAGAGAGTAAATCTCAACCCTCGATTTAATTGGGCCATTCGAAATCCTCAATCGAGTAGGAACTGTGGCCTATAGACTCGCTTTACCGCCAAGTGTATCATGTATTCATAACATTTTTCACATATCAATGTTACGTAAATATGTGGACGACCTGAACCACATTATTGAATTAGAACTCGACGAGATAGCAGAAGATTTAACGTATGAAGAGGTACCTGTTAAAATCTTGGATAAGAAGGAACATATTCTACGCTCAAAGGTTATACCTCAAGAGTTAGAATCATGCGAGGTATCATCATATCTTCGATATACTAGGTACGTACCCTAATTTTGAGGACGAAATTTCATAAGAAGGGGAGGTTGTAAGACCCCAACTTTTATGAATAAAGATTATTTTTTATTGAAATATATTTTTGAATATTATGGTGTGGATTTGATATAATGTTATATTTGTGGGTAATATATACAAATTCTGTAAAGTAAGCAAGTGGTTATATAATATTCGATTGGTCGGGGAATACTCGTTTTAACAGGGAATATTCGTACTACGGCACAATCATTGGTGGACCCCACAACAGAAGTATTGTCATAGTTAGAAAATGACAGAAATATCTTTTTATAAAAATAACATCGAAAGTTTTATTGTTAAACTATTGAACTACCCGGTAGTAAAAGTACAGTAATATGCGTGGTTGCATAGTAGCACACGGTATTGATTATTGATGCTTATGTGAGAAGTCACTCAGTTATACTCAATTATTTCTACAGTAATTGTTGCATAATATCTTTCATATTATTGATTCAATTATTGTCACAGTATCATCCGCATAATATTTTATATTATTAAATCAATAATTGAGACGACAAAGTTATTCATATTATTATTTGCAATATTGATAATGTCTAGAAAGTTCTGTCAAGGAGAGGTTTGGTCACCTAATTGCGCGCCAATTGGGAGAAATCCTTCTAGAAAAGCCCCCTCTTTCCTGGGAATGATCTGGTTGTTAAATATTGTGAGTTATAATATTAATGATGAATAAGTTCATATTGATTAAAGATGAAATTGATATTTCCATTATGTTAGGATTATTAGTGTTAGTGGAAATCGACATCTATTTGGATAATAATGGATGTCTGGAGGTTATATTGACCAATCGGGTAATTAATCGGATAAATGAGTAATTAATTGCTATTAATTCACATGCTTATAACTATTTGTTCACATGTGTGTACTATTGATTCACATGCATGTACTATTAGGGGAGGTGGTGCAAGATTGATAATACTTGCATGACTAAATTAAAAATGGAGGTATAGATGAAGGTTGTAAGACCCCAACTTTTTAATAAAGATGAATTTTCTATAAATATCATTTTTGAATATTATGGAGTAAATTTGATATAATGTTATAGTTGTGGGTAATATTTATAAATTTTGCAAAGTACGCAAGTTGTTATATAATATTCAATTGGTCGGGGAATATTCGTTTTAACAGAGAATATTCGTACAACAACACAATCATTGGTGGACCCCACAATGAAATAATTGTCGGATTGAGAAAACGACAAAAATATTTTATAAAAATAATGGCGGAAGTTTTACCGTTATCTTTTTGAACTACTTTCGGTAGTAAAAATAAAGATGTACGCTGGCGTGGTTGCATAAGTAGCACACAGTATTGATTATTAATGCTTACGTGAGAAGTCATCTCAGCTTTTGTTTTATTACTTATATATATATTAGAGTTATATATATATATATATATATATATATATATATATATATATGTATGTAAGTTGTCAAGTTGGGGGGAAGTTTTTAGTGCACGGTTGAGTGCTATTATATATATATATGTTTTGGGTTTAACAAGTTGGCGGTGAGAGTACAATTATTATGATTATTATATTTATATATATGTAATAAGTTTGAATTTTTGGCAAGGTTAATTCATGGGGTTCATGACCAAGACTAATGTTATGTATATAATATATATATATATATATATATATATATATATATATATATATATATATATATATATATATATTTTATATTTTATTTAAAAGATTTTGCTTTAAATATGGACCATCCGATTAAAAAGTAAATCAATCAACTGCTCATGAAATAGTTACTATGCAGTCCATTCTTCTATAAATAGAAGCTCATTTCTTCATTATTTCTTACGAATTCACTGAAACTCTAGAGAGAGAAAATTATAGAGAAACTATAGAAAAATATTCTCGCTTACTTCTACTACTCTTATATCCAGCTTTCTTTTACTGTAAGGGGTATTATTTCTTTTGTATTCATAAAGAGAACTTCTGTTATTCCATTATTTATTATTCTATTAGAATAACCTGTATATGCGGGCTACCCTATACTTGGTGAAATTCTTCTGTTATTCCATTCTTTATTATTCTGTTGGAATATCCTGTCAGTGCGTTTTACGCCGGACCTGATTCCGTCTTTATTATCCTGTTGGAATATCCTGTCTGTGCGTTTTACGCCGGACCTGATTTTGTCTTTATTATCCTGTTGGAATATCCTGCCTGTGTATTTTACGCCGGACCTGATTCCGTTAATTATTATTCTATTGGAATAACCTACCTGTGCGGTCTACCGCATGCCTGGTGATTTCTTTTGTTATTCCATTCCTTATTATACTCAGTTGGTTAAAGTTTTGACTTCTATACTCCATGAAATTAGTGGAATATTCTTGATATTTGCGCTTCATCTAGTATCTTTTCATGGAAATATTCTTCTGAGCATTCTTGAATTTTACTGCACAAAGCAGTATCATGTTGACAATTTGGACGTTATTAGTTCTTGAAATAAATTAATTCTTGAACTTGTTTTATTGAATTCTTATATCATTGTCATCATCCTCATGTTTATATTTTTGAAAGTCATCTGTGGCCTGTAGTGCATAGATTGACTTGGTATGATTATGACTAGGGATTATTCGGTATAATCATGACCGTAATATTACAAATGATGTGGTAAAAGTCTTCTTTGGCCCGTAGTGCATTGATGGACAATTGTTGGTATGATCATGACCATTAATGAATACACAAATATTCTTGGCCCGTAGTACATGGATAATTGTGGTCGTGATACTAAAGAATATCCTTGGCTGTAGTACAAGGGTGATTCGATGATGTGGATTATTTATTGTCGAGTCCCAAATGATAAAAAGTGATGAAAACCTTTTAAATCATAAAAGATAGTAGATTTTATTCTCTACTTGACTCTTTTAATGGATTGCTTATTCCATTATGAGCTTAAACTTGATGTTTGTTATATTGTATCGCTTTAACATCTGCTTAAGGCTAATGATAATTTATTCTCGCATTATCTTAGTCATAATATTTCTTACTGGGCTAGTTGAGCTCACCCTTTCTTTCACTGTTCTCTTCAGGAAATGAGAATATAGCTGGGACGAGTCAGGGAACGGAGTGATATATCAGATGATAGTATTAGTAGTCCTCACTATTCTGTTAAATAGTGTGACAATAAATGTAATGACGACTTATACTGAGAGTGGATATTGTCTAGAAGACAGTATTTGTATTGAAACTCACAAACCTCTCTTGTTGTATATTAAAGATTGTATTTGTATTCGCATCCATGTATTTGGCGACTTCGTAATAGGTGATGTATACCTATTTTGGGGGCCACCGCTTTATATCAAAGCTTAGGGATATGATCCCTGGCTAAGATGTGAGAATAGAATTAGGAGGGGAGAGACGGCGAATTCCTTCGCTATTATGACCTACCTAAGTTTATTTGGTATTTAATTGGTCATCAAAGTATAGGGATAATATGTTATATGTTAATTAACCTTTTTTTGTGGCGAGATCTCAAAATGACATCTCGAGAATGTTGAGAATAACAATGGAGCACGAGAGACCGCTGAGTCTCCATAGATCAATAATCGAGGATAATGTGCATCGTGAAGGCGACAATCCTCATGCAAACAACAACACCGACCAAATGATGAATGATGGAATGTTCAGAGGCTTTATGCATCTCATGAAACAAAGCAATGAGAGCGACTCTGTCCAAAATATAGGTGGAAACACCGGAAACTCTCGGACGGCCAACGCTAAATGCTTCAAGGAGCTGGGACCACCGAGTTTAAGGAGATCTAAAACCACTTATGGCGGGAAGCATGGATAAAGCAGATCACCAATATATTTGATGTCTTGGGATGCTCCGAGGAGCAAAAGGTTCCCTTTGCCGCCTTTATGTTACGCAGAGAGGCAGATTACTGGTGGGAATAGGTAAAACGTACTCAACTTGCCCTACTGAAGATGTCTTTGGAGAAGTTCCAAGAGCTGTTCAACGACAAATACTTTTCTGAAAGTATTCGTCACATGAAGGAGGTGGAGTTCATCAAATTGGAGCAAAACAATATGACCGTGTCGCAATACGAGGCAAAATTTGCGGAGTTATCTCGGTTTGCGTCCCACTTGGTGGATAATGAAGAGAGAATGACGCGAATGTTTTTAAGAGGTTTGAAGCCGGAGATACGTCAACATCTTATTTCTCATAAACTGTGTTTGTATTTAGATGTTGTAAATAGGGCTCAGTTAGTGGAGCGCGATAACGAGTCAACGCAACCAATAGAAAAGCGATCGGCAAAAAATGATAATACCAAAGGAGAGCAACATCATCGGCGGTGACAACAAGCGTGAGAGGAATCAACAGCCGTAAATGGTAACCACTTCGGTAGTAATCGTGGCAAAAACAATAAGAATGGACATTTCAAGAAGAGGAGATTCAACAATGATGGAAAGACGTCAGCACCAGCACCCGTTGTTAAGGAAGGAGAACGACCACCTATCATATCCTTCAAATGCGCGAGGGAGGGACACATCAGTCCAAACTACGCGATGCCATCCAAAACATGTTATAATTATGGAAGAGAAGGTCACCTAGCCTGATTTTGTCGCTCACCAAAGACAAGTTCATTAGGATGGAGGCACCAAAGGTCATCCCCGTAAAAGTCAAAGCCGTGTAGTAAGGAGAGCGTTTGTTGTGACCTCCCAGAAAGCAAGGAACCCGAACGAGGTCATCATGGGTAAGCTTATCATAAACTATAGCGAAACATATACCTTATTTGATACCAGTTCTACCCATTCTTTTATTTCTCCTACTTGCGCTCAACGTTTAAATTTGACTCCGGATAAATTGGACTTTGACTTAACTGTTGAAACTCCGTTGGGAGAAACCTTCATTACATCCACTGTTTATAAGTCTTGTTTAGTTCAAATCGGCACCCGCACGTTACTTGTCGATCTTATTTCTTTGAAAATACTTGCATTTAATGTGATTCTAGGGATTGATTGGTTAACTACTCATCATGCAAAAATTGATTATTTTCATAAGGTTGTTAGCTTTCATATTCCTATCCAACCTATTATGCGAATTCAAGCAACCAAACCATTAAAATCAATCACTGTCATCTCAAGCCATAAAGCTATTCGTTTATTGAAAAACGAATGTCAAGCTTTCTTAGCTCATGTCACGGATCTAAACAAAAATATGTCAGTTTTGAATAATATTTCTATTGTTAATGAATTTCCTGACGTATTCCCTGAAGAACTTCCTGGCCTACCCCCTAGAACGTGAAATTGAATTTTGTATCGACCTTGAACCCGGTACAAAACCCATTTCCAAAGCCCCATATCGAATGTCTCCTATTGAACTTCAGGAGTTAAAGACTTAACTACAGGAATTGTTAGACATTGGCTTTATTTGTCCTAATACTTCTCCTTGGGGTGCTCATGTTCTATTCGTGAAGAAGAAAGATAGGAGTATGCGACTTTGTATTGATTATCGGGAGTTGAATCTTGTCACCATCAAAAATAGGTACCCATTGCCACGTATTGATGACCTGTTTGACCAGTTGCAAGGTGCCAAATTCTTTTCAAAGATTGATCTTCATTCCGGATATCACCAATTGAAGATTAGAATCGATGACATTCCAAAGACGGCTTTTAGAACTCGGTACGGGCATTATGAATTCCTAGTCATGTCTTTTGGATTGACTAATGCTCCTGCTGCCTTCATGGATACGATGAACCAAGTATTCAAGGAATATTTGGATCACTTTGTGGTCGTCTTTATTGATGACAGCCTCATATATTCGAAAAGCCGTGAAGATCATGAGCAACACTTGAGGCTGATACTCCAAAAGCTTTGTGAATACAAGCTTTATGCCAAGTTGAAGAAATGCGAGTTCTGGCTTGAAGAAGTAGCATTCCTTGGGCACGTGGTATCAAGTCATGGAATATCCGCCGACCCAAAGAAAGATTGAAGCTATTCAAAGTCGAGCAACCTAAATCGATGGATCAAGCACGAAGCTTTCTCAAACCTTAGTCGGTTATTATCGGAGATTCGTAGAAGGGTTTTCTCGAATCGATACTCCACTAACTCAGCTGACTTGGAAAGATACAAAGTTCGATTGGAGTGAGGAATATGAGTAGAGTTTTCAAGAACTCAAGAGGAGACTCATTTCAGCACCTGTTCTGACAATACCATCTGGTTCGGAGGGATTTGTCATCTACAGTGATGCTTCGGGCAAAGAGTTAGGATGTGTTCTCATGGAACATGGGAAAGTCATAGCCTATGCCTCACGATAACTCAAAGAATATGAGAGGAATTATCCTACTCATGATCTAGAGTTGGCAGCTGTTGTCTTCGTACTAAAGATTTGGAGGCATTACTTGTATGGGGAGAAAGTGGAGATCTTTACGGATCATAAAAGCCTCAAATATTTCTTCACTCAAAAGGAACTCAACATGCGACAATGACGTTGGCTTGAACTGTTGAAAGATTATGATCATACCATCCAATACCATCCTAAAAAAGCGAACGTGGTAGCTGACGCATTGAGTAGAAGATCATATGCAAGTGCGAATGCGATATTGTCAACGTAAAGGCCCATTTTGTGTGACTTGCAAATGATGGAGATAGAGTTAAAGACTCCAGGGACCCATTTGATGATGGCGAATATACGAATTGATAAAGTTAAAACTGCTCAAGCTACAGACCTAGAGCTGATGCGTATGAGGAAGAAAGTACAAGAAGGTGCTATGCCAGAAGCAAGAATCGATAAAGAAGGAATACTTCGAGTCAACTCCAGACTTTGTGTTCTTAACGACCCTCGATTTAAAGTATAAAATCATGATGGAGGCGATAACACATCGCTTGCAAATCCATCTCAGGAGTACCAAAATGTATCATGATCTTCGACATACATTTTGGTGGGGCAATATGAAGAGAGATAGCGTACTTGCTTATCTCAAGGTGTCTAACGTGTCAACGAGTCAAGGCAGAGCATCAAGTACCAAAAGGTCCATTGCAACCACTTGAAATTTCAAAATGGAAGTGGGAGCAGATTACCATGGATTTCATTACCGGTCTTCCCAAAGTTTCTCAAGGCATAGATGCGATTTGGGTCATTGTTGATAGATTGACCAAGTCTGCTCATTTCTTACCGATACGAGAAACTTATACACTTGAATGTCTTGCTTGTATGTACATAAACGAGGTTGTAAGATTGCATGGTATGCCAGTATCCATAGTTTCTGATCGAGACCCAAGATTCACTTCAAGATTTTGGGTTAGTTTGCAAAAAGCTATGGGCATGGATTTACGATTTAGCTCGGCATATCATCCTTAGATGGACGGATAATCAGAGAGGACTATGCAAACTCTGGAAGATTTATTAAGACTCTGTGTCCTTGACTTCAAGGGAAGTTGGGATAAGTTCTTACCATTGGTGGAGTTTTCTTACAACAACAGTTATCAAGCAAGTATTGGCATGGCTCCATTCTAGGCGTTGTATGGAAGAAAGTGTCGTTCTCTAGTATACTGGGATGAGGTGGGTGAAGCAACATTGTTGGAACCGGAGTTGGTACGTATGACTACGGAAAAGATTCAAATGATCCAACAACGTATAAAAATCTCACAAGATTGACAAAAGAGTTATGCTGATCTTCATTGAAAGGGCGTGGAATTTGATATAGGAGATCATGTGTTATTACGAGTTGCTCCGTGGAAAAGAGTTATGAGATTTGTAAAGAGAGGAAAGCTCAATCCTCGATTCATCGGCCCATTTTTAATCCTCAATCGAGTAGGAATTGTGGCTTATAGACTCGATTTACCGCCAAGTATGTCTCGTGTTCATAACATTTTTCATATATCCAAGGTTATATCGTGGAAGATTTGACGTATGAAGAGGTTCTTGTTCAAATCTTGGATAAGAAGGAACATATTCTACGCTCCAAGGTTATACCTCAAGTCAAAGTTTTATGGAGAAACCACGATGTTGAGGAAATGACCTGGGAGTTAGAATCTGAAATGAAATCAAGATATCCTTACCTCTTCGATATACCAGGTACGTACCCTAATTTCGAGGGTGAAATTTCATAAGAAGGGGAGGTTGTAAGACCCCAACTTTTTAATAAAGATGAATTTTCTATAAATATCATTTTGAATATTATGGAGTAAATTTGATATAATGTTATAGTTGTGGGTAATATTTATAAATTTTGCAAAAGTACGCAAGTTGTTATATAATATTCGATTGGTCGGGGAATATTCATTTTAACAGGGAATATTTGTACAACAACACAATCATTGGTGGACCCCATAATGGAATTATTATCGGATTGAGAAAACAACAAAAATATTTTATGAAAATAACTATGGAAGTTTTACCGTTAATCTTGTTGAACTACTTTCAGTAGTAAAGAAATACAAGAATACGTGTGGTTGCATAGTAGCAATACTGCTGTATTGATTATTAATGCTTACGTGAGAAGTCATCTCAGCTTTTGTTTTATTACTTATATATATTAGAGTTATATATATATATATAAGGTATGTATTTATATATATTATATATATATATAAGTTGTCAAGTTGGGGGAAGTTTTTAGTGCACGGGTTTAGTGCTATTATATATATATATATATATATATATATATATATATATATATATATATATATATGTTTTGGGTTTAACAAGTTGGTGAGAGTACAATTATTATGATTATTATATTTATATATATGTAATAAGTTTGAATGTTTGGCAAGGTTAATTCACAGGGTTCATGACCCGTGACTAATGTTATGTATATAATATATATATATATATATATATATATATATATAATATTATATTTTATTTAAAAGATTTTGCTTTAAATATGGACCGTCCGATTAAAAGTAAATCAATCTGGACCGTTCATGAAATAGTTACTATGCAGTCCATTCTTCTATAAATAGAAGCTCATTTCTTCATTATTTCTTACGAATTCACTGAAACTCTAGAGAGAGAAAATTATAGAGAAACTATAGAAAAGTATTCTGCTACTTCTCTACTCTTATATCCAGTTTCTTTTATGGTAAGGAGTATTATTTCTTTTGTATTCATAACGAGAACTTCTGTTATTCCATTATCATAAAGAGAACTTCTGCTACGTGGGAACTCGAAGAGAATATGATGAAGAATTACCCTCATTTATTTACCTAAATTATGTGTAAGCGATTCTGGGGACAGAATCTTTGTAAGGGGGAGGGGAGAATGTAACTGGTCGAATTTATTGAGTCGTGATTCTGGGAACAGAATCCTTTTAAGGGGGGAAAGATGTGACGAATGAGATTTTTGTAATTTAATTCTTAATATTTATTGAATTAAATAAATATTTTCGATGATTTAATTATTAGATTAAATAATTAATTGATGCAATTATGGTAGATTAATTTAATTATATGTGTTATATTTATTAAATTAATGTGGAAAATAATTATTATTCAAGTATGTAATTATGTGAGCTTATTGAATTAAAAGAAATATTTAATAAGCCTAATGTTATTTTAGTTAATGTAATAATTAATTAGAGATTTAATAATTTTACATAATTAATAAATAAGAAATTAATTATGTGATTAGGTAAAGTAACGATAAATTATTATATTTTATTTAAATTAAAGTAAATAAGATATTTGAATTATTGTGCAAGGTGTAACATGATTTAAACTATAGTATAAGAGATTTATTAAATTTAATGATTTTGAACCAATAAAGCCTAGCCAAACATGGCCTTAGTGGGAGTTATGGACAGTTAACCCATGATGGGTAACTGACCATAATGCGCGTCAGTTCTTTAATTTATACGACGTTTTCTTCATTCTTCATTTTTCTAAAGTCTAGCAAAGAAATCAGAGAGAGTTCACAGAGAGAAATTTGAGAAGTTTGAGAGAAAATTGTGAGTGTGTAATTAACAATTATTTGTGAAAGGATCATCATTGATCACCTCTTCTGAAACTATACTCTGGGTAATTTCTCCAAAACCAATTTCGCAAATATTTTTGGCCCGTAGTGCATGGATAATTGTGGTCGTGATACTAAAGAATATCCTTGGCCGTAGTACAGGGGTGATTCGATGATGTGGATTATTTATTAAGCTGAGTCCCAGCGATAAAAGTGATGAAAAACCTTTTAAATCATAAAAGATAGTAGATTTTATTCTCTACTTGACTCTTTTAATGGATTGCTTATTCCACTGTAGTTAAACTTGATATTTGTTATATTGTATCAGTTTAACACTGTTTAAGGCTAATGATAATTTATTCTGTATTATCTTAGTCATAATATTTCTAACTGGGCTAGTTGAGCTCACCCTTTCTTTCACTGTTCTCTTCAGAAAATGAGAATATAGCTGGGACGAGTCAGGGAACGGAGTGATGGATCAGATGATAGTATTAGTATTCCTCACAATTCTGTTAAATAGTGTGACAATAAATATAATGAGGACTTATTCTGAGAGTGGATATTGTCTAGAAGATAGTATTTGTATTAAAACACACAGCTCTCTTGTTGTATATTAAAGATATGTATTTGTATTCTGTACCATGTATTTGGCGACTCAGAATAGGTGATGTATACCTATTTTGGGGGCGTCACAAAGGTACTATACTATAATTATTTTTTCACATGATTTTACTATTGATTCACATGATTGTATTATCGATTCACAAGATGTACTATTAGGGGAGGTGGTGCAAGTTTGATAATACTTACAGAACTAAATTAAAAATGAAGGAAAAGATGAAGGTATTATACTGTAATATTTCGAGCCCCATAACGTGCAATTATCAAAACTATGTTTTCCTATAAATAGAAGTTCATTCTTCTTTCATTCTCACTAATTCACTAAGACTCACAAGAGCAATTATAGAGAGAGAAGCTATAGAGAGAAGCTATAGAGAGAAAGAAGAAGAGAAGTCTGCTACTTCACTATTCCAATATCCAGTCTTCTTTTGAGGTAAAGGGTATTATTTATTTCATATTCAGAAGAGATATTATTTTTTGTATTCGTATGGATATTATATTCGTTCAATATTCGTATGAAATAATATTTTCTTTCATACTCTGTAGTATGTAAGTAATATTATTTCGTTTTGTGTTCCTACTTCTACACTCATTTTGTTAAAGTATTGTTTCTATACTCCGTGAAATTAGTAGAATATCCTTGATATTTGAGCTTCATCCAGTATCTTTTCATGAAAATATTATTCTGAGTTTTCTTGATAATTATTGATCTTTTCATGCCGGAATACTATTCACGAGTTACTTTTCATGAGTTATTATTTACGGGATACTATTCACCCGGTTACTATTCACTCAGGTATTTGGGGCACTTTTCGTGTCGGAGTACTATTCACGAGTTACTATTCATTAGTTACTATTCACCCAATTACTATTCACTCGAATATTATTCATTCGGGTATTTAGGACACTTTTCATGTCGGGGTACGATTCATAAGGTACTATTCCTGAAGTACTATTCATAGGGTACTATTCACGGGGTACTATTCACCCGAAAATTATATTTCTTTTATGTCCAAATTATTTTTGATACATGAATATTATTCTTGAATTTTACTCCACAAAGCAGTATCATGTTAACAATTTGGATATTTTTAAACTCTGGATAAATTTAAAGTCTTTAATATTTATCCTTGATTTCGTTTGATTAATACTTATATCATTGTTATCATCCTAATGCTTATATTGTGATGAAAGTAATTTATATTGTGATGAAAGTAATCTGTGGCTTACGTGCATAGATGGACTTTTGATTGATATGATTATGACCAGGGATTATTCGCTATAATCATGACCGTAATGTTACAAATGATGTGGTAAAAGTCCTCATTGGCCCGTAGTGCATTGATGGACAATTGTTGGTATGATTTTATGACAAGGGATTATTCGGTATAATCATGACCATTGATGATTACATGAATATCCTAGGCCTGTAGTGCAGGAATGATTCGATGATGTGGTTTATTTATTAAGCTAAGTCTCAGCGATAAATTTGATGAAAACCTTTTTAAATCATAGAAGATAGTAGATATTATGCTCTACTTGACTTTTCTAATGGATTGCTTGTTCCGCTGCATTAAACTTGATATTTATTGTATTTTTACCAGTTTAACATTGTTGAAGGCTAACGATAATTTATTCTGCATTATCTTAGTCATAATATTTCTTACTGGGCTAGTTATACTCACCCTTTTCCTTTCATTGTTCTCTTCAGAAAATAAGAACGTAGCCAGGACTAGTCGGGGAATAGAGTGACAGTCCAAGATGGTGGCTATAATAGTCCTCACTATTTTATGAAATAGTGTGATAATAAATGTAATGAGGACTTCATTTGAGTTTGAATACTGTCTATGAGACAATATTCATGTAAAAACTCTAAGCTACGCTGTTGTCGTATTGTATAAAAGATGTTTGTATTTGATTTATGTACTATGTATTTGGCGACCCAAGATGGGTGACGTATACCTATTTTGGGGGCGTCACATTTTCTACATTGTTAGCAAAAATTGCAACACTTTCAGAGAGGTTGGATGTTCTTGCATTGACAACGTATCGAGAGATATAAGATTACACGTGAATATTGTCTTTGTCGAGCATCCGAGTTATCAGTGCAACATCAGGGTTGGACAAGTACAGTTTGGGGGTGATTGCCTCAACAACTATGTTTATCCCAATTATCATTAAGGTTTGGGGTATCACTCAGATTTTGAATGGATTATAACTATTGAGACCCATACAGGAATAAAATTCATCAGATTTCTCATATCCACCTCCATTGCGACAAGAATAAAATTCAGAGTTAAAGGAATTCATGTCTAAGAGCATAGCAGACCAGGAAGAGATGATAATGAGTCAGGAGTTATCAACCCAGAATCTTAATCGACAGATGGAACAACTCATTAACTCTTCAATGAATGGCCCTCAATACAGGAATATCGTAACTGATCAACAGGATAACTCAAGACTGGAGGATTTGTGGTTCAAGTTTGTAGCATCAACTTAGGAGAAGATGATTGAGCAAGAGAGGTCAATTCAGAATCTTCAGAATAAATTGGATCAAATGTTTGAAGCCTTGAACAATCGCCCGCAAAACAATTGGTGCTATGTCATGGATGATGAAACTGATGGAGAACCAAAAAATTACATGCCACTAGATGAGCTCAAAGAAGTTGTCATTGAGGAGACAACTGGGGAATTGGATAATGTAGAACATGAACCGACTTGTATAATACCCCAAGTGCCTTTTCAGTCAGAGTTGAAAACTTCAGTGAACTTTGCACACCCATGTCCTCTTGGTAGCCACATTCAAAGTAAAGATCAAGATGATAAAGAGGCCTCTTATACACCATAGTGGGCTGAGGAAGAGAAAAGAGAAGAGGAAAAGTCTGTTGTATTTTTCATGCCTCAAGGAAACAATTTATTCACAAATACAATGGACGAGGCACCTGGCTATGCAATAGAACTGGGGGCATCATGTACAGGAAATATGCTAGGTTGTTTCAATTCACAGTCTCGCAAGATGGGGAACCTACCTACACACATAGCGGTTCTAATGGATGGAGGGTTCTTAGCTTATCGTAGAGGAATTGGATAGTGCTATCAAGAAAAGAGTCCAACTAACGGGCTATAAACTGAGCTCTCGATGGGAGGCACCCCATCCAATCTTTCTCCCTCCTTGTTTAATTCTTATTTATATTTACATTTACTTCTTTTACTATGTTTAATTCTTCATGCTTTCTATATTTCGTAGATGTTTGATAGTTGTAAGTCTTAATAATAGTTTTATTGTTTCTCTTCTCAGGTTCAATCCAATTGCTATAAGCATTCAAGATCAAACAGAAGAAAAAAAATTGAAGTCGCCAGTAGTGCAGTGGTAGCTGCCAAGTTGCATTCAACTACAAAGCCAAACACAAACACGGCACAAGGCCCATAGCTCAATCATAGAAAACAAACACTGCTAAATTTTTAGAAGTTCTGACTCAAGCATTTGGACAGTTAGAAGCCCACACTCAGTTTCCAACTATAGAATATCTCAAACTTTTCCATCGCCTGATATACCATCGGATCATGAAGAGGCGAACGGAGATGACATTTCCACTTAGGGGAGTATTCTTTCACTTTTATTTACAATGAGGGCATTGTTAATTTTATGTTTGGGGGTATTGGGTTGTAGTGAGTAGTTATTACATATAGTTAGTTGCATATTGCTTTATTGAATGTTTAAGTTGCATAGTAGAGGTATTTTAGTATCTTTGTAGTTAAATTCTACATGAATTTTTTTTTAGTTTTCTTTTGTCTTGTTTACTTAGTATGTGTTTAGTTGCATAACATCGCACAATCCCAAGTATCTAGTGTGACAACCCGAGAATTTAGGAAATTTTTAAAATTTTAATTAATTGATTTAAGGTTCAATATTAGAACCTAGACAGAAAATAAGTATATGCGTTTGATATTTTTGAAAAGGAATTTTGAGGATTTCAAAATTCTGTAAAGGATTTAGGTGAATTATTCAAGATTAGGTGTATACGTGAATATGTTCTGTGTATATGGTTGTATATGTATACAGTATGTGGTTAAAGGTCAAGGGTTGACCAGATAAATGATATATTTGACAAACCCTAAGTATATATTAAGAACGTTAACGTTCAGTTAAAAAACCATAGCAATGGATAAGAAACCGGTTTTGAAACTCTAAGTTCAGTTCCGGGAATTTTAAAACCCTAATTCGGTATATGGGAACCCTAAATTGGGGATTTAAGTACAACGTATATGGTTTTTGTATTAATCACAAACTTAATTAGGGATAACCCTAATTCATTAATTAGAAATTCTAATAATTAGAAACCCTAATTTGTAATTAGATAATTTTAATGTTAATTAGGAAATATTAATTCTAATTTTCAAGTTATAAGTAATTAGAGAACCCTAATCTAATTAAGAAATCTAATTTATAAATTAGAAAATTATTTTTCTATTAGAAACCCTAATTTTTGGGTTGTAAACCCTAATGACCAATTTCGACCCTAATTGCTAAATTAGCAATTTTAATTAGGAAATACTAATCCTAATTAACAAGATTTAAATTATGATTAGGAAATTTTAATATAATTAGAAAATTCTAATTATAATTTAGAAATATTAATTTTCGATTTTGAAAACATAATTTGGAAATCCTAGAATTTATTTTTTTTAAACCCTAAATTCTAAGGATTTCCAAACCCTAAACCCTAAGGGTTTGGACAATGTCCATTATGCCATTAAATTAGAAATTTAAATGACTATATTACCCTTAGTGCATTATTTAGCATAACTTGTAGATCTAAACCTAAGGTGAGTGGGTGAACTACCCTAACTCTAGCAATTGACTTATATCTGAATTATATCAGCCCATCTTGACAGCCATTTCATTGCATCAATAATTTATATAGATTTAGAAAGAGAAAATCACATACTTTATTTCTCATTTTTGCCAAGCCATTCTCTCTCTTCATTTTCGAGATCTAGAGTGAGAGAGAGAGAGAGAGAAGGTGAGCTATAATCAGTTCCTAGCAAGCCAATATCAGAATCAAAGTCAGAAATCAGAGATCAAAAGTATAAGAAGGTATAAGAACCTTAAATCTTGAAATCTTTGTATTTGATGATAGATGTTGTAGGTTGTTGGTTAAAGTTATGTTAGAGGGTGTCATTTGATGATCTGGGTTGTCAAAACTTAGATCCATATCATTTTGATGCTCGAAATTAAAGTTTTTAGAAACTGTTCTTGAACCTTCATGTGATGTCTGACAAGCAAATGTCACACTGTAGATCCTTCTATGTTTCTAGTTTGTTGTGTTTTATGTTATATATTTGTTCTTTGTTATGTGGACTATGATCTGGGACTTGAATGAAGTCCAGATCATGTGTAGATTACAAGTTATGAGTGGTCAAAGTCAGTTGACCGACCACGAAAACTGAAAATATGGGCAGCCCAGAATTTTCTAGAAAGTCTGACAAGGTTTTCAAGGCCATAGATCTTGCAGTGTGATAGCAGTTTAGCCAAGTTGCTGTTTGGTTGTTGTAGTCTGGTAAGTAGACTACATACTTAAGTCACCATATCACTTATATCTTACATAGAAGCAAAGTTATGGTTGGTCAAACAACCGTTGACCATCAGCCGAATGAACTTTTCTGGAAAACCCAGAAAGTTCAAGAACAACTTTTGACCATACGTTTGACCGGCCCAGATCTTGTGTAGGAGATGTTTTTATGCTTCTCTGATGCTATATAATTGTACTATGACATCATGACTACATGTAGGGACCATTAGATATCACAAAACAAACCTATATTCTAAGATATGAGGCTTCAAAGTAGGGCCTAACAACTGTTCTTCATTTTTGGAAAACCCAGAAATGAAGAACAGCTCTGACATGATGTTCTAGAACCTAGATCTCACATATATGATATGTTATGGACATGAAATCGATTAATGATGGTAATATTACATAAATACTATAACTTGAAAGCAAATTTCAGCCCCGAAAACAACACGAACAGTAATCTATTTGTGGTCAAACTATGTACCCGAGAACTGGCCATGGTGTTCTGGGCTTGTGGAAGAACATCCCAAGAACACTATTAGCGACAGATATGTCGCCTATAACGCCTTTAACAACAGATAATTTAGAAAATTAATTATTTTAATAAATAAATCGAATTAAATGGTTTTTAATTATTAAAAATACAAAATAAATTTTGAAAAATTATTTTAAAGTCTGAAAAATAGTTTTTAATTATTTAGAGTATATTTCATAAATATTTAATATTTTTGGAATATAAATGGTATTTAATTTATTTAATTATAATATTAAATAAATTATTTAAAAATAATTTTAATACATGAAAAATCATGAAAAATAATATTATGGTAAAAAAAAATATTTTAAGTTATTTTTAGTGACTTTTAATATTTTGTGAGGAATTTCATTAATTAATTAATATTAATGATAATTAATTTATTTAATAACTATATTAAATAAATTATGGAAAAATAGAATTAATGATTTAAAAATCATATAAAAATAATTGAAGTGTTATAAAAAATTTAAGTTATAAAATATAACTTTTAATATTTTGTCATAAAAATATTAATATTTTAATATTAATAGCAATTATCGGATAAAGAATTTAATTGTTTAAAATTATATAAAGGTGATTTTAAAGTATTAAAATACTTTGATATATTATAAATATATTATAATATTATGACATGTATTTCATTAATATTTGATAATAAATAAATATTATTGATAAAAGAAATATGTGGTATTTAATTCATTTAAATACGATATTAATAATGGAAAATTCATGATAAATAGTAATAATTATTTAAAAATTATTTCGATCTTATGAAAAATATTTTGACTGTTAATAAATTATCTTAGATAATGATTAAGTGTTTAGACAGAGTTCAATTGAACTTGAACTCAAAATTTTGTACGACTAGGCCGTTAGGATGTTAGATTTGTGTCGGGTTCAACTCAGACTGCAATAGTTTGACTTGCACAGAGTCCTATGTGTGTTGTAGGCTGATAGGGTTATGTGTTATGTGTTTAGGTTATTCTATGTATATCTATATATATAATAGTATTATATTATGATAATATTATTCTAATATTAGAGATCTATATTACTAATATTAGGTCTTCGGATAAGCGTTATAAATTGTGTAGCGATAATCAACGGTTCAGGCACGTTTGTTTTTACTTAACTCTACTATGAGTTGTTTCATTCAGATATGCTTATGGATAATCATTGCTGATTGCCATTGTAGAATTGTACTCTGTATGTGACGCCCCCAAATCCGGGTTACCTGACCCCCGAGTTTGGTGTTCACGATCTACAATATAATACCATTTAACTACCCATTCATATATAAATAGGAATACATAAGTCATTAACATATGTTGTTAATACATAAGTCCCAGGTCCACTAACCTTAACATTACAGAAATACCCCTTAGATATACAAAAAGGGTTTACAATACAATAAAACATTATAATAATATTGTTCATTATACTACTCCAACATCTTGCCTTTGCCTTTGTTCTTCTTCGATCTTAATTGAAATGTTTTATATATAGCAAGGGTGAGCAACAAGTTTGCCCCGCTAGTTAAGACATACAATAAATGTATACGAATCAATAAGAACATACTATCTATTTTGATAGAATGAAACCAAAGTTCTGTAATCTTTGAAATAGCTGAACAAATCGTTAATCAATAACAAGTCTTCTCGTATTCTAGGCAACACAATAATACGATAATGAAAGAGTACAACTCTTTCAAAGTTTCTACGATATTCTATTGAATAATCAAGAATAAATTCTACGCAATAACAAAGTGGAATGTTTTCCAGATTTATGCTGAGTGATCACACTAGATCTAGAACTTATCTTCTCGGGTATCTATCCAAGATTTACTTTGATACATGCGCAGGAGTATCAGATAACCATAAAAATTAAATCATACCCCTCTGCAAGTACTTAGAGCCGGCCAACTCCTTGTACCCTATATTATGCATAATACTTAATAAAGTCTTGATGATCGAATATATACGACCTAAAATATTCCCTTTATATAAAAGGTTGTTCTTCTCAGTCTTAGAATCAAGATTTTGATTTAACAACGAAATACTGTGATTTCAAATTCTAGTTACTTCTTGATATAGCCGAAATAATTGGCATCGATCTGTCAATAATAATTGAATTCTCTTTTCGAACCTATCAAGTTTTAACAAATGTTCGTCTAGTCCAGAATAAATGGGCTAAGACATTTCTCAACATAATTCGATAATAAACAGGAATTATTTATACTATCGATATTAGCTTCTACGAATTTAAATATCCAACAACAGTTATTCTACGAATATATTTTCAGAATCAGTAATTCAATTTGAATTATTAAATACACACTAACTGCGAATAATCAACAGTAAATCCCTGGACGTGGTATAATTAACAATAATTAACCACTATAATATTTGAACAATATTAACTCAAGGTGTAGTTAGGAAACTTGCCTCTTCCGCTGATTACAGCTACACAAAATAATTATCTGCGTTCGTAAGACCTATAACCAATAATATCGGTCTCACAATTAGCACAATATTTTATAACACATAACACTGTAATTCACAGTCAATCTTCTCCTAGACACATTACCACATAGTCACATTAATGTTTATAACTTATATAAACACTTATCAAGTCTAACTATTTCGGTCTGGTTGGACTTTGGTCCATTCTCAGTGTTCTGGTCACCCTATCCGACAATTAACACAGTTATTGTCAAGTAAGTTTGGTCTCTAAGCTTCAATATTATTTTAGATAAGTCAAATATCGTTTATAATATTTTTCAGAAGCTTTTAATAATTTATAAACAATTATTATTATTTATAATAATTTTTCAAACACTTAAATCATTTTTAAATGATTTAATTATCAAATAATCTTATTATCATTAATATTTAATAATATAAAAATATTAATATTATGCTTGTCAAAATATTAAAGTTATTGTTAATAACTTAAAATATTTTTAAATCATCAATATTCTACTTAAATGATTTTTAAATTAATTAAAATCATTTTTAAACTATCATCATTAATATTTAAATATTAATGAAATTATTATCAAAATATTAAAAGTCATTAATTATAACTTAAAATATTTTTCTCATTTTTAAATGATTTTTAATCAATAAAACCATTTTTAATTCATTTATTTAATTTAATAATTAAATAAATATAATATCATTAATATTAATTTATTAATGAGAATTCTCCAAAAATATTGAAAATAATATTTTATAATTCAAAATATTTTTAACACTTTATTCTTATTTAAAATGATTTTAAATCAATAAAATCATTTTATCTTATTTATTTAATACAATAATTAAATAAATCTAATATCATTAATATTAAATTATTAATGAAAATTCTCCAAAAAATTTAAAGTCACATTTTATAACTCAAAATACATTATTCTTATTTAAAATAATTTTATATAATTAAAATCATTTTTCTCTAATTTATTTAACACACTAATTAAATAAATTAAATATCATTAATATCCAAATAATTATAAATATTAATGAAAAATATTCCAAATAGTCAGAAAGTATTTTTTATAATTTAAAATAATTTTTAAAACTATTTTTGGTAATTTTTAGAATTTATTTCTATTTTTAAATAATTTTCAGAATATTCAAAAAATAAAATAAATAAAACCGTCGCTATAGGGCTTTAGCGACACAAAGCGTCGTTGTTGGTGTTCTTGAGCTCAAGAACACTGACAGCTTCGTGTTCGAGGTGTCCTATTTGACCAAATTTTAATCTCATTTAAAAATGTTTCTGGGTCATGTTTAAACGTTGATCTTGTAGTATGTATACACCACTATAACTATCAACTAACAAATAGGTCATACATCAACACAACAACGAGATTCGAGCTTTGCAAAATCTTGTCAGACATTACCTGGGTTTCCCCAGAAACCCAGAACTTCATCTGGTCACTTTCATGCCCAATTTAAGTTAGGTTCTGGTCCTTACACTACAAGAAAATGCTCGAACAGCGGCCAACAATATCAGCGACCGCACTTCCGGTCGCTGATATGATTATTAGTGACCGAGCTTAGCGACCACCCTTGAATATAGTCGCAAGATTATTATAGCGACCGCATACGGTCGCTAATTGGTCGCTGGTTCAATTTTACCCTCCAAAAAATTGGCTGGAATTGTTGGCGCGCTTGTTTTTTGCGACCCCTCACAATCAGCGACCGCACTCAGTCGCTGATAATTCTACATCATTAAAATTCAGCGACCGGATGTGGTCGCAGATGTCGGTCGCTGATCCTTTTTAATGTATCATGTTCAGGCATCTCGCTCGACAGTAGTAGAAGGGAAAAAAGAGGGAGAAAGAAAAGGGAGAAGGGGGAGAAGAGGGAGGCACGGGAGAAGAGGGAGCCACGCCGTCGGACGCCACCGCCACCACCACCGCCCACGTCACTGCCAACTTCAGTTCAGGTATATGATTATGTTAATTGATATGTTAAGTATTCTGATATGAATATTACCCAAAATTCATTGTGTATTTTGCATTCTTTCTTTGTGAACTAAAATTGTTTACTGTTTAAGAAGAAGGTTATATATTCAGGTAGGTAGATTGATGAATTAATTATACATATATACATATACTACTACTAATTAATTGCATTATATATCCCTTTTTCAAGTGTATTTTTGTTGTTTGATTGCTTCTGCCATGTACTCATTTAATTGTCAACTAAAATTAACTACTCACTTAACCCTAGTAGTACTACCTTATATGGATTTCTTATATGTCCAAAATTAAGCCATTAAAGAAAGAAGAAAATTAATTAAACAATATGCTAGTGTGATGTTATTATTATTAGAACAAACAAATATTAATGTACTTGAATCATCCTCTCCTTTGAATAATAACTTTTACTAGTAAAATAAATAGTATTTAGTTCAACTAATAATACTCGGTCCCCAATATGGCAAGTAGTACTCCTCCTACCGGCTACCAAAGAGGAGGACTGATTGACTGAATCTCTCCAATCTAGAGATCGAGTGAGACCCCTTGAACTAGCTGAATTACTACTATTTAGCTTCATGGGGATCTTCCAATTTACCACCACTTCATTCTAAGGGATTCTCATCGAACAAATCGTAATACTCATTCTCTGATAAACTGTTTAGGCATATTAAGAAAAAGGATGGTAAAATGATAAAATTATCTATATTTAAATTTTTATTTAATTACACTATTAATGATACTCCATAAATATATATAAAGAATAGAAATATAACAATTAATAGTAAGGGTATTATAGACAAATTATTATAAAAATAAAAATAAATTATTCATGGCAAACTCGAGACTACCTAATAAAGAAGGACGACAGGGGAAGTATAAGACTAATTTTGATTTTTAATTTAAAGTTAAAATGATTATAAGTTTGTAAACAATCTAAAAAGTATATATATTCTACACACGATTGATTGTATGTATGTACAAAAATGTAAAACAATCAATCAACCACATTCAGAGATAAACTTGGTTTAAAATTTTAAGGTTGCCTACTATTTGACTTAGAAACATGTATTAGCATTACAAAAACTAGGCAAGATCATAAACATGTGTCATTTACAAACAATAGGTATAAGCTATACTCTTTACTAAAAATATCTAGTAAAATAACTATCATATACAAAATGAGGAGCAACAGGTGAACCATATCTATTTTTGAAAAGATACCTTCAAGCAACAACTTGAAGCTTTACCATCCAAACAAAAACCCATATGCAAAATAAACTAAGTAACACGTGCTTAGTTTCTCACCGAACCCATAAAGATATTAATGAACAAAAGCAATATCATACTCTGAAGTTAAAGAACTAAGAGATAAGTATACTCATGAACTTTTTACTGCTTTAATTTGCATTCAATCTTTATTATTTTGGTCTTATTATATTGGGAATTTGTATATTTCTCTTGGTTTGTGTCTTGGGTGCCTAGAAATGACCATATATACATGCCGTCGTGCGTGTGGCTAGTCCATATTATAGGGGAGACTCTGGAAATTTTTTTTTTATTGGTCGGGTAGTTGCGAACATTTATAATATTAACGAGCTCTTTGTGTGCTTATTAGTATGCTCAAGTCATAGGCTTGCTGGCTAGTATGCTCTAGTCATATGCTTACAAGTATGCTTAAATGTTAATCATATGGTTACAAGTATGCTTAAGTCATATGGTTATAAGTATGCTCAAGTCATATGCTTACAAGTATGCTTAAATGTTAATCATATGCTTACAAGTATGCTCAAAGTCATATGGTTACAAGTATGTCAAGTCATATGATTAATAAGCTCATGTTGTTATGTAGTAGTAGGTACCGTGGAATCATGGACCTCTATTCGAATCAGTAGTTGGATGGCACGACGAAAGTCAAGTGCCTAGATATAATCTTCTGGTTGAATTTAGAAATGGTTGCCAAGTGTTTTTTTGGAGTATCGTATAGTCACCCGGAATGTATGAATGGTAAGTCGCAGAATCTGATGTCCATGTTTGAAGTGTAAGAATATAAATTATATGGACGAGAGACGTGATAAACTATCATTTACTTGTTTACGGGTTCATGAAAATTACGAAGAATCTTTGGTGGGCACATGGGCGGAGAGAGAGATGGTGGCATCACAAAGTACACAATTTGAGGCGATAGTACTCATCGTATGAATGAAATGGTTCATGATATTGTAGGGCCAGTTTTGATTGGGAACAAGGTGAGAACAACCTATGAATTACGATGCCAAAGACTTCTTTAAGTTGTTAGACGAGGGTAGCGAGCCATTGTGGCATGGTTGCACCAAACACACTACATTATGCTGCGATTGGCGACATTACTTAACATCAAGGTGATCACAACATGAGCCATGAGTGTTTTGAGTCGCTCTTGAAGGCCATTAAGAGTATGTTGCTGACGGTGAAAATTACACAGTAACTATTACTTTTGTAAGAAAATGGTGAAGAAGTTGGGTCTTGGATACCAAAAGATCGATGCATGTCCCAACGATTGCATGTTATTTTATAAGGAAAATGAGCAGATGACAAGGTGCACATTTTGCGGTCATGATCGATTTAGGCCTAATAAAGAGGTGTGACTACAAAAAAAATCAAGTATCTGCTTTAAGATTCTAAGGTATTTTCCAATAACACATCGGCTAAAAAGATTGTACATGTCTTCAAAACAATTTGAACATATGAGTTGGCATGCGAAATCTCCGACTAAAGATGGAGAACTAAATCATCCATGAGATGGGCGGGGCTTGGAAAGATTTCAACTCAGCACATCCTGGGTTTGCATTGGAACCTAGAAATGTGAGGCATGGATTGTCCACCGATGGTTTCAATCTGTTTGGCCACTCAGCTGTTCCGTACTCATGTTGGCCTGTGATTGTTACTCTGTACAACTTGCCTCCTTGGATGTGTATGAAATAGCCATACTTGTTTCTTTTACTCGTGGTTCCTGGTCCTAAGAGTCCTGGAAAGAACTTAGATGTTTACTTGAGACCTCTTATAGACGAGTTGAAGGTATTATGGGAGGATGGAGTACATACTTGGGATGTTGTAACGAAAACAAATTTCAACCTTAGGGCAGCGGTTATGTGGACTATAAGTGACTTCCCAGCTTATGGTATGTTAGCTGGATGGAGTACACACAGGAAGTTGGCTTGTCTATATTGTATGGAGCATACAAAGTCGTTTAATCTATCAAAAGGTCGAAAGCCTTGTTGGTTTGACTTTCATCGTCGGTTCTTGCCGGTAGATCACCCGTTTCGAAGAAATAGAAACACTTGAGGAAAGAAAAGTAAACAATGATATGCACCTTGCCATGATTGTCGGGGAGCGGAGATGCGAGATCGTGTGATGAGATTGCCGGTTATCCCATTTGGTAAGATTGATGCCACAAACATAATAAATGGGTTTGGCGAATCTCATAACTAGGTTCGGAGAAGCATCTTTTGGGAACTTCCTTATTGGTCTACAAATTTGATTAAATCATAATCTAGATGTGATGCATATTGAGAAGAATGTGTTTGACAATGTGTTTAACACTTTGATGAATATTACGGGGAAGACAAAAGATAATGATAAAGCACGTTTGGACATGAAAGATATTTGTAAAGCGTCTCTGGATTAGAACTTTATGAATCTCTAATGGTAAGATTGTCAAATCGTATGAAGGTACACATTGTCCAAAAAGAAAGTTGAAGATGTGTGCACATGGGTTAAGTCTCTGAAACTACCAGATGGATATGCGTCAAACATTTCAAGGTGTGTTACGGGTGGGAAATTGCAAGGGATGAAGAGTCATGACTGTCATGTGTTCATGGAGAGACTCATGCCTATAGCATTTTGGGATCTGCTTGATAAACCAATATGGGATGCTTTGACGGATCTTAGTCGTTTCTTCAAAGACTTATGTTCAAAATCATTAAATGAGAAGGACATGTATGTACTTGAGAAGAACATCATAGAGATCACGTGTAAACCGGAAAAATATTTCCACACTAGTTTTTTGACTCCATGGAGCATTTGCAAATCCATCTTCCCTATGAAGCTCGTGTTGGGGTCCCAATTCAATATAGATGGATGTACCCTTTCGAGAGGGTGATGGGAAACCTTAAGAGGAAGGTGAAGAATAGAGCTTATGTCGAGGGTTGATATGTGAGGCATCTGATTTCGATGAGATATCCACGTTTGTCTCGGACTATTTTCTCGAACGAAGTCTTGACAAAAACCAATCGAGTATCGAGACATGATGATGGGGAATGTTGAACTAAATGGTGGGCTCTCTATTTTGGTCTATCGGTACGCGCTTATGGAAAAGGGAAGCGCATATTCCTCTCTGAGCAAGAATTACATGCTGCACATACTTACATTCTTCTCAATTGCGAGGAGATTGACGAATTTGTGAGGTACACATGTAAACTTGATAATTTATCTTTTAAGTTAAAAATTTATTCCAATATGTTAATGTTTATAACATGGTATAGATTGTACGATGACGAGTTAAAAGTGAAGCATCCCGGCATAACTGATAAAGATATTCAAATCAATCGTGATAAAAAATTTGCACTTTGGCTAAAGGACAAAGTAAGTTCAATTTTTAAGCACGTAGAATATATATATATATCCATATTAACTATGACTTCATTTAATAAGATGGAGTTTTTGTGAGGCTTTGTTGAGGGATCAACGATTAAAAGCTAATGTACAAGTCCTAGCTATGGGACGAGACGAGGGACCAAGTCGGTATGATGGTTACAAAATAAATGGTTGTGAATTTCACACAAAGACATATGGGCGTGGTAAAAAGAACAACGAACTACGGAGTGTGTGTCCAGGAGATTGTTACAATGAGCTTGGTCATGCCTTTTATGGGGAGTTGGAGGAAATCGTAGAGTTGTCGTACAAGAGGCACGTCTGGGGGTTATATTCACTTATTCAAGTCTCGTTGGTTTGATTCATAAAAAGGATACGTGTTGTGGACATGGAATCGTCGATATTGACCTCCATAGGTCTGCGTACTCCAACGAACCATTTGTTTTACCATCTTAAATAATACAAGTATACTACACTCCTAGTCTGTTAGGAAAAGGGATAGGCCACTTTCTGATTGGCAAGTTATAATTCATACTACCGCGCGTAGTCGTGTAGAAGTTGTTGATGGGGAGATTTACCAAGAGCAGATGCTTCATAGTCAAACTATAATAAATATGGAGGATGACAATGAAGTAATCCAGTTAGATGGTGGAGATGAACCACATGAATTAGATCTTGAGTCAATACTTGTGTCAGATGAAATTGATACTGAGGAGGAAGAGTTATTGACTGAATCTGACATTGAATCTGAAGCAGATGATGGTTATGAATCTGCAACACGTATACAAGATGATTCTGAATCAGACATTGACACTTGAAAAAATGAAATGTATGTTTAACATTACATGTTTTTTATATCATTGTCATGTTTATGTACTAAACTATTTAAATGCAACTTTTGTTTATTGTCATTTTATATTCATATATATACATGTTTCAATCACTGTCATGTTTATTGTCATATATACATCTTGAAATTTGTAATATACAGATGGCTTCTGAAGCAGCGCAGAAAAAGCGCAGCATGGGTAGGGGGCCTAATCATGTGCCCAAGGCCCCTACTAATCCGGATGATCGGATTCTTATTCAGATTCGCCATCCTCCGAATAATAGCGTCGTCGTCCGCGTATATATCATTTATATATAAGCATTTAAGATTCCATTTATACAAGATATATAGAACTTAGATGTAAATTGCTTTAATATATATACTTATCGCTGATGTAAATTGTTGTATATTATAGTGATTTTTCAGATAATAAGACCGTCAAGTGCATATCACAATTTGTGTTTTACGAAATTTTCTACTACACTGTGATTACATGGGCGAGCACACCTATATCGCCCACAAGGATCTTTGTTTGAAATTTGAATTTGGTATGTTTTTTTAATTATGACATATAATATAATATTCAAAGGATAATTGTTTAGTAATGTTATTATTGTTGTTTTATTTGCACAAACGATATAGATGGGAGGACGTGCGAGCTTCAAAGGATCTGAGACATTATTACGGAAGAAGTCGCAGTCCGCACCAAAAACAAATTTGAACAAAGAAAGACAAAAAGCCCTTCACAATGCCGAGATCGACCATCCGGGCGGGGAGAGATTATATGCACGAGCATAGCCCACAGTGGTGCACCCATCCATATAAATTTGAGATGTGTGCCCAATGGAGAGTGAGAGAGTTGGGTGAAAAGACGTAAGACCGCCTCCACTAATGGATCCTCGGGTGAACCCGATGGTGAAAAGGCTAAAGGGACATACAAGGGCGGCAGTATTTCACGATTCTGACATATCAACTTTGCCGAGTGCGTATTTACAAGTTTTAATATGTTTACAATCATGAATTCTAGAAAATATATCACATTTTTACTTGGTAATATTGTGTTATTTTTTGTATAGGAGTCTCAGTCTCAAGGTACACCTATCCATTGGCTGGATGTGTAAGTGGTCACCCGTGATGGTCTGCCTGATGCTATCCAGATAGCGGTAATAAGTTTTAACAACTTAATCTTGTTTGTCAATGCTTACAGAATTTATTTTTAACTATTTAATTGTTAACATGATGACAGGATACTTATAAGCGTTTATTGAACGAGCGCTATCTTGAAGGTACTCCACGTCCGACTATTGATTAAGAGCTATGGGAGAGGGCGTCTGTTGTGAAGAAGAACTACATTAAAGCTCAAGGACAACGACGACGCCCATCCTTGATGGCTCGAGCATTCTGCTACCCCATCTTCCACGATCATCGAGTCATCCAAATTATTCGTACTCTCTACCGACCGTGAGAGCTATATGTCGAGATCGAAATCTTTTGAAGATCTTGGGCGGGCATCCGGGGCTCTTGATCCCGAGGAGTTAAATTTGAAGCGATGGCGGCAATGAGCGGCGAGGACATCATGGGGATGGCGACGAGGTATTAAATCAATTTGTTGTATATATTATCGTAATATATATCAATATTAACATAGTTACTATATTTGTAACTTATTTTATTATTTTGTTAATTACATAGTGATCAAGGAGGCGATGATGCTTGACGTACCTGCTTTAGATCAGTTTTGTAGTTATGGTATAAGCTTGTACTTGTATATTCATTATTTGGATGTTTGTATGTTACTTAAACAAGTTTTGAAATGTTATTATATTTATTCAATTCATATTGGGTTCTAAAGGTTTAAATACTAGTTTGGTGTATGTTGGTGGACGATGGATGTTTATATTGTTGTGAATGCTGTTTATATTGTTGTGATTGTGTGTTGGGATAAATCAGGTACAGGTTTTTGGGAATTCTGCAAAACAACAAAAATCTGGTTTGCATTCTGTCTCATATCAGCGACCGCATGTGGTCGCTGATCGTTAGTAGCGACAGCTAAATATTTCTTCATATCAACGACCACATTCATCGGCGATAGCGATCGTAACGACATCGTGGACCACGTCGACTTTGGCCTCGACCATGTCGACTCGACAACGAATTTAATTTATCATTTTGGTCGCGAATAACGATTCTTGAGATGTGTTTGTCAAGCTAATGGGGTCATTGATGTACATCCCAAATGACTAGATTTTATATGACGACTATCGGCGATCGCACTTTTCGATGATAGCTATTTGCGACCAAATGCGGTCGCTATTAAGCGGTCGCTGATAGACCATTTTCTTGTTGTGTTAGATAGGTGGTTTCTTGGTTCATAGATCTAGTACTCATAACATAGAACATATATAGTATAACAAATCAGTCCAACAATAATAAATTCTCTATATCTGTACTTTCGGTTAAACGTATTTGTAAATCATGTTCTAATGTTTTCGAGAAATTCCAAAAAATGACTTTGTGATCAGAGGGGCATCTTTGACCATCTATTTCGTCCAATTGATTTGTTGTTTAAGATATCCAGAGACATGGATCTATAGTCCATCTATCCGGGTATAACATATATACAACATTAACAACAAAAAACACAACACCTGACATTAATCGAGTTTCAAAAATCTTGTTAGACGTTACTTTGAACTTTCTGGGTTACCCAGATTGTGCTTGGTAATGCCCGGTCAACGGGTTTTGACCGATTAAATCTCACGATTTATACATCTGATGGCTGTAATAGAACTTCCAGATTAAAAACAACATAACAAGCTACAGATTCAAAACTTAAAACAACTAAAATCATTAACGAACAAAGATCTGTGGCCACTGACATTAGCTTGTCAGACCACAAACCATGTTCTTGGGCAGTTTTTTGGAAAACACTAATTTAAAGCCATTTGATGCTATGGATCCATCATGGATCATCATAGATCAACTAAAAACGTCTTTTAACACAAGATTAAACACTTAAACACAAAAACTTTCTTAGTAACTTGGATCAAAATAGGTTTTAGGGTTTATACCTCTTTGTTCTAAATCTTGATCTCTGATCTCCAATATGAACTTGATGTTTCTAGAGGTGTTTAAGTGACTGATCTACTATAAATTTCGGAGGTTCTTGTGGGAGAGAGAGTTGGTGAAAGCAAGCTAGCAAAATGAGTGAATTTTGAGACTTTCTCTCTCTTGAATCTATATATATTACTTATGTTGTTGCTAGATCTGATCAATTTCGGCTGGAGGCTGATATTTTGTGCTCACAAAGTCAAATGAGTTATTGAACTACAAAAGTTGATGGCCATTTTACAAGTTAACTAAATAAAAATTAAAAAGGGCATTTTGGTCTTTAGCAAATTGATTTTAATGGCAATCTTGACAAATACATAAACCTTTAGGGTTTAACCCTTAGGTTTTAAAACATCAAATTCTAGAATTTTCTAATTAGGGTTTAAGAATAGAAAATTAGGAATTTAAAACTAACATTAGGGTTTCCTAATTACATTAGGTTTTCCTAATTATATCAACATTTAATAATTATATTAGGCCTTCCAATTAGGATTAGGGTTGCCTACTTAGGGTTTAGAAATCTCGAATATGAAATTAGGGTTTTAATTAGAAAAATTAAAATTTCTAAATTACAATTAGGTTTTGAAAAATAGAAATTAAGATAACTAAAATATAATTAGGGTTTTCTAATCATATTAAAGTTTAATACACACATTAGGCTTGCCAATTAGGATTAGGGTTTCCTAATTAGGGTTTTAGGATTCCCGAATATGAAATTAGGGTTTCTCGGCTTTCGATTAGGGTTTCTAACGGTACGTTAGGGTTTCTAATCCTGAGATTAGGGTTTCTAATCTCTTATTAGGGTTTATTAATTTTAAACCTTATCTGATCAATCATTGATCATTAACAACATACAGTACAAACACATTCTTATCAATATAATTATTTTAATTATATTTTATACCGAATCCCTATCCAGAAATTAGGGTTAGGGTTTCTAAAGCTTGTTAAGCACAACTCTACTCTAAAGTATTAGTTAATACAAAAATTGACCTTCTCGAGACTCGTATCACCGATACACAGTACAATATTATCAGTCAATGTCAATATTAAATAATAAAAAAACTTTATTCATGAAATTTTGAATATTCGAAATCCCGGGTTATCACACTGTACATATTGCATGTATAAGTCTGATATGAAAGCTGATCCTCTTCATTACCCTTCGGTCCAGATATATTTGTTCATGTTATATACTTGTTCAGTCAAAAGTTTGTTCTTGCTAGTTCACAATTATATTGTTGAATTATAGCCAGCTTATTATTTAGATTCTTTCAATCATGATATATCATTAAATTATTGAACTTAAACTTGCTGGGCAATCTTATGGTCACCCTTGCTATATCATGATAAACATTACAGATTAAGACGAATACGTCGGATACAAGAAAATGTCAAAGACAGTTCTAGCTTTAGTTTACGTGTGCGATTAGATTTGTAATAGTATTGTATGATATTAATGTTATTGTAAGTTAAATAAGTTATGAATTTTGTATTAAGTTAAGGTTACTCGACTTGGGGATTATGTGTAAGTTTAATTTATAAACAATTTATGTTTATATCTTCCGCAAATAGTAATAGTGATAGAATGATCGAATCGGATCCACGGTGATTCGGGACCTCGGATTCGGGGCCCTCACATCTAGTTAGTTGAATTCTAATTTGGCCAATGATGAATTAAGAAATTTAATAGATTCTTGAGCTTGGTTGATATCTTGAGCTGAGTTATAATGTTATACATGATATAATTTTATGCATGTTGTTTAGATGCTACCGGGTAGCACGTCAGTGTTCATTTTTGCTTGTTGGTTAAGATTAACTTACTTGTTTGCTGAGAGGAGAACGTTGTTTTTAAGATAGAATTGTATAAGAAATGAGTAATGACTATGAAAACACTGAAACTCAAGCTTTGGGAATGCATTGGTATATTTGCTATAAAAAAATAAAAAAAATAAATAAATTACCGTGACTAGTCTTGTTTCGGGGCCTTTATTACTTGAGCAAGTACGCCCGAGGGGATTGTCTTTACACCTAGCGCCCTAAGGTCTTTTATGGTCTGGGAGTCGTTAGTTGAAATCTCGCTAAGGGGTAGCACTGTTAGCCTAATGGAATGAGGCATTACACAATTATGGGAAAAAAAATTAATAAACACCACGGGAAAGTGCAAAAATCACCCTCGAGAGTAAAAATAAAGCAGAATAAATTCTTTGTTGAACCTTAGCTTGTACTGATGTGTTGGAGTAGTTGTTGTTTCATTTATATGCACAGTTCTTGATTTGAACCTTCGTTTTCTTTCTTAAGCAATATAGTATGTGCAATCTTCAGCTTTGTGAAGCTTATCTGTGAACACAACACACACACAACATCTTTATAGAAGGTTAGGATTATCTGATTGTATGTCATTATGCATGTAGTTTAGTTCGATGCTTTGTTCTTGGATCTTGATATTTCTGTGAGGCATATCTTATTGGAATTCTTAACGTGGCTGGAAATCTGGGGATTCATTGTTATAGTACGGTAGCTTGCATAGCATGTAGATTGCATTAAGTTGTGTTACTTGGGAAAAACAACAATTTAAGTTTGGGGGTATTTGATAAGTATGTTTTATACCTACTTATCCGGTATCTGTTACTTGAATTAATTGCTTATATTCATGTTTCTTAGCTACTTTTTATGCATTAGGTGTTCATTTTGTAGATTATATTCTTGGGAGCTATGTGAGTGATTATTGGTATGAAAACGCAAGGAAAAGAAATCTAGACATCGTTTGGGCTTTCATGTTCATTTCATGTTCTTGGCTTGGAACTTGGAATATGTTGTAGATATTCTTCTTAGCTTTTCAGAAAATCTTGAATCATTCCAATCGGAGTTCGGATGCTAGAGTTATGACCTTTGTACCAACGGATGTCGAACTTCAATGTTTTGGTTGGCCATTTGCATAACTGTCACTTCCAACCCAATTTCAGCCTTCATCCGTCAATTATTTATCAATTATCAAAGAATGAAAGTTGTAGAGCTCGTCGAGAGCTTCGATTTGATAGGTGGCAGGCCCCGTAACTCTTTCTGGATCAAACGTTATGGCCGTTTTACCAGAGGACACTACAACATAAAAACCAATGGCACGGGCGCGCGAATTTGTAGGCATTTGTAGCGCGGCCGCGCGAGTCCCTAGACCAAAAAAATGCGTTTTGCTACTTTAGCACGGGCGCGCCTAACTCCAGGCTATTCCCAGCGTGGCCGCGCCACTTCTGAAGTTGAGTAGAGCTGACTTTTTCACAAAACAGTAAATTAGAGCGTAACTTGGAGGGGGGTTCATTGAGGGCTTATAAATAAGACGTATTATCAGTATTTAAAGGGATACCATCGCTTGGGGGATCACGTAGCTATCGTTACTTTCTTTCTTCAATTTCAATAATAGATTAGAGTAGATTAGTGTAGGTACTTTCTATATTGGATTAGATCCGAAGACTTGAAGCAATTGGGAAGCATTAAAGAGTCAATCTTGGATCAGGAGGACAGATTTGCACTACAATTCTCTACTCTTATTTTCTCTTTGATTCATAATTGTATCTTACTATGTTTATTCTTTATGTGGATGATAGATTTGATTCAGCTATGATTTAAACTCTATTCTAAGATTACAATGGATTCTATGGATTAGTTATTTCTAATATATTGCATTGTTAGCCTTATTGATTGCTATGGGATTGTCTAATTAGATTCATGCTATTTGCTTAGTTAATTGGCCATCAATTACTGTGATAAACCATATGAACTTGAGAGACGCAGTATGGGTTTAGATCTGATCTTATTAGCTTGTGATTGTATGTTCTACATTGTGTTGGGATATATGATTTGTGTTTAGGATAGACATATACCGAAGCACCATTCGTAGTCAATTGAGAACTTGGGCTTAAACCATAATTATTTGTAAATCACATAGACATATAGTGGTTTAGGTAATGTGGGTGTTCATGTGTATTCTATCAACTGTGGATTACATGTGATTTGTGTATGGTACATTGAGAGATGGCTATACTTTACTTTCGTGTTCTTGACTAACAATCCGGTACAATTAGTTTGGCTTAACATGAAATGTGTGGATTTGAATGAGTCAATAAATAAAATTGTGATCTCAGGTCTTCATTATCTAGTCTTACTCTATGAATAATTAGGTTTATTTAATTTCACAGTTTAAATATAAAATATCAAATCATTCGTTTAAATAAGACTGAAATGGTTATGGGCTAATGCTTGGTGAACTTTATTAGTTAATTCTCCGTGGGAATGATACTTTACTTACTCTTTATTACTTGTTGACCGTGTACACTTGCACGCATATATTGATCGATAAACGACCAGCACAACTCAACCAAGAGAGAGCAGCCGGTAAAATGATAATACCAGTGGTAGCAGTCATCGAAGCTGTGACAACAAACGTGGAGGGAATCAATATGCCAGAAATGGTAACCACTTCGGTGGTAATCATGGTCAGGATAATTGGAAAGGTGAACTAAGTGATAAAAACTTCAAGAAGAGAAGGTTTAATAATGATGGAAAGATAGCGGCACCCATTTCCAAGGAAGAAGAACGACCACCGGTCGTATGTTTCAAATGCGGACAGGAGGGACACATCCGTCCAAACTGTACGCAGCAACCCAAAGCGTGTTTCAATTACGGAAGAGAAGGTCACTTAGCTCGATTTTGTCATGTAGTGAAGTCAAGTCCAGCTGGGATGGTGACGTCAAAGGATGTCTCAGACAAGTCAAAGTCGGTAGTTTAAGTGAGAGCGTTTGTCGAGGAACCCGAACGAAGCTATCACGAGTAAGTTAATCATAAACTCTTGCGAAGTTTATACCTTATTCGATATCGGTTCTACCCATTCTTTTATTTCTCCTACTTGCGCTCAACGTTTAAATTTGACGCCAGTACAAAACCAATTTCTAAAACCCTCAAATATTTTTTTACCCAAAACGAACGTAACATGCGCCAAAGACGTTGGCTCGAGCTGTTGAAGATTACGACCATATTGTTAGTTCCCAGAGGGCGCAATAGATCTAGAAGGGGGGGGGGTGTTGAATAGATCCTTTTTATTTCAAATACTTTTCTGGTTAATGTTGTATTGTTCATATTTAAGTATATACATTGTTCGTTGGGTTAGTTTAGTTGTAAGCAGTTAGAACATACATAGTAGTTATAGCAGTTATAGACATAATGTATATGACATAATGTAAAAGACACAAGAGGTTTTAAGTGGTTCAGAGACTCAAGCTCCCAATCCACTCTTCTGCTTTCAACTAGCAGGATATTTAAGGAAGGCGGCACCACAATCTCTAGGCCGATTCCTTCAAGGCCTTCAAGGCCCGTGACCTTGGGACTTCTTTAGGATTCACTAAGAACTCTTCAAGCCCAGTCCCTTTTGAACTCTATTTAGTCCTTTGGACAAGGACCCTTTGGCCCTACTTTGTTTAGTCCTTCTAGACAAGGACCCTCTTGGTCCTGCCTTCGTTGAGTTGTTTGTTTGTTGTTGTTGGAGTCGGTCTTTGAAATTTTTAAGATGTCTTCATGCTCTGAACATCTTCTATCCTTAGCGACTTGGCTTGATCATCCTTGAAGAAGCGGTTGAGTGTTGCATGATGCTCGACTTCTTGGTTGCTCAACTACTCGGATAACCCTTGATGAACCGCCTTGAAGATCATTCTTCTTGGTACTTGATGGCTGCATGAGAGAGCTTCTAAGATGACTATAAGCTCTTCTATAAAGTACTTAGAAGCTTTCTCATGCTTGACACCAAGATGGCTTTTGTGATCTCCTTCTTCTTGCTTTCGATGCCTTCTCATGATGGACTTGCTAAGATGACCGTAAGCTCTTCTCTTTTGTACTTAGAGTCTTCCCATGATGGACATCCGGATGGCATGATGCTCTCCTTTCTCTCGGCGATTCGAACACTCTTCATGTAGTAGAACTCTCACTTCTACATAGTAGAACTCACACTTCTACTTCTTTCTTGATCGACTTATGAGTGTTCTTGGTGGATCGTAGAGTGAGCCTTGGGACTCACTATCTCACATGATTTATATCGATCCACCTTTTCTCTCAAACTCGTGAACTCCAACAACCTTTGATCTTTGAAGCTCTTTCTTATTTATACTTCTTCCCATCCTTGGTTGGAAAGTGCTTGTTGAAGGCTATTCAAATATCTTCCACGGATCTCAAGTTGCTTGATGTAGACTACATGATGTGACTTGTCATACTTTTTACGTATTGCGATCTCTTTGTTTCACCTACTACATCGGATGTATAACATTAATGTCTTGGGCGGTCGAAGACTTTATCACCTCTTTTGATTCCTCGATCGAGAGGTTGTCTATTGCATCGATGCTCTCAATAGGCACTTGTCCAGAATATTACCCTTGATTGAACCTTTGCCAATGCTTGGGTCTTGATTATTTGGACTCTCTGATTACGATGCACGTCTTCAGGACACGATCGTAGTGTCTTGTTGAGTGTTGCTTTCGTTGACTAGTAGAGCTAACACTACGATCTGAAGAGTGTTGCTTGGATCTTCTTGAAGAACACCTCTTCACTTTGTATTGTGCGATGCTTGATACTTCATTTTTGCTTGACTATTCTCGGATACTTGATGGCCTAATTCCTTGCTCTGGTCCCCTTACGAATATCAAGACACTTGATTTGTGGTAGCGTCCGACTTGCTTTCTCTGGTGATCTTCCACTCACTTATCATCAATGAAGGCCCGACCACCTTTAATCACTTTAGCCTTACTCTTGAAGGCGACCCGATTATCTCGGTTCACCTTCCATCGAGTTCTTTCTTTGTCGACAAACACTACGATCCTGGTTGCTTCCAAGATCGTTGTCTTACATTCTCTTGGCGACAAGCGCATTAGTGACTTTTCCTTAGTCATTTCTTTGAAGTCTTCTTTGAATCATCTTGTGGAAGACTTCATCACGAATGGCCTTTTAACTCAATCTTGATCTTTGATTGGATTGGTGCTTAGTTCTTCTTGCTTTGCATGCCATTCGTTGAGTGCTCTCTGGTTCCATTACTTGTGGATTGCATCTTTGCGGTGCCAACGGAGGCTTCATATCTTTGGATATTTTGGGAGTGCTCATTCGTTGAGAACCGTATACGCTCTCGATTACGACTTAGCATTGTGAGCACTTCTTTTGGAGTCATAGTTACGCACTCTACGATTCGAGCTTGGTACATGCGAACACTACGATCCGAGATCGGATATTGACACTCTACGATTTCTACCTTGTGCCTGTTGTCTTCATCTGATCTTGCTCGACTACGATCTCTGCATATAATCAATGGACTCTACGAACTTCGAGTGTGATCTACGATCCTTGACTTGGCTTGGCATCGATGAGACTCTTGACTCACGAGTGTAGTCTACGTTTACATCTTGCTTGGCGGATGGCCATGGAAATCGGCTTGTGGGAAGTTGTCTCTCGATTACGAACATGACTTCCTCGGCACACTACGATCCAGGAAGCTCTTCTCGATACACTACGATCCTTCTTCGTTTCCCCTTGCGATCTATGAACTCAAGATCTCTACTATCTTGCATACTCTCATTACGCCTCGATAGCTCCAGAGTTAACCTTGACTCACTTGGCGGACTCGACTTACAGTGCGGTGCTCGGCGATCGAGACTAGCCTATCTATTACATCATAAGATCAACCTAACAAGCTTGATCTTTTCTATATTTATAGTCCTTGTACATCATTTCTTTTTAAGGACTTTACAAAGTTTTTTTTTGCTTATGTAGGATCAACCTAACATATTTGATCAATTCATTCTAAGTCCTTGTACATATATTTCTATTATCTATCACGGGACTTTACAACTTTTCTTAATGCAAGCATACTTGCATATTATTCATTCATATATATATATATATATATATATATATATATATATATATATATATATATTATAATCAAATCATATATAAATAGGAATAGCATTCACATGCTTATTCTGACAATCTCCCCTATTTGATTATGACAAAAAAAATAAGTGCATATACATGTTATGAATGAATCTTATATATACGGTGGCGGTTTGTATTTCTAAAATAGTTAATCATGAATGTCATTTATATTGATATGGCAATTTATACATTAAGACATTCTACATCCTGGATCCAGAACATTCCTAACAGATTAGAGATGTACCTCCTTGGCTCCATGTGTGTTTCCAGGATGCTTGTTGATCAGCTACTCATCTTTTCTGCTTCTTGCTCTTGCTCCCCCTCAGGTGATGACCTTCTATCTTTGTTTGGCTCCCCTTCATCACCTTTCTGATCTGGCTCCCCTTCAGCTTCTGTGATTTTGGTATCATCATCTTTAGGCTCCCCCTCAGATGATGATTCTTTATCTGCTGCTACTTTCTTCTTCTTTGGCTTCTTCTCCCTTAACCCTCTGCTCTTCTTCGAGTGCCTTTTGCTCCTCTTCTTTCTTTGCCTCTTTTTCTCCCCCTTTTTGTCATCAATCATTTGAGAGAGTTGCTCCATGTTGGACATAAGCTGCTCCATCAGGTAGGAGGAGTTTGCAACTTCAAACTTTAGTTCTTGCTGGTCGAGCTCAAGTTGCACAGAGAAGGACTGTTTCAGATCGTCAATCTTGTCAGAGAGGGCTTTGATCTGCTTTGCATTGGCCTCCTGAACTTGTAGAGCTACTGCCTTCTGATCTTGGATGGCCTTCTGATAGATACTATCTCTCTCTTGGAGTTTGAGAGATACATCAGCCAAGATAGCTTGAAGCTTGTGCTGGAAAGAATCATCTCCTATTCTTTATGCATACATACGTGATTCTTGATGAGCATAGATATCTTCTTGCTTAGATCATCGAGCTCTTGATGGTTCTGCTCCAAAGCGGTTTGATCCTCTTGATTGGTAGCTTCGGGTTGAGCGATGGATTGGACTCTCTGATTTTCATCTTTGGACCATTTTCAAATGTTTGGATAATCTGAACAATCGTGGAGTACCAATTGCTTGTGGAGGATGATGGAGTGGTGATAGCGATTAACTTGATCATAAGGAGGCTTCTGAGATTGGGCTTGAACACCATCAGCCGTAAAGTGAACAGACTCTACGATCAACTTCTTGGTCATGACCCTTCTTCCTTCAGAATCTACTCTACGATCGTAGGGGATGTAGAGAATTTCAGCTTGTCGATAGACCTTGAAGTGAGGCTGGTTGGTTATCATCTTGGTAGCATAGGTTTTCACCCTTGGGAAGTTTTGGGCTACCAGTTCCATGCTTGGAAAAGTCTTATAACACCAGTGAAGTAGCTTCCATCTCCTTTATTAAAGGCCTTTAGCCAAGGCATCCCCTGGAAGAACCATCTCATTTGCATATTCATCAGGATTGTAGAGAATGGTTGACGATCTAGCTCCATGTTGTTCCAGTTCCTGACTAAGTCAAAGGAAGTCATTCTTGTTACTCTGAGCTGCTCGCCTCCATAGTTTACCCATCTGTCTGGAGGAGTCTCTGATGGTTCATTTGGGACTTCTACCACAATTTTCTTGGTAGATTTTGCGGTGAGAAGAAGCTGGGTGAGGTTACGATTCTGATTTTTAGAGTTTGAATCATTTTACGCTTCTTCCTTCTCGAACTAGAACCACTTAGATAGATCGACTTGATAGATAGTCTTTCTTCTTTGCTGACATTTCATTATCGAGATCCTTCTTTGACAAGTCTTTCCTTAGATTCTTCCTCTTCACTTTCTTTGGCTTCTTCTTGACATCTTCTCTTGGGGATCTGATTCATCATCACTTAATTGATGATGGCATTTGATTGGTTGCTTGTTCCTTTTGGAGGCAAAGCGGGGCTTGCGACTGTAGCTCTTCCTTCTTCGTGGAGGTTCAACTATTGGAGAGACAAACTCTTCTTCTTCTTCTTCTTCTTCTTCTTCTTGATCTCGACTCCTCTTGCTCATCGGATAAACTTCTTTGGAGATCGGCCTTTGGCGGGGCGAGACTCTTCTTTCTTGGCCTCATCACTTTACGAGCCATCATGAGAGCTTTCTTGGTTTGAGGGACATGTTCTTCTTCTTCTTCTTGAATAGCATTTTCGACCCATTCTACAAAAATTTGGTTAGGGCGATTGCATTTGGGGATGCACTTTGATCATCATGAATTTCTTTTTCTTCATCAGTGGCTTGCTTTCGAGGATTAGCCATGGGGCTTGAGCACTTTTCTTCTTGATGGTTTACACACTTTCCTTCATCACATCCGCTTTCATTTTCATTCTTTGGGTCTTGTTGTGTGGGGCCCGGACTACATCTTCTGTTTCTTCCTCTTCTGCTGACTCCGTCCCTTTCTTGATAGATGTATTGATTTGAGAAGCTAAAATTTGGTTTGTCTTCCACCTTAGCTTTCTTCTTGTAGACCCTTGAAGCAACTTCTTGCTTCTTCTCTTTATGGTTTATTGATTTGGTCCTTTTCTTCCTTATCCTTGTTCAAGGAGGAGACTCTCCTTGGTGGGGCTGGGCTTTCTTCACATCACCGACTCTTTTCACCACTTTTGATTTCTTCACAGGTGGTGTGATTTTTTAATTTGCTGCTTGAGTCATCGGACTCGAGCTCTCTGTCTTTCTTGTCTTCCTCTTCTTTGCGGAGGCTCTCTGCTTTGCTCCCATTTGTCGACCTCTTGTTCTCCTTGGGGGTTCTTCTTCCGGTTTTCAAATAACTGTGGAGACATTACTTTGTGCACATTCGGGGCTTCTCCTCTCATCATCCTTGATCTTTCCCCTAGCTTTTTCTTGATTATGATACTCGGCAACCTCCATGAAATACCTTGGTGGGGGCTTCTTCTCGACCTTCTCTACCCACTTGGAGATCTGATCAAACAAGATAGCTCAAAAGTCGATTTGTTTCTTGAACTATTCTTGACATGATTTTCAAGCTGTTGGTCGATCAACATGTCATATGCGGTGTTCTTACACGATATGCACTTTCCAACTATTTTAGCAAGGAACTTCATATTGCTCGAAACTCCTTCTTCTTCATGTCCTTGAAACTAGGGTTTCTTTGATACCCATAACTTCCTTTTCTAGTTTCGATGTTGACAATATCAAGGTTCTTTAGCCCTTGGTTAGGAAAACCTAGGCATTGATTGAGGTCGAGAAGATTTTAACTTGAGAGGCCCGACCTTTAACCTTGGTAGTAAGGGTTTCCAATTTATAGAGGCGTTTGAGTAGAATTCTTTAACGAGGTTGTAGTAGACTCGAGTATTTGTCTCGAGGCATTACGAAAATCCGACCTTCTTTTTAAGCTCTCGAGAGAATATCCACGAACTTCTTTTGATTTCTCAAACGATTTGGTTCCAAGTTGAATACCGGTGATTACTTGCCGTTTTCCATTTTGAGTAGTTTGAAGAATGTGGGTGTTAGATATAGAGAGGTTTATCTTGAGATGGTACATGCGGTTGGTAAAGCTCGGGGGTTAAGCGATTTTGCTCTTGAAAAGCTTTCTAGGGTTTTGAAAATGGGAGGAGAAAGGTTCGATATCTTTTGTAGCTTGTCTGCAGATTTGAACTTGTCTTTATGGCGGTTCCTTCTAACTCTCTGCATACTTTCGATGATGTGTCATTGTCCATTGGTTGCACGTTGCCCGATAATGGTTGTAACTCCCCACAACTTTTCGATTATTAGAGGTGGATGTTTAATTGGCGTGGCTTTGACCGTTGACCTTTTGATTAAATAGAGTAACATGATGAGATAGCTATAGACTCTCGATTTCCTTTGTTGACTCAATGATCAACTTCTAGAGATCTTTGCGATGGATGGCTTTGTCTTTCCTCCTTTCTTGATCTGCGGCATAGCTCAATCAACGATGTATTCGAACTTATCTCCTCAACTTGAATGGCTTAGCGGATGTCTCATTCTTCATTCTCCTTGTGAACTGGAATACCCTTTTGTAGGACTACGATCGTTGAGTTGTCCTCTACGATCGTTGAGGTTCTCGATCGTTTAGATAGCATTACGATCGTTGAGTTTGTCTTCAATCGTTTAGTCCTCTTCACGTTCAACTCTACGATCGTTGGTGACTTGGTTCTTTTGAGATGAACTAGATCAAGCATTCCTTACGGGATAAGGTAGCTCGGGAAGGGCCAACCTCTTAGAGTTAGCTAAGGTCGGGTTTGTCCACGGGCGCTCTCGGATGAAATACTAAGGCGGTGATTTTCAATGACATCTCATTAGACCTTTTACGATGGGGAGGTCTTTCTACCGACTCTGGATATCTGCATTCTTTGAAATCGTGGTGTCCTTACTTTCTTTTACTTCTGATCATGTGGTTGATCGTAGGAACTTCACGATTATGGATTGGGTGGTGAAGGGTTATCGATGAAATACGTTTTGAGGCGTTCTCTTGACTATGGATCTTCATTTGGTTCATCAGCCACAAAGTTTTGGGACTCTGTAGCTGGTACATCTCTTCCAGGTTTAATAGTGTTGTTATTCCTTAACAGATCACTGCTCCCCCATTGTTGATGTTGTCTTCTCAGATAGATGTGATTCCTTCTTCATGTTCATTTGAAGGTACCCAACATTTTTCTCCTTACATTTGGAATCATCATCGTTGCTTAGTTTTCCTTGTATCGTAGAGATGAGTATTTTCGAGGATTGATCACTCTACGATCATTTGGCGACCTTCTGAGCGTAGTCTTCTTTGATGATCCTTTGTTTTGAGAAGTTACTATTTAAGTAAAGAACTCCTTTTGTCTTAAGCTCAATGATCTTACATTTGTGAGCTTCCCTTGAGGATCCTTTTCATAAAGCATGTCCTTCTTGATATGGGCACATAGAATCCTCTTTATCTTACATTGCATGGCATGCTCCCATATCTGATTTGCGACCATGTGAGCTCCATTCCGATTAGCTCGGAGGGTCTTCAAGAATAGGCTTGGACATATAGGAACCTTATCGGACTCATCTCTGAGCAGGTCCTTAGCCTCCTGTTGGTTGAGTCCTTTTGAATGAAGTCTTACCTTGACATTCCTTAGTGTGGTCGGGGTGACCAAGTACTGCCTGTGAGGTTTAAGTATATTTCTACTTTTGGTCCCCATTGTTGAATGGGTCACTGCTAGAGTTAGTTTTCTAAACCCTATTCCTCTTAAGCTGGATAATCATCATGTTTATCACCAACGAGACATATTCAAGCATCAACTATCTTGAGATAATACATTTGAGATGCATGATGGTGAGTGTGTGTAGTTTGACAATTAATGACACACTCTTTATCTATGATGGTTTCATCATTTCTTTGGGTTATGTTCACAATGTTTAAGTGTTCACAGTGTGAATCAACTCTACGATTTATGAGTATCTAGTTGATTTATGGATGTGATCGGTTTCTACAAATCAACAAGATCCTCTTGTAGAAGCCAGATCATTCTCGTGTGTTGTCAAACATTTAGAACATGAAACTTGTATCATACATACTAGCACATCGACAATGATTACTTAACATAAAATTCATTTGATGCATGATACTCTTATGATCTATTTGATTTTCTTCAAGATGTCATCTTCAGCCTAAAACTTGGTTAAAGAGAAAGTTTGTAGACATTTGAATTTTCCATCTTCAGACTACTTTCTCTCTTCACCTTTTTAGGTAGATTATGACTTCTTGACAGAATACTGTCATAGTTCATAAGATGGTGCAAATATGATGTATACATTAGTAATGGTGAGGCAAGTACCTTTTCTTTATCGGTTTCTTATGATCGTTTACCTTAGATATCTTGAGTTCGGTATTGATGTGCATAGCTTTTACTTTTGCTCCTTTCGACAATGCTCTTGTTGGCCTTTCATCAATCAGTCGTGGTCTTGAAGATGTAGATCAAGAGAATCGTAGCATTAAGATCTTTGACATCTTTGAGTTTACAAAGATAGCACCCAGTTGTTGGTTGGTCACTCATAAGTTTGAGAAGATCTTCTTTCTCCTCTCGATCGGCATTTCTTAAATGCGTGTGACCTCTTCATCTTTCGAGTGATGAATGCTTTACTCTTTTATCATTGATGTCTCTTGCTCTCTTTCTCTCTCGGTCTTTGAGACAACAAGATTATTTGCGAGGCTAGGATTGGTCTTGTTGATATAGCGATCGAGGATATGGACCAATCTGAAAGCGACTTGGTGTATACACATTTTACCTATACACAATATTTCCAACGTGTGAGCTCTTACGCATATAACAAGTTACTTACTACTAAACTAAGTTTAGAACAATGTTAGTGCACAGGATCGGACTTCAAAGCGATTAGCTTTTGAATATAGCATGAGAACACTTTCGATACCAATTGTTAGTTCGGAGGGCACAATAGATCTAGAAGGGGGGGTTGAATAGATCCTTTTTATTTCAAATACTTTTCTGGTTAATGTTGTATTGTTCATATTTAAGTATATGACAAACATAAGAATCTTTTCAAGCACAACGGAATAAGTAAAAGATTCCCTTCATTGATATATTCATAATCATACATACATTGTTAGTTGGGTTAGTTTAGTTGTGGCGGTTAGAACATACATAGCGATTATAGCGATTATAGACATAATGTAAATGACATAATGTAAAAAGACACAAGGGGTTTTAAGTGGTTCGAGAGACTCAAGCTCTAATCCACTCTTACGCTTTTCAACTAGCGAGTTTTCCACTAAGGAAGGGCGGCACCACAGAATCTCTATGATTCCTTGAGGCCGGCGACCTTGGGACTTGATTCACTAAGAACTCTTGAGGCCAGCTGACCTTGGGACTCCTCTAGTTCCTAGGAACTCTTCAAGCCAATGAGCTTGGAACTCTATTTAGTCCCTTTGGACAAGGACCCTTTGGCCTGCTTTGTTTAGTCCCTCGGACGAGGACCCTCTTGGCCTGCTTCATTTAGTCCCTACGGACAAGGACCCCTCGAATACAGCTTCCGTTGAGTTGTTTGTTTGTTGTTGTTGGAGTCGGTCTTTGAAATTTAAGATGTCTTCATGCTCTGAACATCTTCTATCCTTAGCGACTTGGCTTGATCATCCTTGAAGAAGCGGTTGAGTGTTGCATGATGCTCGACTTCTTAGGTTGCTCAACTACTCGGGATGACCCCTTGATGAACCGCCTTGAAGATCATTCTTCTTGGTACTTGATGGCTACATGAGAGGCTTCTAAGATGGTATAAGCTCTTACATTAAAGTACTTAGAAGCTTTCTCATGCTTGACACCAAGATGGCTTTTGTGATCTCCTTCTTGCTTACTCGATGCCTTCTCATGATGGACTTGCTAAGATGGTAGTAAGCTCTTCTCTATTGTGCTTAGAGTCTTCCCATGATGGACATCCGGATGGCATGATGCTCTCCTTTCTCTCGGCGATTCGAACACTCTTCATGTAGTAGAACTCTCACTTCTACATAGTAGAACTCACACTTCTACTTCTTTCTTGATCGACTTACGAGTGTTCTTGGTGGATCGTGAGAGTGAGCCTTGGACTCACTATCTCACATGATTTATATCGTCCACCTTCTCTCCAAACTTCGGCAACTCCGGCAACCTTTGATCTTTGAAGCTCTTTCTTATTTATACTTCTTCCCAATCCTTGGTTGGAAATAGCTTGTTGAAGGCTATTCAAATATCTTCCACAGATCTCAAGTTGCTTGATGTAGGCGCATGATGTGACTTGTCATACTTTTTACGTGCTGCGGTCTCTTTTTTCACCTACTACTGTCGGATGTATAACATTAATGTCTTGGGCGGTCGAAGACTTTATCACCTCTTTCGATTCCTCGATCGAGAGGTTGTCTATTGCATCGATGCTCTCAATAGGCACTTGTCCAGAATATTACCCTTGATTGAACCTTTGCCAATGCTTGGGTCTTGATTATTCGGACTCTCGATTCGATGCACGTCTTCAAGGACACGATCGTAGTGTCTTGTTGAGTGTTGCTTTCGTTGACTAGTAGAGCTAACACTACGATCTGAAAGAGTGTTGCTTGGATCTTCACTTGAAGAACACCTCTTCAACTTGTATTGTGCGGTGCTTGATACTTCTTTTTTGCTTTGACGTTCTCGGAATCTTGATGGCCTAATTCCTTGCTCTGGTCCCCTTACGAATATCAAGACACTTGATTTGTGGCGCGTCCGACTTGCTTTCTCTGGTGATCTTCCACTCACTTATCATCAATGAACCGACCACACTTAATCACTTTAGCCTTGCTCTTGAAGTGACCGGTATCTCGGTTCACCTTCCATCGGTTCTTTCTTTGTCGAAAAAACACTACGATCTGGTTGCTTCCAAGATCGTTGTCTTTTGTTCTCTTGACAACAACTGCATTAGCTGACTTTTCCTTAGTCAGTTGCTGAAGTCTTCTTTGAATCATCTTGTGGAAGACTTCATCACGAATGGCCTTTTAACTCAATCTTGATCTTGATTGGATTGGTGCTTAGTTCTTACCTTTAGCTGCATGCCATTCGTTGAGTGCTCTCTGGTTTCCACTACTATGGATTGCATCTTTGCGGTGCCAACGGAGGCTTCATATCTTTGGATATTTTGGGAGTGCTCATTCGTTGAAAACCGTATACTGCTTCTACGATTACGACTTAGCATTGTGAGCACTTCTTTTGGAGTCATAGTTACGCACTCTACGATTGACTTGGTTTGTGCGAGACACTACGATCCGAGATCGGATATTGACACTCTACGATTTACGCCTTGTACTGTTGTCTTCATCTGATCTTGCTCGACTCGATCTCTCTCGCGTATAATCAATAGACTCTACGAACTCGAGTGTGATCTCGATCCTTGACTTGGCTTGGCATCGATGAGACTCTACGACTCTGAGTGTAGTCTACGTTTCTGTCTTGCTTGGCGGATGATGATCGGCTTGTGGCGCGATTTGTCTCTCGATTACGAACATGACTTCCTCGGCACACTACGATCCAGGAAGCTCTTCTCGATACCTCTGATCCTTCTTCGTTTCCCTTTGCGATCTCTATGAACTCAAGAGATCTACTATCTTGCATACTCTCATTACGCCTCGATAGCTCCAGAGTTAACCTTGACTCACTGGCGGACTCGACTTACAGTGCGGTGCTTTCGGCGATCGGACTAGCCTATCTATTACATCATAAGATCAACCTAACAAGCTTGATCTTTCTATATTTATAGTCCTTGTACATCATTTCTTTTTAAGGACTTTACAAAAGCATTTTTTGCTTTATGTAGGATCAACCTAACATATTTGATCAATTCATTCTAAGTCCTTGTACATATATTTCTATTATCTATCACGGGACTTTACAGCTTTTTCTTAATGCAATCATACTTGCATATTATTCATTCATATACATATATATATATATATATATATATATATATATATATCATAATCAAATCATATATAAATAGGAATAGCATTCACATGCTTATTCACGGACATAAATATCTTTTTATGAAAATAACGACGGAAGCTTTATCGTTAAACTATTGAACTACCTAGTAGTAAAAGTAGAGTAATATGTGTGGTTGCATAGTAACACACGGTATTGATTATTGATGCTTACGTGAGAAGTCACTCAGTTTTGTTCAATTATTGCTACACTAATTGCTGCATAGTATCTCACGTTATTTGATTCAATTATTGTCAATATTTTATATATTATTAAATCAATAATTGAGATGACAAGTTATTCATATTATTATTTACAATATTGATGATGTCTAGAAGTTCATCGAGGAGAGGTTTGGTCACCTAATCATGCATGACCATAACAGAGAAATCCTTATTGGAAAGCCCCTTCTTTCCTGGGAACGACCTGGTTGTTAAATATTGTAAATTATAATAATGATGATAAATGTTGTTAAAAATATTGAGGAGATTTTTATGAAGTATTTGTGTAAATTTTGCTTATTTTATGGACCTCAATTTACCCATTTTTCAAAATAATCGATAGAAATTTATTTAATATAATAAAGGTGGGGCCACATGTGGGGCCCACATGTGTTGAAAGAAAGGATTTGAATGTCACGGGTGGTTTGGTTTTCACAGTTATGTTTATATATATATATATATATATATATATATATATATATATATATATATATAAGAATTGAAATTGGAGGGGAGGGGGAGGGGAGGGGAGGGGGTACTTGCCAGTGGAGGAAGGAGTTTATTATTATTATTATTATTATTATTTTATTAGTTTTGTTTTTTATGAAAAATAGAATATATTATATTTTATTATGCATAGTATTTGAATAGTGCCTGCATAGTACAACATAGTAGAAATCATGTGATTTTTAAAAACGTGAAAGTGAATTTTGATTTCGTCTGAATATATATACTGTGCGTCCGTGATTTCTAAAATTTAAATATTATCATTTCCATTCTCCTATAAATAGGATGTTTAGTTAGAATTGAAAATCACACCTGAATTAGAGAATTTTTCTTCTATAATCTTGAGCGTATTTCTTTAAAGTTTTAAGAAGTTTTGAGCGTAGAAAACAGTGAAAGTTTTCTTGAAGAATATATCCGCTATACCAGTTGGAATACTTTTCTTTTCAAGGTAAGGGGTATTATTTCTTTCGTATTCATGAAGAGAATTATTTTCTTTCAATACTCGTAAGGGGTATTATTTATTTCATATTCTGAAGAGATATTATTTTTCGTATTCGTATGAATATTATTTCATTCAATATTCGCAAGAAATATTATTTTCATTTAATATTCGTAAGGAATATTATATTCATTCAATATTCGAAAGGAATAATATTTTCGTTTAATATTCGTAAGGGATATTATTTTTGTTTAGTTTTCGTAAGAAATAATATTTTCTTCCATACTTTGTAGTATGTAAGTAATATTATTTCGTTTCAGATTTTGAATTCTATACTCGTTTTGTTAAAGTTTTGGCTTCTATACTCCATGAAATTAGTAGAATATCCTTGATATTTGCGCTTCATCCATTATCTTTTAATGGAAATATTATTCTGAGCATTCTTGATAAGTTTTAACTTTTTCATACCGGAGTACTATTCACGGATTACTATTCACGAAGTACTATTCACGGGGTACTATTAGTACTATTCACACGGGGTACTATTTATAATAAAAATTGATTCGTTTTCGGTCCAAATCATTTTTGGTACAATATTATTCTTAAATTTTACTCCACAAAGCAGTATCATGTTGACAATTTGAACGTTATTGAATTTTGGATAAATTAAATTATAGATCTTTAAAATTTATCCTTGAACTTGTTTTATTGAATTATTATGTCATTGTCATCATCCTCATGTTTATATTATTATGAAAGTCATCTTTGGCCCGTAGTGTATAGATGGACTTGGTATGATTAGGACCAGGGATTATTCGGTATAATCATGACCGTAATATTACAAATGATGTGGTAAAAGTCCTCATTGGCCCGTAGTGCATTGATGGATAGTTTTTGGTATGATTATGGCCATGGATTCTCTTCGGCCAAGGGTGCAAAGATGAATTTGTTTTATGGCTTGATCATGACCGTTGATGAAAACACGATTATCTTTGGCCCGTAACGCATGGATAATTCGTGGTCGTGATACTAAAGAATATCCTTGGCCCGTAGTACAAGGATGATTCGATGATGTGGATTATTTATTAAGCTGAGTCTCAGCGATAAAAGTGATGAAAAACCTTGTAAATCATAGAAGATAGTAGATATCATTCTCTAGTTGACTCTTCTAATGGATTGCTTGTTCCGCTGCAGTTAAACTTGGTGTTTGTTGTATTTTATCAGTTTAACACTGTTGAAGGCTAACGATAATTTATTCTACATTATCTTGGTCATAATATTTCTTACTGGGCTAGTTGAGCTCACCCTTTCTTTCAATGTTCTCTTGAGGAAATGAAAATATAGTGGGACTACTAGTGGGAAATGGATTGATTGTCCCGGATGTTTGCATTAGTAGTCCTCACTATTCGTGAAATAGTTTGATAATAAATGTATTGAGGACTTATTTTGAGTTTGAATCATCGCAGAAGATAATATTTGAATTAAAACTCACAGCTCATGTTGTATATTTAAGTTTGTATTTGAATTTGCTACCATGTATTTGGCGACTCAAGATGGGTGATGTATACCTATTCTGGGGGTGTCACAAAAACATCAAGTAGGTTGAACACAGTGGCTGGTCAAAGGGGGCCAGACGATCATGAAATCGGTTTTCTGGGTAACGTCCTAGAAAACTGATAAGCATGATCTCTGACATACTTTGACCGGCATTGATCTGCTTAGTTTGTTGTTGTTATGTGTGTTTTATGTGATAGATCTATTAACTTACACGTTGGCTACAACCTGAAATCATTATATCAATAAAACATTACATGAAAAGCAAGTTGTGGAAGCCCAAAGTAGGGCAGTCGAACTGTTCTTCATTTCTGGTAACCCAGAAATGAAGAACAGCTCTAACAGTCACTTTGCAAGCCCAGATCTCCTTCGTTTTGTGTTGTATGATCATATTTTTTTGTTGTTTCATGTAGTGTTGCACTTGTACTACAAGATCTGATACTTAGTAGGTCCAGAAACATCATAGGGTAAGAATTATTGTTGGTCAAAGTAGCTACCTCGAAACTGACTTTGAATGTTCTAGGTTTCTCAAGAACACCTAAGGCGACGGTTTCTGTCGCTAAAGGCTATAGCGACATATTAAATAATTTTAATTTATTTATTTTCCAAATATCATTTGAAAATAGAAATTAATTATTAAAAATTCCAAAAATAGTTTTAAAAATTATTTGAAGTTATAAAAGTTAACTTTTAATAATTTGACATATTTTTCACAAATATTAAAATTTATTTGGATATTATTTATGTTTAATTTATTTAATAAATGCATTAAATAAATTAATTAAAAATGATTTTATTATATTAAAATCATTTTAAATGATAAAAAAGTATTTAATAATATCTTAAGTTATAAAATATAACTTTTAATATTTTAAGACAAATTTCATTAATTATTTAGTATTAATGATATTAGATTTATTTAACAATTATATTAAATAAATTAATTAAAAATGATTTTAATATTATAAAAATCATTTTAAATGAAAATAAATGGTTTAAAAATATTTTAAGTTATAAAATATAACTTTTAATATTTAAAGGTAAAATTTATTAATAATTTAATATTAAATGATATTAGAGTTATTTAATAATTATATTAAATAAATAGTTTAAAAATAGTTTTATTGAACTAAAAATCATTTAAAAAGTATATAAATGTTTTAAAAATATTTGAAGTTATAATAAATGACTTTTAATATTTTGATAAATAGTCCATTAATATTTAAATATTAAGGATAATTATTGAAAATGATTTTAAATGTTTTAAATTTCATTTAAGGATAATAAAATGTTTTAAAAATATTTTGAGTTATTATAAATAACTTTAATATTTTGGCAAGGTTTCATTAATAATTTAATATTAATTAAATATTAATGATAATAGACTTATTTAATATTTAAATCATTTAATAATGATTCCGATGTTTGAAAAATCATGATAAATTATAATAATTATTTAAAAATTATTATAAGGCTATGAAAAAATAATAAGACTGAGATTTAAATTATCTAATTGAATATGAAATTACAGAATATAGTTTTAGACTCGATAATTACTCGATAAAGTCGTCGGTACATCAAAATATTTCAGAAATTGATCTAGACCTATATAATTTGACTAGATAAGTGTTTGTTTGTGAACCAATGACTGTTAAACTTATGTGACAATGTGATTAGGTTATGTGCTGACTGCAAATAGCAGTACTATGTGATATGATATATTATTCTAATCGAATGAATGATCTTATTAATGATAGGTTTCGATATAAAAGATAAAACTAAGTTGTGTTATTGTAAGCAACAACTCAGGCAAGTATCCTACCTTTGCATTTACTTTATGCAATGGACATGAGTAAGAAAGTTTCAGAATCATATTATTATTGTGCCATATTATTAACTATATTATTATCGATTATGTATCCAATCTTTTGTATTCATACAAGTTCTTAAAATATCCGATCATTGTTTATCAATACAGTACTATTGTACAATCTAGATATTTATTCTGTTCGTTAATTTCTAAATATGGTTATACAAATGTCCTCACTTGGATAATCATTGTATTTAATCACATGTTGATACATACTTATTGATTTCCAGTATGTATACGTTGACTTAAAAGGCGTCTAAGCTATTTGATCCAGCTAGACACAAACTTAACAATATTGTTGAACAAGATAGAACTTTATTATATTCAACCGATTTATTTTGGTTTTGATTCCCGACTAAGTATGAACATCCCGATTATGGGAAAACTTTTGTGCGCCAAAGGCGGATAAGATGAACGATAATATCGTTCTTGCATGTAGTATTAATCAATCCAGGGCATAACGAGCTGATCACCCCCCGTGCCTATAAGTTATGACGGTTTAGAGATGAAGTTATGTTTAACCTTTTCAAAAATAGAAAACAATGTTCATAGTATGTCGACTAATCTCCATTTATAGTCAATACGTAATTTCAAAAATTTGATATAAAATTGATATGTTGTTATTATTTGTTCAGCTTACTTCACAACTGTTGATTCATTGTAGAAGTATCGTACAAAGAAAATATTTAATCCTTTTAGCTAATATTTATTGTTGACATTACTTGCTCGACAATCAAATGCTCATTCTTTCTTAATTTAAATGGTTTCAGCTAAGTGTGATCAACCAGAAAGCTCTGCCAAGAACAAAGGAAAAGGAAAGGTTGCAGATTAAGTTCTACGCTATTATATGTAATATTTAGACTTTAGTAAGACAATGATATTAATTATTATCATGTAATGTAATGTATTAAAGGTTAGAAACCTGGGAATTTAGAAAACTATGATATGTAAATTAAGTTTGATATCTATATTATTGTTAATATTATGAGTATTATTCCACTCATAAAAATGGTATCGTGAATCCCTGAGTTCGGATTTCAAGTACCTGAATTTGGGGGCGTCACAGAATAAAGCTCTCCTATCTAACTTCATAAAGAAAGAGGGTCCAACAGTCATATTTGGAGATAATGGCTCTGGAAAAACTAGAGGATATGACTCAGCTAGAAATGGCGCAGTGTCTTTCAACAAAGTAGTATATATTGAAGGTCTGAAGTATAATCTCTTGAGTATCAGCCAACTGTGTGATAAGGGTCATCAAGTCACCTTCCTCAACAATGAATGTCAAGTCAGAGATTTGAAGACCTACTCGCTAAAGCTCACCGAAATCAGAGAGGGAATTATCTATGTTGTCAACCTTGCTAAGTTAAGTTCTGATGATACAATATGTTTCCTCGCCAAAGCCTCCGAAGAATTTAGCTGGCTATGACATATAAGACTATCTCATCTAAACTTCAAAATCATGTCAAAACTATCTTCCAAAGATCTAGTTGCAGGCTTATTAAAGTTCAGGTTTGTCAAAGAAAGACCATGCAATGTCTGTCAACTTGGAAAACAGATCAAGAGCTCATTAAAAGGCAAAGCAGTCAACTCTATTAATAAGCCCTTAGAGTTACTTCACATGGATCTCTTTGGGCATATCCCTACTGTAAGTCTTGGAGGGAAGAGATACTCACTAGTGGTAGTGGACGACTATACAAGATACACATGGGTATTATTTCTAAGTTCTAAAGATAAAACTAGCTCTCAACTTATCAAGCTATTCAAGTTAGTCATGAATGAGAAAGAAGAAAAGATAAAGGCCAACAGAAGTGATCATGGAAGAGAATTCAAATTCTTTGAGATGGACAAGTTCTGTGAAGATAATGGCACCAATCACAACTTCTCAGCACCAAGAACTCCAAAAAAAATGGAGTAGCTAAGAAAAAGAATAAAACCTTAATTAAGGATGGAAGAACTCTTTTGGCAGCAGCTCATCTACCTGAATACTTCTGGCCATAAGCTATCAACACTGCTTGCTATACCCAAAACAGATCTATTATTCACTTCACTCACAAGAAGACTCCCTACAAGCTATGGAAAGGAAGAAAGCCAAATGTCAGCTATTTTAATATCTTTGGTTGTGTTTGCTACATTCTCAATAATGGAAAATAATATCAGACTAAGTTTCAACCAAAATTAGATGAATGAATCTTTCTTGGATATGCCACAGATAGCAAAGCCTACAAGGTGTTCAACAAGAAAACTCTTAGTGTTGAAGTATATATTTATGTTATATTTGATGAAATAGACTCATCAGTCAAGTCTATACCACTCGACAAAATAGACACCATGATCGAAGTGGTCGAACCAGTCACCATGATCGTAGATTCACAAGAAGGAATCGTGGAAAAAGAAGGAATCATGGAGCGAGAAGAAGAAATCATGGAAGGCACTACACCAGACAATGAGCCTCTGCAACAAGAACCAGAAGTCAATCTTGAAGTGTTCAAACAAGAAGTGTAACGCCCCCAAAATAGGTCCACACAACCCATCTTGGGTCGCCAGATACATGGTACAGAAATCAAATACAAACTTAATTTATACGACTGTTAAGTGTCGTGCAGAATACGACAAAATATAAGTTGTGAGTTTTAATACAAATATTATCTCCTAGACAATATCCAAACTCAAAATAAGTCCCCATTACAATTATTATCACACTATTCTTATAGAATAGTGAGGACTACTATAGCAATCATCTTTGACCATCACTTCATTCCCTGACTAGTCCCAGCTATATTCTCATTTCCTGAAGAGAACAATGAAAGAAAAGGGTGAGCTCAACTAGCCCAGTTAAGACTATTATGACTAAGATAATGCAGAATAAATTATCGTTAGCCTTTAACAGTATAACAACTGATAGAATACAATAGACAACAAGTTTTAGATCAACAACTGCAACAGAATAAACAATCCATTAGAAGAGTCAAATAGAGCATGATATCTACTATCTTCAATGGTTTAAAAGGTTATCATCACTTTTATCGCTGAGACTCAGTTTAATAAATAATCCATATAACTGAATTATCCATGCACTATGGGCCAATGATATTCATTAGTATCACATCCACGAATTATTCATGTACTACGAGCTAAGGATATTCGTGTTAACACCAATTGTCATGCTCATGCCAAACAAAAATTCATCTTTGCACCCTTGCCCGAAGAGAACGCATGGTCATGATCATACCAACATCTGTCCAACAATACACTATGGGCCAATGAGGACTTTTAACACATCATTTGTAACATTACTAGTCATGATTATATCGAATAATCCATGGTCATAATCATACCAATCAATAGTCCATTTATGCATTACGGGCCAAATATAAGCATGAGGATGATGACAATGATATAAGAATTCAATCAAACGAAATCAAGGATAAATATTAAAGACTTTAAATTTATCCAGAGTTTAAAAATATCCAAATTGTTAACATGATAACTGCTTTGTGGAGTAAAATTCATGAATAATATGCACATATCAAAAATAAATTGGACAGAAAAGAATCAATTTTTTGTCGTAAATAGTACCCCGGGTGAATAGTACCTGAGTGAATAGTACCCAGTGAATAGTACTTTGTGAATAGTATCCTATGAATAGTACTTCATAAATAGTGTCATACGTATGAATAGTACCGTACATATAAATAGTGTCGTATGTATGAATAGTAACCATGAAAAGTACTCCAGCATGAAAAGCTTAAAATTTAACAAGAATGTTCAGAAAAATATTCTTGTGAAACGATATTAGATGAAACACAAATTTCAAGGATATTCTACTAATTTCAAAGAGTATAAAAGAAATACTTAATAAAATGAGTATAGAATTCTGAATCTGAAACAAAATAATATTACTTACATACTATAGAGTATGGAAGAAAATATTATTTCTTACGAATATTGAACAAAAATAATATCTCTTACAACTATTGAACGAAAATAATATTCCTTATGAATATTAAACGAAGACAATATCCTTACGAATATTGAACGAAAATAAAATTTCTTACGAATACGAAAAATAATATCGTAAGCGAATATAAAATAAATAATACCCCTTACCTAAAAAAAGAGCAATTCCAACTGGTATAGCGGATATATTCTTGAAGAAAATATTTATTATTTTCTACAGTCAAAGCTTCCTTAAACTCTAAAGAAATACATCAATATTATAGAAGAAGAATTCTCTGATTCTGGTGTGATTTTCTTTTCTAAACTGAGCATCCTATTTATAGGAGAATGGCTGGATACTATTTGAATTTAGAAAATCACTTACTGCACAATGGACAATCACGGGCAAATTTTGTTCGGCTGAAAAAAATTTGATTTTCACTATGCAACCAATAAAATATAATATATTCTATTTTACATAAAAAACAAAACTTATAAGCACACACAAAACACACACACACCGGACACTTTATATATATATATATATATATATATATATATATATATATATATATATATACAACTCAGATCCATCAGGGATCCCTAGTTTTGTTAAGTTACAGATTATTTTTTTAAAACAACTAATTTTTTTAAAATATTTTATGGAACTAGAATTTTTACATAATACAGTATTTTGTGTGTGATTTGGATACATATAACAAAATATTTATGTACAGTCTGTAAAGTCTGTATAGACCTATTTTGTTATATGTATCTAAATCACACCAAAAACACTGTATTATGTAAAAATTCCAGTTTCATAAAATATTAAACTTTTTTTTAGTTGTTTTAAAAAAAAAGCAAAAAAAAAAGTCTGTTATTTAAGAAAATGTGGGAGTCCGGATAGGAACCGAACCCTATATATATATATAATACTTATATATATATATACTAACATACTTTATAACTTTCTACCGATTATTTTGAAAAATTGAGTAAGTGGGGGTCCATATAATAAGCAAAATTTATAACAAATAATTCATAAAAATCCCCTCTATTAATCTCAATTCACTTGGCTTCACAAAACACATTTTTAAACAACAATTATTCATCAATAATATAACTTGCAATATTAACAACCAGATCATTCCCAAGAAAGAGGGGACTTTCCGATAAGAATTTATCCCTATTGGCGCGCAATTAGGTGACCAAACTCTTTCCTTGACAGAACTTTCTAGACATCGTCAATAATGCAAATAATAATATGAATAACTTTGTCATCTCAATTATTGATTTAATAATATAAAATATTGTGACAATAATTGAATCAATAACGTGAAATACTATGCATAAATTACTGTGGCAATAATTGAATAAAACTGAGTGACTTCTCACGTAAATATCAATAATCAATACCGTGTGCTACTATGCAACCACGCCAGACATCGCATTTTATCATTTGGGTATTTCAACAGCTTAATCAGTAAAACTTTAATAGTTATTTTTATAAAAAGGTATTTTTTTTCGTTTTCTAACTCCGAAAGTAATTCGGTTATGGGGTCCACCAATGATTGTGTCATCGTACGAATATTCCCTGATAAAATGAATATTTTATAACAACTTGCATACTTTGCAAAATTTGTAAATATTACCCACAACTATAACATTATATCAAATCCACACCATAATATTAAAAAAAATATTTCGAGAAATGTAAATCTTTATTCATAAAAGTTTGAAATTTTGTCCTCGAAATTGGTGTACGTACCTGGTATATCGAAGAGGTGAAGATACCTCATTTTTATTTCAGATTCTAACTCTTGAGGTATAACCTTTGAGTGTAGAATATGTTCCTTTTTATCCAAGATTTTAACAGGTACCTCTTCATACGTTAAATCTTCCGTTGTCTCGTCTAGTTCTATATCAATAATGTGGCTCGGGTAGTCCACACATTTACGTAACATATGTATATACGAAAAACGTTATGAACACGAGACATACTTGGCGGTAAAGCGAGTCTATAGGCCATAGTTCCTACTTGATCGAGGATTTCAAATAGACCAATAAAATTGAGGGTTGAGATTTCCCATCTTCATCGATTCTTGCTTCTAGAATAACGCCTTCTTGCACCTTCTTCTTCACATTCATCAGCTCTGAGTCTGTAGCTTGAGCGGCTTTAAATTTATCGATTAAATTCGGTTCTAATCGTATATTCGCTATCTTCACGTAGGTTCTTGGAGTCTTTAACTTTATCTCCATATTTTGTAAGTCGTACAAAATGGATCTTTGTGTAAACAATGTCACACTCATAATCGCATACGATCTTCTACTCAACGCGTCAGCGACCACGTTCATTTTTCCAGGATGGTATTGAATAGTATGGCCGTAATCTTTCAACAGCTCAAACAAACGTCTTTGGCGCATGTTACGTTCGTTTTGGGTGAAAAAATATTTGACGGTTTTGTATCTGGTTCAAGGTCAATAAAAAATTCAATTTCACGCTCTGGAGATAGGCTAGGAAGTTCTTCGGGGAATACGTCAGGACATTTATTAACAATAGAAATATCATTCAAAATTGTGACTCTCATCCAAGACTTGGATAACACTGTTAGTTCCCAGAGGCACAATAGTTATCTAGAAGGGGGGTTGAATAGATATTTTAAAATTCTTTTAAAATACTTTCTAGTTTTGACAGTGTTTTAATCATAGCGGAATTGAGATTTGTTTGTTTTCCCTTTAAGATATAACGAGTTAATAGGAGTTAAGCAGTTATGGTAAGAATATAAGAGACATAATGATTTTAAGTGGTTCAGAGAACTCAAAGCTCTTAGTCCATTCTTCTACTTCTCGAGTAGGAAATCCACTAAGGATATCTTTACAATCTTTGAATCTCACAGATTTTTTCAAGACCAGCAGTCTTAGAACTTCTTAGTTCACTTCTGAACTCTTCAAGTCCAGCAGACTTGGTACTTCTCAGTTCACTTAGAACTCTTCAAGTCCTTCTAACTTGGAACTTCTTACTTCACTTAATGATAGTTGATCTTGAATGGTTCTACTCGGTTGTCGTTAAGCTTGTGTTCGAAAGAACTGAGTAGCTGAGAAAGCTTTCTTTTCAGATCGTAGAGTTGAGTGTTCTTCAACATTTTTGTTTAGTACTTGCTTGATCTTTTCATCTGCTTATGCTTTTCATAAATGATGTCTTTGAAATGTATCCGTTTATAAACATCCGTTGAAGCATTAAATGAATTTGATATTTTTGAGCTCTGATGGAAACTTTCTGCACAACTTCTGATTAGCAGTCTAGCCCACTGACACAGTAGACTGTTATCTCACCTAACACCTGAAAAGGTGTTTTCTGCTGAACCATAGTACTTTCCTTAGCTTCTTCAATACGTTTCTTTGTTATATACTAAGGATGACTGTTGTGTTATTGGGACTCCTGAGGACTTACACGTTTATAATCCATTCCATATTTGTTGTGATTTATCCTTAAACAAATGGGCAAGGCTCGATGCTTCTGATGTAGACAGATGATACTCTACGATTCTGATCGTGGTGTCTTGCCACCTTGGTGCTTGATCAGGTACTGATAGAAGAGAACACTACAATTTCTCTTAAGCACTGGCACACTACGATCTTAACTTATTTAACTTGCAGACTCTATGATTCTGAGAGCACTCTACAATTCTTGGGTTTGACTTGGCAGGCGTTTGGACCACTCTACGTTTTCAAGAGACGCCCTACAAAACAGACACACTACGATTCTTGATGCTCTACGATTCTACCTTGGCTTCTGCAATCTCTTGATCAACTCGATATACTACGATTCTGTTGAAGCCTATCTATTACATCTCAAGATATAGATCAACCTACCATCTTTGATCTTTTCATCTATACATTCATTTACAAAATGATAAACATTAAGAGCTCAGATCAACCTAACAAGTTTGATCTACCACTAAGTTCGTGTACATGTATTCCTTGAAGGACTTTACATATAATCATAAATATTTACTTTCAACATCAAATTTAAATATGCAATCTCCCAACAAACACCTCACATTGATACCTATAAACTTGCCACCGTTTATTCACGGCGTCCCCTACGGAAAGTCTGGCTTCGGTGCATCCCACACAAGGAAGTTACCAGAGAAAGGCTCGGGCCTCTTTACTTATGGCTTAATATGACAGTGATTGACTTTAGTGGTTGGGATGCTTAAATTATAACAGGTTGGTTAGGAATATAAAAACTAATAACCTTATAAAAATAATCAATTTTAGCATGATGAGTAGTTAACCAGTCGATTCCTAAAATCACATCAAATGCAAGTATTTTCAAAGAGATGAGATCGACAGGTAATGTGAGGGTATCGATTTGAATCAAACAAGATTTATAAACAGTGGAGGTAACGAAGGTTTCTTATAACAAAGTTTCAATAGAGAAGTCAAAGTCTAATTTCTCCAGAGTTAAATTTAAACGTTGAGCGCAAGTAGGAGAAATAAAAGACTGGGTAGAACCGGTATCGAATAAGGTATAGACTTCCTAAGAGTTTATGATTAGTTTACCCGTGATAACTTCGTTCGGGTTCCTCGCCACGAAAATGTTTTCCCATAAACTACCGACTTTGACTTGTCTGGTACATCTTTTGGCGTCACCATCCCAGCTGGACTTAACTTCACTACACGAAAAAATTGAGCTAGGTGACCTTCTCTTCCGCAATTGAATCACACTTTGGATTGCTGCGTACAGTTTGGACGAATGTGTCCCTCCTGTCTGTATTTGTAACATACGATCGGTGGTCGTTTTTCTTCCTTAGAAACGGGTGTTGGTTCTATTGCCGATGTCTTTTCGTCATTATTGAATCTTTTCTTCTTAAAGTTGTTCCCACTTAGTTCACATCTCCTATCATCTTGGCCATGATTACCACCGAAGTGGTTACCATTTCTGGCATGATAATTTCCTCCATGATGGTTATTATTGTTTCGATGGTCGTTGCCACCGGTACGATTTGTTGGGAGAATGCATATGATGATTTGATGTTTTAATGCATGTGTTCATGATTATTTGTAAGGTCCTTTAAAGAATATATGTACAAGGACTTAGTGATAGATCAAAATTGTTAGGTTGATCTAAGCTTTCAACGTGTATCATTCTGTTCTAAAATGTATAGATAGAATGGTCAAAACTGTTAGGTTGATCTTGAGATGTAATAGATTAGTCTTGAAGAAATCGTAGTGCATCAATCGATCAACATTACGGAAGTCGGTGACGTAGAGCACGAAGATCGTAGTGTGCGCCTTGAAAGGGACTCTTCAAAATCGAGAGTGGTCCCAACGTTCACCAAGCTAACTCCACGATCGTAGTGTCTTTGAAGGAAGCGTGAAGTTTATAAGTCAACGATCGTGAGTGTGGTCTCCTGGGGCGTGAAATCAACAACACAAGCAAGAGAAGATCGTAGTGCATGAAAGTTTAAGAGAAATCGTAGTGTTCTCGACTGACAGCATCGTAGTATACAAGTCAAAGCCACTAAGATCTTAACCGTAGAACATCACGATCCAATCGTAGAGCATCATTTGTCTCATATCAGAAAATGTCAAGCCTCATAAGTTGTTAATTCAACATACGAGGAATGGATCCCAGATCCTGCAGTGCTCATCAGTCCCAGAATATATGAAATATCCTTAGTATACAACAAAGAAGCGTATTGAAGAAGCTAAGGATAGTACTATGGATAAGAGGGACAAAACACCTTTTCAGGTGGTAGGTGAGAAAGCAGCCTGCAGTGTCAGTGAGCCAGAATACATAATTCAGAGATATTTAGAAATGTCTCCATTGCAGCACAGAAAGTTCAGAAGCATTTAATGCCACAACGGATGGATCCAACGGATAGTTTTCAATATCACATATATACAGATCAGACAGATGAGAGAGAAAAACAAGCAAGCAATCAAACATTCAACGTGAAGAATTCTCTAAGGCTCAACTCTACGATCTGAGATATTGAAAAAGCTTGCTCAGCTACTCGATTCTTAACGAACTAGTGCTTACACAAAGAAATCGAGTAGCAACCTTCAGAACACAACAACAACAACAACCATCAATCAACTGAAGAAGAGTACCAAGTCTGCTGGACTTGAAGAGTTCGTAGTGAACTGTAAGAAAGCCAAGTCTGCTGGACTTGAAGAGTTCAAGAGTGAACTAGAGAAGTTCCTAGACTGCTGGTCTAGAAGGAATCTGTGTGATTCAGAAGATTGTAAAAGACATCCTTAGTGGATATCCTACTCGTTGAGTAGAAGAGTGGACTAGGAGTTTTGAGTGCTCTGAACCACTTAAAAACAACTATGTCATCTATATCTGCTATAACTGCTATATCTGCTATAACTGCCTTACTCGCTCATAACTCCATTGCTTGGTTAAGAAGATTAAAACAAATACTAATTCCGCTAAGTTTTAATCACTATCTAAGAACAAGTTTAAAATAGAAAAGATTTTCAAATATCTATTCAACCCCCCCTTCTAGATAACTTCAGCATACTAAGAACTAACAATTGGTATAAGAAGCGGTTCTATTTTACGACTTACACGCTTTAGTAGATCCAAATGGCACTTTCATTCAATCGAATCCAGGGCCGGGAAGCGTGAAGCCACCAATGTGCAACAAGGATAAATTTGCTAACTGGAAAGTTAGAATGCAAGCTTACATGGACTCAATAGATGAAGATCTATTTGAGACTGTTCTTAATGGGCCCTATATACCAACAAAGCTTGCACCAACCATTGACGAGCCAAACAAAGTACAAATCAAAGTGAAAGAAGAATGGACAGGCTTAGAGAAGAAAGCCGTCCAACTTGACAAAAAGGCTAAGAACATCCTGTTCCAATCCTTGGAGGACTATCTGTTTGACAATGTTGTAAAAAGCGCAAAGCGACCCAAGGAAGTCTGGGAAGCAACTCACGATCATGCACGAAGGAATCAAGAGTTAGAGAGAACAAATAGGTCTCTTCTAACATAGCGATGACGAGATGTTTGCTCATGTGTCTTGCGAAAATGTAAGCGCCACTTATGAAAGATTCAACATTACGCTTTCGACTCTCTACGAGCATATGGAAAGATCTATCCTAACAAAGATCTGACCATAAAGTTCATGAGAGCCCAACCGAGCAAGTGGGATGCCAAGACCACTACAATAAGAGAGTCAAAGAATCTTAATGAGATGACAGTTCAACAATTGTATGGAAATCTCCTGATATACGAGCTAGAGCTGACCCAACGTGTTGAAACCCTTTCAGAAGGAAGAAGGAAGGAAAAGGGTGTTGCTCTCAAAGCAACTGAAAGTGTATCAAAAGTCATCACTGAGATTGAATCTGACGATGATGACGATCTTGCCATGATGGTAAGAAAACTAAGAAGGTTCTTGCGTCAAGGCAAAGACGGCAAGCAAAAGAAGGTCAGCAACTACAATAGCCAGGAGCAAATAAATGATCTATGCTACAATGCGTAAGAAGCTTCAGGCATTTCATTGCCAATTGCAACAAACCCTAAGAGAAGAACTAAAGAAGAAACAAAGATGGAAAGAAGGAATACAAAGGAAACAAGGGCCTCATAAAAGAGACAAAGGCACAGTAGGCGGAGGATCATGGAGTGATTCAGATAATGATTCAAATGCTGACTCTAGGGATGAAGAAGAACCACAAATGGCCAATCTGTGCTTAATGGCCAAACATGCAAAGGACAAACAAAGCCTCAACATTCACAATGTAAATCTCGATGAGGTATTTGATTTCAACTCACCTGATGTAGATATGAATGACTTAAGAATTGCACTACGTGGCATAACCAATGATCTACATCAATACATGAAGTGGTTCAGAGTGTTGTCCAAGGATCATGCCATTCTAAGTATTGATCTTCTCTCCAAGCTTGAAGCTGAGAATGAAACTTTAAAGCAGACAAACACACATTATGCACAAAGAGAGTCTAAGCTAACTTCTAAAATTGAGGATCTAGAGAAGACTATCTCTGCATGGAATAAATCCTCATTATCCATGGACTGCCTGCTCTCTAGTCCGAGAAGCACATTCGACAGAATAGGCTTAGGCTTTGGGGAATCCATCTCAGAGCTAAGTGTGGAAAAGATAATGGAAACTAGCTCTGGTAATGTCTCAGGCTTTAGTAGAGGCATTGCTTTTGTTAAATCCTCATAGTTGGAAGAACCAGCTTAACCTTGTTCTACTGATTCTAGTTATACTCATAGAAGTAAAGGATCACACACTGGTCTGGGTTTCATAAAGGAGAAGAGTAACCCAACCTCTACCTACCAACCTCGAAGAATCGTAGAGTCAAGCAAAACTAACTCTACGAATATACTGGGAAGGTACAATAGAGGTAAGGCTCACTCATCACTATTTATGAAACCTATGGACACGTGGAAGAAAGAGAATTAGTTCAACAGAAGGCTAACTAAGGAACCACACAAGTCCAAGTGGAGGATGAATCACACACACATAGGCATACATCATAATAGATGTGTCATATGTGATAAGTATGGTCATAAAGCTACAAAGTGTTATTATAACTCCATGCATGTGAGACCCAAGACTAGACAAGTTTGGGTTCCCAAAGGCACTAACACAGAAGGACCCATGCAAATATGGGTACCAAAATGAAGGTTAAAATGTTTTGACAGGAAAAGAGCTCCACGACCTCAACATGGTATCTAGACAGTGGATGCTCAAGGCATATGACAGGGAACAAAGCTCTGCTATCTAACTATGTAGAAAAGGAGGGTCCCTTAGTCATCTTTGGAGATAACGGCTCGGGCAAGACAAGAGGATATGGCTCTGCTGGCAATGGTGCAATATCTTTCAGCAAAGTAGCCTATGTGGAAGGACTTCAACACAACCTTCTAAGCATCAGCCAACTCTGCGACAAGGGTCGTCAAGTAACATTTCTCAACAATCAATGTCAAGTCAGAGATCTGAAGACATCTGCCATAAAGCTAACCGGAACAAGAGAAGGAAATGTGTATACTATAGACCTTGGTCAACTAAGCTCTGATGAAACAATATGTTTTCTGGAAAAAGCATCCGAGGAAATGAGCTGGCTATGGCATAGAAGACTGTCCCACTTAAACTTCAAAAGCATGTCCAAACTGGCATCAAAAGATCTCGTAACTGGTCTACCCAAGTTCAACTTTGTGAAGGAAAGGCCATGCAATGCCTGCGCGACTTGGAAAAGCAAACCGAAGTTCATTCAAGAGCAAGACGCCGACTCCATTGACAAACCCTGCGGTTGCTCCATGGATCTCTTTGGGCCAATCCCAACAACCCAGTCTTGGAGGAAAAAGATACTCTCTAGTAGTGATAATTACACCGGTCACATGGGTATTCTTCCTAACTTCAAAGGATGAGACAAGCTCGAATTAATCAAGATGTTCAGACTGGTGATGAACGAAAAAGGAGAGAAAATCAAGGCCATAAGGAGTGATCATGGCAGAGAATTCGATTTCTCATAAATGGATCGATTACGCACGAATAATGGCATCGGTCGCCTTCTCGACTCCACGAACTCCTCAACAAAATGCGGTTCTTTGAAAGAAAGAAGCTGAACCACGATAGAGGCTGGAAGGACTCTACTAGCAGCAGCCCATCTGCCTGAATACTTCTGGGCAGAAGCTGTCAACACTGCATGCTACACACAGAATAGATCATTAATTCACTTTACGATCAAGAAGACACCCTACGAATTGTGGAAATGAAGAAAGCTAAGTGTCAGCTATTTCCATGTCTTTGGTTGTGCATGCTATATTCTCAACAACGGAAAGCGATGTCGACAAAATTCCATTGAAGTCGATGATGAAGGGATCTTTCTTGGATATGCCACGCACAAACAAAGCTTACAGAGTGTTCAACGAGAAGACACTTTGTGTCGAAGTCTCAATACATATCATCTTTGATGAAACCGACTTAGACAAAAATGATTGCCTCAAGACACTATAATGGATAAAATGCGAGACACTACAAAATGAAGTCGTCGAGCTAAACACTACGATCGTAGTGCGGATAGTGAAATCGTAGAAGCGTGATAATGAGATCGTGAGAGGTCCGCTCAAGACAAATGAGCTTCCACCCCAAGAAGAAGAGATAGACCTTGAAGACTTAAGATAGGAAGGAATCAGAACAGATGTCCCAACCAGGAACAGATGGGCAAGAGATCACACTTGGGATCTAATCATTGGAGATCCTAGTGTAAGAGTCAAAACAAGAGCTTCTACTCAGAATGAATGCTTCTAACTAAGCTTCCTGTCATAGATAGAGCCAAAGAAGATAGAAGATGCTATGGAAGACTCTAGTTGGATAGAAGCCATGCAGGAAGAACTCAACCAATTTGAACGAAGCAAAGTGTAGAGATTGGTACCAAGACCAAAGAGTCATCCTATCATAGGAACCAAGTGGGTCTTCAGGAACAAAATGGATGAAGATGGGGTCATTATAAGAAACAAGGCAAGATTAGTGGCAAAGGGCTATTCTCAAGAAGAAGGCATTGATTATGATGAGACATTTTCACCTGTTGCCAGACTAGAAGCTATCAGAATCTTTCTTGCCTTTGTTGCTCAATGAACTTCAAAGTCTTTCAGATCGATGTCAAGAGTGCATTCCTAAATGGAGAGCTTCAAGAAGAAGTCTACGTAGAACAACCTCCAGGTTTCATTAATCCATCTCTTTCCAATTATGTCTATAGATTAGATAAAGCTTTATATGGTCTTAAACAAGCACCTAGAGCATGGTATGAAAAACTGACTTACTTCTTAATAGAAAATGGGTTCACTAGAGGTAGAGTAGATACCACATTGTTTCATAGAAAGCATAAGGACAAAGTCTTATTAGTTCAAATATATGTTGATGATATCATTTTTGGTTCTACTGACGAAAAGTTATGTAAGAGATTCTCTAAGCTAATGCAGAGCAAGTTTGAAATGAGCATGATGGGTGAGCTGAATTTCTTCCTTGGACTGCAAGTGAAGCAGACTGATGAAGGAATATTCATCAACCAAGCCAAATACATCAAAGACTTATTAAAGAAGTATGGCATGAAATCAAATTCTTCCATGAAAACTCCAATTGCTCCTCTGAACCAATCTTGACAAGGATGAGAATGGTAAGCGTGTTGATATAACTTCGATCTGCAGGTATGATAGGTTCTCTTTTATACCTAATCGCTAGTAGACCGGATATAATGTTTGCAATATGCATATGTGCTAGATTTCGTGCTAACCCTAAAGAGTCACATTTATCTGCTGTAAAGAGGATCTTCAGGTATCTTAAGGGTACACCCTACTTGGGGCTGTGGTATCCCAAGGAATCCTCTTTTGAACTAATAGGATACACAGATGCTGACTTTGTAGGATGCAAAATAGATAGAAAGAGTACCAGTGGCACTTGTCAATTACTAGGGAATAGACTTGTGTCTTGGTTCAGCAAAAAGCAAAACTCAGTGTCCACTTCAACCTGCAAGGTTTAATACATTCTTCTTTGGAAGTCACTTTGTGTTTTCGAGATCCTTTGGATGAGAAATCACTAGTGACTATGGGTTTGATTTCAAGTCTATACCTATACCTTTGTGATAATACAAGTGCCATAACAATAACTCATAATCACAGTTATGCATTCTAGAACCAAGCATATAGAGATAAGGTATCACTTCATTAGGGATCATGTGCAAAATGGAACTATTTCTTTACAATATATCCCTACTGAAAATCAACTTGCTGATTTTTTTACTAAACTATTAGATGAATCCAGATTTAACAAGTTAATAAGTGAGCTAGGCATGCTAAATCTTCAACCATGAATCTATGCTCTAGATTGTGCTAACTATGACAGATATAAAGGCTACACTCAAAATCGTAGACATGATAAAGGAAAGATCACGATCGTAGAGCTGAACAGTCAACTACCTCAATGATCGCAGAAAAGACTCAACTTTTATAAGTGCAGACTCGACGATGACCAAAAGCCCTTTCAACAAGCAAAGTGAATCCTGTGATGATGAGCTTTATAACAAAGCAATCTCTCTAAGAGGTGCCTCAGGGACAAACCTAACCCTTGAAACACACCAAGAGGTTGGCCCTTCCTGAGTTACCTTAAAAAGAATGCTTAGTCAAAAAAAAAACTCATCACTAGGATCCGGACAGACTTGATGATCGTAGGACAGACTTGACGATCGCAGGACAGACTCTACAAATGCTGATCAGACTCAACAATTGCCAGACAGACTCGACGATCGTAGGACAGACTCTACGAATGGAGAACCGACTCAACAATCAGAAGACTATCTCTACGATCGTAGTCATCCTGAGGACATCTCAGCACTAAAGACTCAAAGGGCAAATCAGTACATTCCTAAACAGTCAAAATCGTAGAGCCAAGCAAAATGCAACACTTGTCCCACTAAGTCAAAAAGAGAGAGGGAAGCTACAAGTACAAATTGGAACCGTGATTTTGAAATCTGAAGCTCAAAAGATTATCTCTTATTCTCTTTCTCTCTCTCAAAGCAAAACCCTAACTCAGATAAAAGCTCAGCAGTATCTCTCTTCTCAACTAAAGAATCAATGGTTGCTTCTAATGTGATTTCGGGCTACAGACTCTGTTTTGACGAATTCAAAACCGCTCCGCCAAAGTTTCACAAGATCTTAGCCTTACTAAAGAAGGCAGGTCTCGAAGAGGCGCTCATCACTGATACACTCATCTATCCTAAATTGGTGAAGGAGTTCTACAAAAATGGAGTGTACGAAAACAACACCATCACCACACGAGTTAGAGGAGTTAAAATAAAGCTAGGGGAAGAAGACGTCAATCTGGCCCTAGGTTTCAAGAATGTGGGGCATCCATTTCTAGATAGCATAAGATTTCAAGAGGGACTGAAGAAGATGCATCACAAGAAGAACCCCTCTGTGAAAGGCTACAAAAGAAGGAGTTCCTCGGGTATGAATTTTTGGGTGACATTATTGGGAAATGCATCTGCTGCAAGAGCTCAGGTCATGACTCAGTAAATGAGGCTCAACTTAAGCTCATGACAGCTATAGTATATGGAACTCAACTCAACTATGGGCCTGTATTGCTCGAATGGATCGGCAAGTGGATCATAAGCTCAAAAAAATCAAAGAGCACTCCAAAGATGCTGTATGGGAGATTCATTAGCATCATTCTGCAATCTGCATTGGGTGACAAAATTGGGCATAATGAAAGACAAGCCATCAACCCAAACTGAAGAATGACCAAAGAAGCTTGTTCAAAAACGGGAAAGGAACCTACTTTGAAGTTCGTTCGAATGATGATAGAGTCAAGTGGGAGATCTGAGGAACAAAAGAAAGCAGGCTTTCAAGGAGGAATGTCTGTTGTCAGAGAAGTTGAAGAAGAAGGAGAAGCAGACAAGGGAGAACCCTCTACCCTTGCTAGAAAAAGCAAGGGCAAAAGGAAGCTGAGAGAAAGACAAGTTGAAGAGCCTCAAGGATTAACAACTAACATTCCTGCACAGTCCTCTGACATAGAGACTCTAAGGAGGCTAAGGAAGATGCAACAACAAGAAGAAGCTGAAGAAGATCAAGCCACCATTTCATAAATTGTAAAGAAGAACAAGACTGGTCATAAGTCCAAAAGACCAACAGTGTCTTCGATCGTAGAGACTCTGCTGTTCTCTGAAAACAGGCCAAGTGTGGCAGAAATGGAGAAAGCTGCTTTAAGGAAAGTGGCTGATCAACGAGGCAAAACAAAGACTCAAGAGAGTCCAGAAGTGGTGACTAAAACCAGCAAAGCAAAGAGAAGGCTGGTCAAGAAGTATATTCTTGAGAATGAGAAAGCATACTGAAGAAGGAAGCCAAGAGCATGGTCATTTAAGCGAGTGCCCCAAGCAATCAAGAGGAAAATGCTCCGGTGAGGGGAGAACTCAAAATTCTCATGATTGAGTATACAATAGCAGTTGAGGGAGAAGCTTCTTGATGAAGAAGAGGTTCTAAATGAAAGGGACTTTCCGAACATAGAAGAAGATGTACCACCGGTGAGGGGAGTTTCTAAACCTCCAAGAAGATGATCATATTGAGGGGAGCCTCACAATATCCCAATAGCTGAAGAAGAGGTCCTTGTTCAAGATGAAGATGAACCAATGCCAAACATTCCAGAGGCCATTGAGATAATGGAATCCTCAAATGGAGATAGTGAAGAGGAAGAAGATGATGATGACCTACAAATCATTTATGAGGGCAAGGATGGATATAGAAGCTATCTTTACAATCAGATATTCTCTTACCTACCCATGATGGCATACCATCGAGCTCAAATTCTAAAATCATGGGACCACATGTTTTGGAGCTTCAAGGAATATCCAGCAATCACAGTTCTGGCTCATGGATTTCCAGGGGAAGTCATCTTCGCCAAAAAGCTGATTACAGACCATTACTGATCAAATGCCAAACCTGAGGTATTGAGTATCCCTACAAGCTTTAGAGTTAATCACCTGCCATCATCTTCGTTTAGCCAATTCTATGAATTTCATAAATGGCTGGACGTGATTCTTAACCCATTAAATCAGTTTCTAGTTGCAGAATCCCAAAATTCTGTAACTGAAGAACCAAAAGAAATCAACCTTACCCTGCTCCCTCAAATCACCAACTCTACGATTCCAGACTCAAACCAAATCATAGAGTCAAATATTGAAATTGTAGAGTCACCAATCCCAAATGTCCAAACCCAAGCTCCTCCACTTGATATACCATCCTCCTCATCGCACGACTATTTCAGTCTTGATCTTGCTTTGTACAACTTGTGAAGCTCAATCTCCACCAAGAACCCCTCAAATGGACAATCCTCAATCAACTGATACTTTCCCCAGCCTGCCCACCAAGGATGATCTGAAAGAAACTTTTGAGCAAATGATCAAGTCCATCAAAGCAAGCCTGGAATCTCACTCTGACCTTCTGAACATCCGACTGAATCAAATGATACAAGTAGCTGCAAACAAATTCCTAGTACTGATGAATCTGAGCTCACTACTGAAGCTAAGGGAAATTATCAAAGAAATTACAAGAGTATATCGATGCGAGATGAGATCCATTTCGAGTTCTTTGCCAAACAAAGAGAGGTTATGCTTGAGATCTGAGAAAAACCAAGATCGTCAACATCAAATTATCTTTGGATAATATTCTCAACTGAAAGCTTACATTTATGACTTCCAGAAATCTTATGCCAATCAGGAGAAGCATAATGATACGATTCTTACAGTCCTCCAAAACAAAGAAGCTAGAGCTGAAAAATAGATCAAGGAGAATAGGGAGGACATTGCTCAAACTCAAAGCCAACTCAACGAGCTTGTCTAAGGAGTAAATAGGTTTTCTGCCGATATTCAAACCCTTGATGCTGACATAAAGGGGGAGAATAAGAAAGGGAAAGGAGATCAAGGAAGCCAAGGCAGAGGCAGAGGAGGTCATGTAATTCAAGAAAGGGGAAGCCCTCCTGCAAGACCATTACATCATCAGACTCAACAATGCTGTCACAGACGATTGTATCGACTATTCCTCTGAGTCATCAGGAGCCAACTCCTAGCTCGCAAGACGTTACTATTGTACGCATCTGAATGCCAACTGGAGATCCTGCATTCATTCGCAAATATGAAGAGAATCCAGTTCTAAGTCTAAGTGAGCTGGAAGAGTTAGCAAGAAACGAGGAAGCTCAAAGGAAGAGAAGGGCTGAGGAGTATACAAATCCACCTCCACACAAGAGACCAAGAAAATAGAGATAAGTTAAGAGTTTAATGTTTTATTGATGAAATGCTATATTGTAATATCTTCTGATCATCAATAAATTCATACTTATTCTCTAGAAATTTCAGCTGCTCACTGAAATACTAAGTCATGTTTAAATTCCTGCAAATGCATCTAGTCACTAATAATCATGACAACAAATCTCCTTGGTTATGTCAACATCAAATAGGGGGAGATTGTTGGGAGAATGCATATTATGATTTGATGTTAATGCATATGTTCATGATTATTTGTAAGGTCCTTTAAAGAATATATGTACAAGGACTTAGTGATAGATCAAAATTGTTAGGTTGATCTAAGCTTTCAACGTGTATCATTCTGTTCTAGAATGTATAGATAGAAAGATCAAAACTGTTAGGTTGATCTTGAGATGTAATAGATTAGTCTTGAAGAAATCGTAGTGCATCAATCTGATCAACATTCGCGGTCAAGCGTAAAATGTAGAGCCTGAAGATCATAGTGTGCCTGCCTTGAAAGGGGACTCTTCGGAAATTGTAGAGTGGTCCCAACGTTCACCAAGCTAACTCCACGATCGTAGTGTGCTGAAGGAAACGTGAAGTTTATAAGTCAACGATCGTAGTGTGGTCTCGGGAACATAGAGTCAACAACACGAGCAAAAGAAGATCGTAGTGCATGAAAGTTTAAGAGAAATCGTAGTGTTCTCAACTGACAGCATCATAGTATGCAAGTCAAAGCCACTACAATCTTAACCATAGAACATCACGATCCAATCGTAGAGCATCATCTGTCTCATATCAGAAAACGTCAAGCCTCATGAGTTGTTAATTCAACATACGAGGAATGGATCCCAGATGTTGCAGTGCACATCAGTCCCAGAATATATGAAATATCCTTAGTATGCAACAAAGAAGCGTATTAAAGAAGCTAAGGATAGTACTATGGATAAGAGGGACAAAACACCTTTTCAGGTGGTAGGTGAGAAAGCAGCCTGCAGTGTTAGTGAGCCAGAATGCAGAATACAGAGATATTTAGAAATGTCTCCATCACAGCACAGAAAGTTTAGAAGCATTTAATGCCACAACGGATGGATCCAACGGATAGTTTTCAACATCACATATATACAGATCAGACATATGAGAGAGAAAAACAATCAAGCAATCAAACATTCAACGTGAAGAATTCTCTAAGGCTCAACTCTACGATCTGAGATATTAAAAAGCTTGCATTTACTACTCGATTCTTAACGAACCGGTTACTTACACGAAACCGAGTAGCAACCTTGAGCATAACAACAACAACCATCAATCAATGAAGAAGAGTACCAAGTCTGCTTTGGACTTGAAGAGTTCATAGTGAATCAAAAAAAGCCAAGTCTCTGGACTTGAAGAGTTCAAGTGAACTAGAGAAGTTCCTGAGGCTAATTGTCTAGAAGGAATCATGTGTGATTCAGAAGATTGTAAAAGACATCCTTAGTGGATATCCTACTCGTTGAGTAGAAGAGTGGACTAGGAGCTTTGAGTGCTCTGAACCACTTAAAAACAACTGTGTAATCTATATCTGCTATAACTGCTATATCTGCTATAACTGTCTTACTCGCTCATAACTTCATTGCTTGGTTAAGAAGATTAAAACAAATACTAATTCCGCTAAGTTTAAATCACTATCTAAGAACAAGTTTAAAATAGAAAAGATTTTCAAATATCTATTCAACCCCCCCCCCCTTCTAGATAACGTGTGCCTACTAAGAACTCACACGATTAATATCGTGTTGTTGGTCGTTGCCTTTTGGTTGGGCTAACTCATTATCGTGTTCTAATAACTAAGCGCTAGTCACAACATCTGAATATAATCAAAGTTTGTGAGGAATGAGGTATTGACGTATTTTGGGTTTCAAACCTCTTAGAAACATTTGCGTCATACGCTCCTCATTATCTACCAAATGGGATACAAACTGAGATAACTCGACAAACTTAGCCTCGTATTATGATACGGTCATATAGTTTTGCTCTAGTATGATGAATTCCACCTCCTTCATGTGACGAATACTTTCAGGAAAGTACTTGTCATTGAATAATTCTTAGAACTTCTCCCAAGACATCTTTAGTGCGGAAGGTTGAGTACGTTTTATAGATTCCCACCAATAATCTGCCTCTCCTCGCAACATGAAGGTGGCAAAGAGAACCTTTTGTTGTGGTAGCCCCAAATCCGGGTCCCAAATCACCACGGATCTGGTACAAACATTCTATAACTATTGCGGAAGATATAAACATAAATTTTTTATACAATATACTTTATACACTATTCCCCAAGGTCGAGTAACCTTAACTAATACACAATTCATAAACTATCTAACATATAATGTTATTATTATACTATACTATTATAATTTAACTGCACACATAATCCCAAGCTGAACTTGGCTTTATCCTTTCTCACATATCGACATATTAAATCTTAATCGCAATGTTAATCATGATATAACAAGGGTGTGAGCAATAGGTTTGCCCAACAAGTTTAAGTTTATTTAAGGATATATCATGATTGAAAGAATTGAACAATAAGCTGGCTAAAGTTCTATAATATTATTGTGAACTAAGCGAGAACAAAATTTACATAATTGAACAACATTAAACATGAACATATATATATATATATATATATATATATATATATATATATATATATATATATATATATATATATGGACCTAATGGTAATGAAGGTGATCGACCTTTCATACTGATGAATACATGTAGAATGCACGAGGTGCGATTTAATAATTCTTAGACATGGCAATCGAAATGATTAACCACAAGTATAATTGAATAATACAACTCGAGGTCGAGTTAAGAAAAACTTGCCTGAACCGTTGATTACCGCTATTCAATTTAATAAGCTTTGTCTGAACCTAATATATAAATAATATCGATATATAAATTAGAATAATATCATCACAGTATTTAAAATAACCTAAACACATTATCACATAATCCTATCCGTCTATAACACACATAAGACTTAACCTCAAGTCAAAGTTTTACAATGAAATTAAGTTCTAAGACAATTACGACATCCCACGGTCTGCAATGGGAGAATTATCGAGTTTTAGTTCCATTAAACTCTGCCTAAACACTTAACAATTATCTTATATAATTATCTAATCAGTCAAAATATTTTTTATAAGTTCGTAATAATTTATAAATAATTATTATCATTTATCGTGAATTTTCAATCATTAAAAACGTATTTATACAAATTAAATACTACATAATTCCTTTATCATTAATATTTATTTAATACTAAATATTAATGAAAATTAGAAAGATAATATTATAATATATTCATAATATATCAAAGTTTTTTAATACCTTAAAATCATATTTATATGATTTTTAAATAGTTAAATTCATTATTAGGTAATTACTATTAATATTAAAATATTAATATTTTCATGTCAAAATATCAAAAGTTATATTTTATAACTTAAAATATATTTATAACACTTAAATCATTTTATATGATTTTTAAATCATTCATTCTATTTTTCCATAATTTCTTTAATATATTTATTAAATAAATTAATCATCATTAATGATAATTAATTAATGAAATTCATCACAAAATATTAGAAGTCATTAAAAATAACTTCAAATAATTTTTATACCATAATATAATTTTTCGGATTTTCATGTATTAAAATTATTTTTAAATAATTTATTTAATATTATAATTAAATAAATTACTTTACCATTATTATTCCAAAATATTAAATATTTATGAAATATATTCAAGAATAATTAAAAACTAATTTTCGAGACTTTAAAATAATTTTTAGGAATTTATTTTGTATTTTTAATATTTAAAAACTTTTTTTTATCTATTTATTAATTAAAATAATTATTTTTCTAATTAAACTGTCGCTAAAGGGTGCCTATAGTGACATGAGTGTCGCTATAGGTGTTCTTCGTGTTCTTGAGTGCAACCCAGAAACTCATGGGCAGTGTGCAAGGTACCATGTTTGATCGGTCCTAGATTCTTGGTTATCAAGCTTCTGGGTTTGTAATTTAGTTAGGATTATAGTATTCATGTAGCACTACAACCTCGATTCAATTCCATGCCCAAAACACAACATAACAGTAAACTATAAGCTTCACAAATTCATGTCAGAGCTGTTCTTCATTTATGGGTTTTCCAGAAATGAAGAACAGTTCGTACTGCCTCCTTTGAAGCTTCATAAGTTGGATTACATGCTTTCAAAATGTGATCTAAAGGATCTATCTTGTAGTCTTGATACCAGGGAACAATTATAAATTTTCAGATCATCATAACAACAACGAATCTAAGAGAACTGGACCAGTCAAAGTAGTAGTCCGGAACTGCCTTTGAAGATTTCTGGGTTACCCAGAAACTTCATCCGGCAATTTCGTCAACGCAACTTTGACCACTGATTCCTTTGATTCAGTAAAGGATCTAACGATTCTAGAGGCATGGATCGATAGTATATACATCAGTCTACACAAGTAAAACACTAACATGTCATAAACACTTAAACACAGCGAGATCCGTGGCCTGCAAAACGTTGTCAGAGATTTTAGGGAATTTCTGGGCTGCCCAGAAAGTAGTTTATGTGCTTGGTCAACGCCTTTTGACCGCATGTATCTTTTAATCAACACTTGATCTGGACTTGATTCAAGCTCCAGATCAAAGTTCTTACTACATACTACAAGTACAAACTTTTAAAACACAAAAATAATTAACAGGTGAGGATCTATGAGCCCTGACATTCGGCTGTCAGGCCATGTTTTAGGGTTCATAGATCATTTTCAAATTTTTGATTTCCGTGCATCTAGATATTATAGATCCATGATCTATCAACCCAGATTACTCAAAGACACCCTAATACACAACTTTAACCAACCAATTTCAACATATAACATAAGATCACTGATTTCTAAAATTTAGGGTTTTATACCTTTTCTAGCTTTGATCTAGATTTTGACTTTGTGATCTGATGTTGGTATTCTAACACATGATCTTTGCTTTGTATCTTACTCTCTCCCACTCCCCATTTTTGGATTTTAGAGAGAGAAGTGGTTGGAGAAATATGAAAATAAAAGTAACCATTTTCTCTCTCTTAATCTATATAAATGACTTGATTCAATGTATTTAGTGGCAAATGATGGCTGGTAATTGACATATATAGCTAGGTCTAGGGCTAGGGCTAGGGTTAGTCACCAACCCAAGATCATGGCAAGATTTGCAAGCTTACTTATAAAAATACAAAAAAGGCATTATGTACATTTGACTTTTAATTTTAAGGGCTAACTTGACATTTGCCCTAACCCTTAGGGTTTAGGGCTTAACCCTTAGGGTTTAGGGTTTAACCCTATAGATTTTTGGAATTTAATTTCTAAGATTTCCAAATTTCGATTTTCAAAATAGAAAATTAATATTTCTAAATTATAATTAGAATTCTCTAATTATATTAAAATTTACTAATCATAAACCAAGCTTGCTAATTAGGATTATTATTTTCTAATTAAAATTGCTAATTTATTAATTAGGGTCATAATTGTATATTAGGGTTTATAACCCAAGAATTAGGGTTTTAAATAGAAAAATAATATTTCTAATTTAAAAATTAGGTTTCTTAATTAGATTAGGGTTTTCTAATTACTTATAACTTGAAAATTAGGATTAATGTTTCCTAATTAACATTAAAGTTATTAAATTAACAATTAGGGTTTCTTATAAATCGTAAGAATTTTCTAGCTGAACGTTGACGTCCTTAATATAATATTAGGGTTTAACACTGATATAGATTATCTGGTCAACCCTTGACCCTTAACCACATATTGTACACATATAATACCATATACACAGAACATAATCACTTATATACTTAATCCTGAATAATTCACCAAAATATTTTTAAGTCCATAGAATTCCTTATCGGAAATCTCAAATCCATTCACTTATTTTATGTCTAGGTTTATTATTTAACCTTAATTCAATATTTTAAAATTTTATAAATATCCAAATTCTCAGGTTGTCACATTTGCTCCTCGGAGCATCCCAAGACATCAAATATCTTGGTGATCTACTTAATCTACGTCTCCGCCTTAAGTGGTTTGGCTTTCCCAAAAACTCCGGTGGTCCTAGCTCCTTGAACTGTTTAGCAGTGACCATCCGTGAGTTGCCAGTGCTTCCACCTATATTTTTCACATGAGTCTCTCTCGCCTAATGTTACATAAATTGAAGACAGCCTCTGAACATCCCATCGTTCATCATTTGGTCGGTGTTGTTGTTTATATGAGGATTGTTGCCTTCCTGGTGCACATTATCCTAGTTATTGATCTGTGGTGACTCAACGGTCTCATGTGCTCCATTGTTTATCTCAATATTTTCAGATGTCATTTTCAAACACTGCCACAAAATAAGGGTTAATTGACATGCCACATATTATCACTATATTCTGACCGACCAATTAAATAACAAATAATCTTAGGTAGGTCATACTAACGAAGGATTTACCCGTCTCTCCCCTCCTAGTTCTAGTCTCACAACTCAGCCAGGGATCATATCCTTAAGCTTTGATACCAACTGTGACACTCCCTAAATAGGTCCACACAACCCATCTTGGGTCACCAGATACATGGTACAGAAATCGAATACAAACTTAATTTATATGACTGTTAAGTGTCGTGCAGAATACGACAAAACATAAGCTGTGAGTTTTAATACAAATATTGTCTCCTAGACAATATCTAAACTCAAAATAAGGCCTTATTACAATTATTATCACACTATTCTTATAGAATAGTGAGGACTACTATAACAATCATCTTGGACCATCACTTCATTCCCTGACTAGTCCCAGCTATATTCTCATTTCCTGAAGAGAACAATGAAAGAAAAGGGTGAGCTCAACTAGCCCAGTAAAGAATATTATGACTAAGATAATGCAGAATAAATTATCATTAGCCTTCAACAGTATAACAACTGATAGAATATAATAGACAACAAGTTTTAGATCAACAACTACAGCGGAATAAACAATCCATTACAAGAATCAAGTAGAGCATGATATCTACTATCTTCTATGATTTAAAAGTTTATCATCAATTTTATCGCTCAGACTCAGCTTAATAATTAATCCATATCACTGAATTATCCATGAACTACGGGCCAATGATATTCATTAGTATCACACCCACGAATTATCCATGCACTACGGGCCAAGGATATTCGTGTTATGACCAATGGTCGTGATCATGCCAAACAATTTATCCAAAGTTTAAAAATATCCAAATTGTCAACATGATAATTGTTTTGTGGAGTAAAATTCAAGAATAATATTCACGTATCAAAATAATTTGGACAGAAAAGAATCAATTTTTCGTAGTGAATAGTACCCCGAGTGAATAATACCAGAGTGAATAGTATCCTGTCAATAGTATTTCGTGAATAGTACCCCGTGAATAGTACTTTATGAATAATGTTGTACATATAAATAGTACCGTACGTATGAATAGTGTCGTATGTATGAATAGTACCCATGAATAGTATTCCGGCATGAAAAATCTTAAAATTTAACAAGAATGTTCAGAAAAATATCTTTGTGAAACAATACTAGATGAAGCGCAAATTTCAAGGATATTCTACTAATTTCAAAGAGTATAGAAGCAATACATAACAAAATGAGTGTAGAATTATGAATCTAAAACGAAATAATATTACTTACATACTACAAAGTATGGAAGAAAATATTATTTCTTACGAATATTGAACAAAAATAATATCCTTCACAACTGTTGAACGAAAATAATATTCCTTACGAATATTAAATGAATGCAATATCCCTACAAATATTGAACGAAAATATTATTCATTACGAATATTGAACAAAAATAAAATTCCTTACGAATACGAAAAATAATATCATAAGCGAATATGAAATAAATAATACCCCTTACCTCAAGAAAAGAGCAATTCCAACTGGTATAGCAGATATATTCTTGAAGAAAATTTTCACTATTTTCTACACTCAAATCTTCCTTAAACTCTAAAGAAATACGCTCAATATTATAGAAGAAAAATTCTCTGATTCTAGTGTGATTTTCTTTTCTAAACTGAGCATCCTATTTATAGGAAAATGGCTGGATACTATTTGAATTTAGAAAATCATGGACTGCACAGTGGACAACCACGGGCGAATTTCGTTTGGCTGAAAAAATTTTGATTTTCACTATACAGCACTATCCAACCAATAAAATATAATATATCCTATTTTACATAAAAAAACAAAACTTATATATATATAATATATTTGTATGGTGGGAGTGTATATATATATATATATATATATATATTTAAGTCTGCCTTATATTTTGATATTTTTAGTATGGTGGGAATGTATATATACATATATATATATAACTTGGCTCAAACTCAGCAATCATTCAAACTTTTTTACTCTTAAGGATAATATGTGTTTTAAAACACATACTATCTTGACAAATATGAACTTTAGGTAGTTTATATTTTATTTCCATTTGGCTACTACTAGTCGAATTTAATTTTTCACTGGTTTTTTATAATACTTAGTGGGAATTAAACCTTCTTGGATACAATTCAGATTTGCACCTGCATCAACAAGGGCATGAAGCTGTATTGAGAAAGTTTTATCAATAACTAAGTTTATAGAAATGTACCATTTTTGAATAGTGATGTCTTTAATTCTTTTAAGAGAAAGACCTTGAACAAAAAGATCTGGTTCTTCTTTAGCACCAGATGATTCTGGTTCATCGTGATCTTCATCACTAGAAGAAGAATCATGAATTTGAAGATCAAATTTTTTGTCTTCAATCTCTTTTCTTAAATTAGAAACATCAACTTTTAGGGTAGAAATTTCCCTTTTAAGTTTATTAACTTCTTGATTTAATTCAAGAAGGGTAACTTCTTTAACCGGAGCTTTATTATTTTTGAAACAAGTAAAGATGATTAGATTATTTAGATCCAACTCCTCAGTTAGTAACCGGTCAGCTTTGCCCCCTGTTCCTAACATAGTTAACCAAGAACATAGTTATGAAAACAGTAGTCAAGTTTTACATGAATGGAATATACCCAGAGTTTCTCCTAGAGAAATTTACCAGTCAACCTTTTTGGATAACTTTAAAATTGATTACAATGTAAAAACACTAGAAAAAGTCTATGCCATTAACAAAAAGTATGAAAATTGTAGTCTTCTATCTCCTGATGTTATTAAAAAACATAGGAAAAGAGGTTATAATTTTATTCATATAGGACTTGTTCAAGTTGCAGTCAAACCATTGAATATTAAAGGAATTAATTCAAGTATCTATCTCTGCTTAAGAGATGCTAGATTTCTTAATTATCATCCTAGCATCATTGGCATTATGGAATCAAGTCCGCTTAATGGTCCAATCCATTTCAATTGCTTTCCTGATTTCACTTTAAGCCTAAGTGATCACAATCTATTAAAAGCTTTAACTTTAAACATTAAAACTACTGGAGAAATTGCTCAAATGATTGAGGGTTCTCAGCCTCTTGCTTTGATTTATAGGATTTATTATAAGACCATGAAAATGAACTGGAATATTCATGCTCTTAATAAAAGTCCTAAAGATCAAACTCTTTTAATTCAAAGTTCAACTAGTAATGCTAATGTTTAGATCCCGAGAACCATCCATTGGAAAGACATTACGTTACCTAGTCAATGGACTTTACCAAGTGAAATACCTCAACAACCTATAGTTAACAACTTGTTAAATGTTGAAAATGTTAGACAATTTTCTGATGGAATAGTCAAAATAAGCTTTGAACGTACCAGAAGGCCAGTTATCATAGAAGATTTCACTAGTTCTTCAGCACCATCAGTTCACACTCGAAGAGACACTAAAGTTCTTAGTAACCCTACTATTAGAGATATTAAAATGAAAGGTATCCTTAATCAATGACAAGCTAGTCATCCTTGTTATTCTCATCATGATCATAATGATCCAATTAAGGAAGAAGGTTCTTCTTCTCCAACTCCTTCAGAGTTACTGATAAGTGGATTTTATATCCACAAATTGATGTCCAATTCAAGCTTATTTGTTGTTAAATCCTAGTTGTTATGATCTTCTTTTACTTGTTTCTTGTTATTTTATGTATAAGACAGATGGTGTGGTGAATGAGTGAAGAAGGGAGTCATTTGGAGCAATTATGGAAGAAAGCATGAAGTTTAAGCAAGTCAAAAAGAAACAGGTACTCCCACTGGGGCGGGCTTATTTTGCCTTTACACCCCCACCGGGGCGGGGGGTCCCGAATTCTAGCTCTCCTATCATGGTTCAAACACTGTTGGCGTGAGGATTTTAGTGGGTGAATAGCATAGTGACTCTGTTTAGCATGAGATTTCAGCCAGAACTTAGTGGTGGTATTTATATTGAGTTACAAACAACAAATTGAGGATCATGCAAATGAATTAACAACAATTAATCATAGATTTTCATATTAAGCAACGGAGTGAAGATTTTGAAGAACGTTCATATCGTTTGTGGATTAAGGCTAAAGTGAAGGGTGTTCTATGTTATTCTTCTACTTTAGTTTATATTTGTAATTGAGAAGATGTTATCATTAATTTATTCAGTTATTCTTTCATTCATTATGAACTAATTACTTTTTAGGCTTAAGATGGATCTTTAAGTGGAACGATGATTATGTAATCTTTAAATTCAGTTTAATAAGCTATTATCCGGTTTATCTTTATTAATTTGAGCATGAAATTATGAATTGCCTGATCAACGATTCTTTGTGGACTTGTATGAACTCGAGAGATGAAATATGAGTCTAGACTTAGTTAATATAACATGTGTTCTTGATTTATGTGATTGACCAGAATCTTGATGAATGTTAGGGTAGAGATATGCTTGACATCGCATGTAATCAGATAAAGAACTTGAACTTCAACCTTCTTTAATTGTAATTCACATAGAGATATAGTTAGTTAGTTAATTAAGGTGTTTAACTTCATTCTATCTTGATTGTGGATTTGGTTTAATACAGTATTAGTGCATCGAGAGGTGGCTAGTTCTATATACGTGTTCTTGATTAATAAACTGGGATAGTGAGTTAAACTGGAATAAAGGTGTAATAATCTAAGTGATGCTTAGAGTGAAGTCAAAAGCCTAATTCTCCATTATTTGTCTGAAAATTCTGTTTTTAGCGTTTATTGATTGTGTGGTGATTTTAGTAGTTTTAATACTGTTAGTTACAAACCAAAAATTGATTAGTTTAATAAAACTAAGATTAATAGGAAATTGGTAATTGTGAGGTTTAAATTCTATTTACAGTCTTTGAGGGAACGATACTCTACTTACTATTATATTATTTGTTGACCATGTATACTTGCGTGCTGTGCGTAATTAGATTTTACCCAACAAGTTTTGGGGCCGTTGCCGGGGACTTTAGTATAGATTTTTTTATTTTGCAATATCAGTTTAATTAGTCATGTTTTACTTAAACGCCTTTTTGTTTTTGTTTTGTATATCTTATTTCATGTTTTTGAAGTTGGTTTATGCAAACTCGATCCAAAAATCCAGACTTGCTTCCTTTTGAGGATGACATTGAAGGAAGGTTTCAGAGGTTAAGTGGATCAAGGAAACAAGAGACGACTTCGAAAACTCTAACAAAGAAGAAGCAATGGCTGCAGAAAACCAGAAAGCGTTGAGGGACTTTGCTACACCTAAGGTGACTGAGCTGCAGTCGAGTATCACCAGGCCTGCTATAGCTGCGAATACATTCGAGATTAAGCCTGGGACTATTCAGATGATATAGAACTGGGTTCAATTTGGGGACATGCAAATGACGATCCTAACGAGCATTTGATCAGTTTTCTGGAAATCTGTGACACTTTCAAGTACAATGGGGTGTCAAATAAAGCAGTTAGACTTCGCTTGTTCTCATTCACTCTGCGGGACAAGGCGAAGAGTTGGTTACACTCTCTACCAGCGAGTTCAATAACAACATGGGATGACCTGGCTCAGAAATTTCTAGCAAAATTCTTCCCGCCAGCAAAGACTGCAAAGACGAGGAATGAGATTACCATGTTTGATCAGCAACATGGGGAGTCATTGTATGAGGCATGTGAGAGATACAAAGAATTGCTCAGAAAATGCCCACATCACGGATTGCCTAAGTGGTTGCAGATGAATACATTTTACAACGGATTACATGGGAATCTCAGGACCAGTATTGATGCAGCATCAGGGGAGCTTTTATGGAAAAGAACTATGATGAGGCATACCAGTTGATAGAGACAATGGCTGCTAACAACTATAAGTGGCCCATGACAAGAATGACACAACCTACAGTTGCTGAAGTGTTAGAGGTAGATGGAGTGACGACAATAACATCGCAAATTCCAGCACTCTCCAAGAAGTTCGACGTTTGGTTAGGAGGACAGACACAACAAGTTGCAGTTATTTGTGAGTTGTGCGCGGGTGAACATCTGACGGATCAATGTGCAATCAACCCGGATTCAGTACAATTTATGGGTAGCTACAACAGAATTCCTTACAATACATACCAAAATGCATAAAATCAGGGAAACATAAATCATCCAAATTTGTCGTGGAATAATAATTAGAATCAGCAAGCTCCACGACCATCATATCTCCCTGGATTTTAGAATCAACAACAACCAGTTCAACGTCAAGAGAGGAAATCAGATTTAGAAGAGTGGATATCAAAGTATATAACAAGCAACGAGGTAGCCATGAAAAATCAAGCAATGGCAATGAAATCGCAAGAGATATCCATCAAGAATCTAGAGAATCAGATGGGACAAATTGCATTAGCATTGAACAATAGATCTCAAGGGACACTACCAAGTGACACCGAAAGAAATCTGAAGGGAAATCATGAACAGTATCAGGCAATCACCTTGAGAAGTGGAAAACATTTGGAAGGGAAAAGTGCAAAAAATTCAGCTATATCGGATGGAAAAATTGATGACAACAAAGTGACTGAAGAAAAACAAGGTGAGGATAAGAAAATTGAGAAAACAAAGTTAGATGACAAGCCAGTTGTGTATCCTCCACCGCCGTTTCAGCAAAGAGTTCAAAAGCAGAAATTAGATAAGCAGTTTGCAAAATTCTTGGAAGTCTTTAAGAAACTGCAGATTAATATCCCGTTCGCAGAAGCCTTAGAGCAGATACCGAGTTATGCAAAATTCATGAAAGGGATTTTGTCCAGGAAAAAAAAATTAGAAGATTTCGAGACAGTGGCATTAACAGAGGAGTGTAGTGCGGTTTTACAGCGAAAGTTGCCACCAAAGTTGAAAGACCCGGGGAGTTTCACCATTCTATGCACAATTGGGAATATGGCATTAATAAATGTTTATATGATTTGGGAGCGAGTGTGAACCTTATGCCCTTATCAGTTTATACAGAATTGGGTTTGCCAGCTCCAAAGCCTACGAACATCTCTTTACAGTTGGCGGATAAGTCAGTCACGTACCCGAGAGGCATTGTGGAGGACATTTTTGTTAAGCTAGACAAGTTCATATTCCTCGCGGATTTCATTATTCTTGATTTCGAGGAAGATAAGAATATCCCAATCATCCTCGGGAGACCGTTTTTGGCTACGGGTAGGACACTCATCGACGTACAAAAAGGTGAACTAACGATGAGGGTCCAAGAAGTAAAATTCAACGTTTTCAAGGCAATAAAATTTCCTATGGATGAAGAAGATTGGTTCTGGATGGACATCATTGATCAAATAATCAGCGAAGATTTGGGCAAGAGTTTGGTTAACGATCCATTGGAAACGACAATATTAGGAGATGAAGAATTTGATGATCCAGAATTTGTGGACTACTTACAGATGATAGACTCCCTACCACGAGTTAACAAATTTAGAGAACCATTTGAACCATTGCATACGGATGAAAAACCCACAGCAAGGATAAAACCGTCATTAGAGGACCCACCGACTCTTGAACTTTAGCCACTCCCTAAACACCTCAGGTATGTATACTTAGGCCATTCAAATTCTTTACCTGTTATTATTTCTGCTGTACTTAACGAATTGTAGGAAGAAAAGTTGCTGAGAGTGCTTAAGGACCACAAATCGGTTATATGATGGACAATCACGAATATCAAAAGAACCTACCAATTCTTTTGCATGCATAAAATTCTGATGGAAGACAATGCAAGACCGACAGTGGAGCAATAGAGATGACTTAACCCTATCATATAAGAAGTGGTCATGAAAGAAGTCTTGAAATGGTTGGATGCGGGTATAATTTACCCGATTTCAGATAGTAAGTGGGTCAGTCAAGTGCAATGTGTGCCAAAAAGGGAGGAATGAAAGTGGTTCAGAATGATGACAATGAGCTAATTCTGACAAGGACAATGACTGGTTGGAGGGTTTGCATGGACTACAAGAAGTTGAATAAAGCGACCCGCAAAGATCACTTTCCTTTGCCCTTTTTCAATCAGATGTTGGACAGATTAACGGGACATGAGTACTATTGCTTGTTGGACGGATATTCGGGGTATAATCAGATTGTAATTGCTCCTGAAGACCAAGAGAAGACTACATTCACGTGCCCATACGACACATTCGCATTTAGGAGAATGTCGTTCGGATTGTATAATGCATCCACTACCTTCCAGAGGTGTATGATGGCCATCTTCTCGGACATGGTGGAGAAAAATGTGGAAGTCTTCATGGACGACCTCTCTGTCTATGGGGATGACTTTGATACATTTCTGGAGAATTTGGTGATGTTATCACAAAGATGTATTGACACGAACTTGGTCCTTAATTGGGAAAAGTGTCACTTCATGGTTGAAGAAGGCATAATTTTGGGGCACAAGGTGTCGGCTCTAGGTTTAGAGGTTGATAAAGCGAAGCTGGAAACAATTGAGAAACTTCCTCCACCAAGTTCAGTCAAGGAAATTCAAAGTTTTCTGGGACATGCTGGGTTCTACAGAAGATTCATAAAGGACTTCTCTGAAATTGCAAAACCTCTGTGCAGTCTTTTAGAGAAGGATTCGTTGTTCAAGTTTGATGAAGAGTGTAAATTGGCATTCGAGTTGTTGAAGAAGAAATTGACCACAGCTCCTATAATAGTCACGCCGGATTGGACCATGCCCTTTTGAGTTAATGTGTGATGCAATCGACTATGCGGTTGGGGCTGTTTTGGGGCAACACCGAGAGAAGGTATTTCACGCCATATATTATACAAGTAAGACACTCACGGAGACTCAAATGAACTACACGACTACAAAAAATGAGATGCTTGCAGTGGTGTATACGTTCGATAAATTCAGGGCATACTTGATTGGGACAAAGGTAGTAGTTTATATAGATCACTCGGCCATTCGGTACTTAATTTCAAAAAAAGATTCTAAGCCACACCTTATCCGATGGATTCTCCTTTTATAAGAGTTTGATTTAGAAATAAAGCATAGAAAGGGGACAGAGAACCAAGTCGCCGATCATTTGTCGAGGCTGGAAAATCAGGGTAAAAAAGAAGAGGATAAGTGTGTAATCAACGAGTCACTCCTAGATGAGCAACTGTTTGGGATAAATTCAGAATTTCCATGGTACGCGGACTTCGCGAATTATCTAGTGAGCAACATGCTTACCCCTAATCTTACACGACAACAGAAAAAGAAGTTTCTCCATGACGTCGAGTGGTATATGTGGGATGAACCATACCTATTCAAATAGTGTGTCGATAAAATTATTAGAAGGTGTGTGCCTTACAGCGAGGTGAATAGTATACTGCATGAATGCCATTCGTCGGCGTATGGGGGACACTATGGTAGTGAGAGAACAGCGGCAAAAGTCCTTCAAGCCGGGTTTTATTGGCCTACATTATTTAAAGACGCCCACCAATTTGTTAAAACTTGTGCTAGATGTCAACGGGTGGGCAACATATCGAAAAGGAATGAGATGCCACTTCAAAATATTTTAGAAGTAGAGATTTTTGATGTATGGGGCATAGATTTCATGAGGCCATTCCCTTCCTCATTTACCAATCAGTACATTTTGCTTGTTGTGGACTATGTATCAAAGTGGGTGGAAGCCGTAGCACTCCCGACGAACGATGCCAAAGTGGTTCTCAAATTTATGTAAAAGAACATTTTTACGAGGTTTGGCACACCGAGAGCTATTATAAGTGATGAAGGTAGTCACTTCTGCAACAAATCGTTCAAAGCTCTATTGGCAAAGTATGGGGTCAACCACAAGGTAGCTACAGCATATCACCCCCAAACCAGTGGGCAAGCTGAGGTTTTGAACACGGAGGTGAAGAGAATTCTGGATAAGGTAGTGAATCCGAGTCGAAAGGATTGGTCTCTTAGGTTAGATGATGCACTATGGGCTTACCGGACTGCGTAAAAAACACCGATTGGTATGTCACCATACCAATTACTATATGGGAAAGCTTGTCACCTACCTGTAGAGTTACAGCACAAGGCCTACTGGGCAATTCAGAAATTAAACTTTTATCAAGCAGTTGTGGGTGAAAAGAGGCTACTCCAACTAAATGAGCTCGATGAATTCCGTCTGCAAGCTTACGAGAACTTGAAACTATACAAAGAAAAGGTCAAGAAATGGCACGATAAGAAAATCATGCACCGAACGTTCGAAACGGGGCAATCAGTCCTGCTATTCAACTCACGATTGAGGTTGTTCCCAGGAAAGCTTAAGTACAGGTGGTCGGGACCATTAACCATCAAAACAGTTTTCCCACAAGGCGCCGTTGAACTCTACAGTCGAAATCCATTGGAAATGTTCAAGGTTAACGGTCAACGGTTGAAGCACTATTGGGGTGGCGAGTCCAATTGGGACGTCATCGCAATCACTCTATCCTACGAACCATAAACAGGGAGTAGTCAGGCTGAACGACTTAAAATTAAGCCCTAATTGGGAGGCAACCCAATCATCTTTTATTTTTTTCTAATATTTTCTCCATACTACTTAGATTATAGATTAGAATGTTAGTTAGTTTTAATTTATTTCATGTCAATTCATTTAGAGGAGTAAAAGTTAAAGTCATCTTTACATAATTGCTTTACCATGTGGAGAATTGCTCAAAATCTACTTATATACGTGTTTCATGATTATGCAGGAACCTACATGCATAAGATTTGGAGTAGCAAGGGAAGAAGAAATCAAAACAAGCCAGTGAAACCAAAACACTTCATACGGGGTGGGCCTCACAGCATAATACCCCCCCAGGAGGGTCTCTCACATCCAAGAGAGGGGAGCAAAGGCGGGGCGAACCTTTAAGCGTATGCCCATTGAGGCCTAGATTCCTGGAATCTCAAATTTGGTTCGGCAATTACACACACTCTTCTCCTTCTCTAATTCAAACACCACTCTCCCATATCTTCCATTAATTCTCTCACACGTTCTAGCAACTTTAACTCCATCACTCTCCTCCATTACAAATCCACTAACCCATTACCTCCATCACTCACTCTTATTCTCCTCTATTCACCATCTCTATATAAACATAACCCAAGTTCGTCACATACACTTAATTTGAAATTAGGAAGCCACAAATTAGGGTTCCTACTGGGAGAATTCTTCTTGCATTTGAGAGTGAGTGAACAATACTACAAATTCTTCATCTTCTCCTTCCATATTTGCCACAAAATCACCAAGTTTGAGGGGAGGAACTCAATGTGCACACCAAATGTTTGACAGAGTGTGTGAGTTAAATTTGGGGAGAGAGTAGTGTGTTCATACATCCGGCATTCAATAAAATCTCAACCAATATCCAAACGACAACAGGGAGAAAGTTCAAGGCCAACTCCACCATCCCGAACCTTCGACCGACGCAAGTTCAAAAGTGCCACCGCCGCCGACCGATATGATTACATGGCTATAATAGCACTCACATCGGAGCGGGGGTTGGCACCGGATCATGTGGATGGGGAGATGATTCAAAAAATTTATTAGAAAGGTTGGAACAAATTCACTGAGGAACCTGAGCCCGCTATTGTCAACGTGGTCAAAGAGTTCTATGTGAACGCCGAAGACAAGGCACCTTTCAACGCTTTTATGCAGGGTAGATTGGTCTCGTTCAGTGCTGATGCCATCAACACGTATTATCAGTTGTGGGTGCCTAGACAATGCCAATATGCTCACTTGAGGGATTTCGACCTTAACTTTGAGGCGGTTCTCAAAGAAATGACTAAGCCGGGAACAACGTGGATAAAGGGTCGGAAAGGAGGTACAGTTTTTCACAGCAAGGATCTTAGCCGGTATGGAAAACTTTGGTACGCATTTTTATGTGCAAAACTGTTTCCTTCCACACACACATCTGATGTGATCAAGGAGAAGGCACTACTTCTGTATGTTATTGTGTAAGACTTCATCATTGACGTCGGGGCCATAATCAACTTTTCTATTCACCGATGCCTATGGGGTAATTTTTTGGGCAGATTGCCACACCCATCCCTCATTTGTGGGTTGTGTCACCAAGCAGGAGTTCCATGGTTTGATGATGAACCTACCCAAATGTCATTGCAGCTACTAGATTCCAGAATGATAGCGCGGTAGTCAGTGTGGGGCGGTGGTGAATCACATCCTTGAAGTTTAGGTTTCATATTTCCATCAGCTTCAGAGGACGAAGATGACGCTGAAGGCACCTCAGATGATGAGGACGAGACTATGGGAGAGCAAGGAACTGAGGTGACACCATCTTCCGACGCCATATCTAGCCCTTAGTTTCTTAAATTTCAACGACAAATGGAGGAGCACAACAAAGCATCACGAAGGGACATAAGGCAGCTCGCAGCGAGACAAGACCATATGTTTGATGCAATGTACCTGTCATTCGCATCCTTGAACATGACGCTTCAAATCCTCAATCCTAATGCCCAATTTCCATATCAGCAACTGGGTCCAATGCCACGCTTTCCACCAAGTGATTCAGAAGAAGAAGAACAACACAACACACCACCACCCCAAGCTTAAAGTGATTACAGGGAAGTCCTCATATTTTTACTGTGTTATCTATCCAATTAGGGCATTGTAATTTTTAAGTTTGGGGGAGTTAGATTATTTTTGCATTCTATGTTGCATGAATAATGTCATTAGTTAGGTTTACATTTAGTATTGCATGTTAGTGTTGCATATTAGTTTTAGCATTGATGTAATCATATAGTTGCATAGTAGCTTAGGTGCATAGTTTCTATTTAAGTTTGTTTATGTTACATTCATGTCATGCTCGCCATATATAAAAAAAAAGTTAGTTAACTATTGTGTTCATTTTGCATATGTCCAGCAGTGTTGTAGCTCATTTTATTTTGGCCAATGATGAGATTGAGATTAAGTAGACAAATACAACACTAATTTTTAGAACTGTGATGTAGTTTTGAATCATGACTCAGATTTTGTGCTTGTTTGAAACTGATATAAAAAAAGGTTAGCAAGTTAATAACATCTGTGTTGATTGAGTAGTTTAAATTGATACATAAATAGTTTCTAAAGGATAATGCAAGTGTAAACAAGAGAATGACAAGAATAGGCAGTGAAGATAACGATTGAGGCAAGAACCTAAGTTTGGGGGAAAGAATGGGGTATATAAGCTTTATCAAAAAAAGAGAAAAATATTTATATATGTCGTGACTAGTCTTATTTCGGGGCCTTTGTTACTTGAGCAAGTATGCCCGTAGGGGTATCTTAACAACTAGCGCCCTAAGGTCTTTTACGGTCTGGGAGTCGTTGGTTGAAAGCTCGCTAAGGGGTAGCACTGTTAGCCTAATGGAATGAGGCATTGCATAGTCATGTTAAAAAAATTAATAATAATAATAATAAGACGGGAAAAGAGCAAAAAAAAACCCATGTGAGAAAAAAAAAGAAGAAAAGAAAAGAAATATAAAGTATAAGAACCCTATGTGAACCCTTGATAATGGTAATTGTCTAATTATAGTTGGAACTCGTCTACTTTTGAAATTTTTGAGTTTGCTCTATATTATTCCTTCTAAGACGTTGGTTATGTATTGAATTTGAGTATGTATCAATTGTCATGGATGTTGCACCCACACACTATATTAGTGATGACAGACTAAGATTCAAGGATTGATAAGAAACTATTGAGTGGTTTCGATATGAGGTGTGAAATGTTTGCTTGATTTTCCTGAGGCCGGTGAAATACTTTTAATTCTATGAAACTGTTGGATTCGTAATCGTATAGTTAAATATATTACATACCATTGCATAGCATGTAGTTTGTTTTGTGCTCGAGGTCTAGCACGGTTTAAGTTTGGAGGATTTTGATAAGTGGATTTTATATCCACGAATTGATGTCCAATTCAAGCTTATTTGTTGTTAAATCCACGTTGTTATGATCTTCTTTTACTTTTATCTTATTATTTTATGTATAGGACGGATGGTGTGGTGAATGAGTAAAGAAGGGAGTCATTTGGAGCAATTATGGAAGCAAGCATGAAGTTTAAGCAAGTCAGAAAGAAATAGATACCCTACCCCGTTGAGGCAGAACCTATTTGGCTTTACACCTTCAAGGCAAAATGGGGGTCTTCACTTCTACGTGTGAGGCCTATGCTTGCCAGGGCGGGCTATTCCTTTGTAAAAACCCCCGCCAGGGCGGGGGGTCCCGAATTCTGGCTCTCCTATCATGGTTCAAACATTGTTGGCATGAGGATTTTAGTAGGTGAATAGCATAGGAACTCTGTTTAGCATGGGATTTCGGCTAGAACTTAGTGGTGGTATTTATATTGAGTTACAAACAACAAATTGAGGATCATGCAAAGGAATTAAAAGCAATTAATCACAAATTTTCATATTGAGCAACGAAGTGAAGATTTTGAAGAAAGTTCATATCGTTTGCGGATTAAGGCTAAAGTGAAGGGTGTTCTGCATTATTCTTCTACTTTAGTTTATATTTGTAATTGAGAAGATGTTATCTTTAATTTATTCAGTTATTCTTTCATTCATTATGAACTAATTACGTTTTAGGCTTAAGACGGATCTTTAACTGGAACGATGATTATGTAATCTTTAAATTTAGTTTAATAAGCTATTATCCAGTTTATCTATATTAATCTGAGCATGAAATTATGAATTGCCTGATCAACGATTCTTTGTGGACTTGTATGAACTCGAGAGATGAAATATGAGTCTAGACTTAGTTAATATAGCATGTGTTCTTCATTTATGTGATTGAACAGAATCTTGATGAATGTTAGGGTAGAGATATGCTTGACATGACCGCATGTAATCCGATAAAGAACTTGAACTTTAACCTTCTTTAATTGTAATTCACATAGAGATATAGTGAGTTAGTTAATTAAGGTGTTTAACTTAATTCTATCTTGATTGTGGATTTGGGTTAATACGGTATTAGTGCATCGAGAGGTGGCTAGTTCTACATACGTGTTCTTGATTAATAAACTGGGATATTGAGTTAAACTGGAATAAAGGTGTAATAATCTGAGTGATGCTTAGAGTGAAGTCGAAAGCCTAATTCTCCATTATTTGTCTGAAAATTCAGTTTTTAGCGTTTATTGATTATGTGGTGATTTTAATAGTTTTAATATTGTTAGTAACAAACTTGAAATTGATTAGTTTAATAAAATTAGGATTAATAGGAAATTGGTAATTGTGAGGTTTAAATTCTATTTACAGTCGCTGAGGGAACGATACTCTATTTACTATTATATTACTTGTTGACCACGTATACTTGCGTGCTGTGCGTAATTAGATTTTTCCTAACAGTTACCTACCCAGTCGGACTTTGAAGCCCCCATTAATAATCAACTAAGAGTTATTCAAAAGGAATTTATATTAGATTGGAATAATCTTGTTAATGATTTCAATTCTAAATCTAACAGAGAAAAAAAGACATTTATTTAGGTCTATTCACTCTACTGATAAAGAACGTGATAAAATTGTTAATAGATGGAAAAGATTTATTACAAATGAAAAGATAAACGTTACTTTTTACGATTAGTATGATCAATATCAAGGTAAATGTAATGTTATAACAAAAACATAGTTGATTAAGGAAGATAAATCAAATGTTTCTTCTAATCATCCTCCTATTGAAACGATTCTCTTACCTGTTAAAAATAAATTTGTTGTCGCCAGTCCATTCAAGATTTCATACGGTAATAAATATGATAAGAAAATTATTGAACAACTAAATTTCACTAACCAGTACCTAGCAACTGTAGGTAGGCAGCTTGATAGAATTGAAGAAAAATTTGAAGAAACCACTGTTAAAAAACCTGATTCAAAGATTGAACAACCTTTGTTGAAAATACCAAATTAAAAAAATTCCAGGATTCTATATAATCGTAGTAACAATAAGAATTACCTTGATTAGAGCTGCCTAAGATCAAAAGGATGGTTTCCCCATTCAGTGATATGAATGACTTGTTTAATATAGAGTGAATGGTATAGAACTTTAGATTCATCGTCCCTAGTGTAAATAGGCTTGATGAAGATTGACTCGATTTCCAGAAGGATATCCTTATAATATACAATGGATTTATAAGGAGCCTAATGAGTAAAATGCCATCTAGAAGGAAAATATTGGGCATCAAGCTTAATTGGGTCATCTTTTGGTTTCATATGGGGTTCAATATGAAACAAGTGATGCTCCCATTTAAGGATGTACTGGGAAGAGGGGATATTGAGATTTGAGGAAGATGGCCTCGTTTGATTGTAGAAAAGATCAATTGGTTTAGGGTTACTAGCTAAGACCGATGAATAGGGCTTGGGAACTGTACCAAGGACCTGAAGTTTACTAACTGGATTGGGCTGAGGAACTGGGCTGACTGGATGAGGAACTACAGTTCCTTTCAATGAATTACTTGGGCCTGAAAGGCGGCCCTGACCTCGAGATGAAGAACTTCCTCTCATACTCATAGTGATAATACGGTACCTGTATTAATGAATTCGCGAGTAAGAAAACATGGAATTGAATTGTTGCATCCTTTAATATATTCAATCTCAAAAGTAAATATGCTTAACAAGGCCTGCCATCTTGCAAAAGACTGCTTAGAGGCCATATTTTCAACGTCATTTTCTACAATAAATTTTGCAGATTTGCAATCTATCCTAACTAGAAACTTTTGATTTAACAAGTTACTTTGAAATTTATTAATACATAAAACTAAAGAAAGAATTTCTTTTTTAATAGTACTGTAATTTAACTGTGTAGGATTCCATGCACCTGAATGAAATCAGACAATTTGTTCAGAAGTGGTAAGAGTTAACTTTTGTTTGAGAATACCTCCGAATCCAATGTCAGAGGCATCAGTTTCAACGATCTTAAAAGCTGAATCATTAGAAAAGCCAAGGCCAGGCAAAATCTTAACGTATTTTTTAACTTGCTGGACGACAAAAGTATGAACGTCGGTCCAAGGGGGAGGATTGTTTTGCAAACGCTGAAAGAGGGGTTTGCAAATCTTCCTGAGATTTTTGTAGAACTTACCAATATAATTGAGCGAGCCCAGAAATCTCTGCAGCTGGGTTTTGTTGGTAATCTTATCAGTAAATTTGTCGATAAATTGAATAGATTTGTCAATAGGCCGAAAAGTCCTTGATAGAGTATAAGACCAAGAAACCTGACTTTAGTCTGAAATAGACTACATTTGGAAGGAGAAAGAACAAGACCATTGGTCTTAACTTTTTTGAAAAATGAATTCAAGTGTTTAATATGTTCTTTAATGGTTTTGGAAAAAACAAGGATATCATCGATATAAACAATGATGAAATGACTGAAGGGATTCAAAATATCATTAAGGATATTATGAAATTCACTAGGGGCATTTTTCAAACCAAATGGCTGCACATTCCATTCGTAATGACCAAATGGGGTAGTGAAAGCTATTTTGCACCTATCATCAGGGTGGATGTCAACTTGCAAGAATCCTGATTTCAGGTCAAATTTACTGAAAAATGGTGGCATAACTTAACCTATTAAGGAGATCTTCCTTATTGGGTAAGGGATGCCTAATCCATTCAAGAACTTTGTTCAGTGGTTTGTAATTGATAACTAGACGAGGAACACATTTCTCCTTTTTTGCTTCGTTATTTACATAAAAGGCAGGACAGGACCAAGGGGATTTACTATGTCCAATTAAACCCTTATTAATGAGATCATTAATCTCTTTATTGTATAATTCAATTTGTTCATGACTCATTTATATGGGTCTAGCTTTAGTAGGGATCAAATGTTCTTTAAACTCTTTAGCATAAGGGAGCCTTACTACATGTTTCTTCTGATGCCAAAAAGCATTATGAGAATCAGAATATAGATTATTATTTAAATAAACCGTTAAATCAGTAATCTTTTCTTGAACTTTTTTACTCTTAAGATATTCTTCAACATGCTTATATTTAATCTCTTCTTTTAAGAAGTTTAAATGGGTAGATTTACAATTTACCAAATTCAACAAATTAGAAATAGATTCATCTTGAATAAATCTTAAATCTCTTTCTTTGGGTTTAATGAGGAATTTGAATGTTATTTTCTTATCGAGATGTCTACATGTTAATCCCTCATTACTGGTAGTAAAAAGATATAATAAATATATAAACGAAAGACCTAAAATGATCTTATCTATAAGATTGCGAATTAAAACAAATGATGTTTTAAAACACATACTATCATGACAAATATGAACTTTAGGTAGTTTATATTTTATTTCTATTTGGCTACCATTAGTCGAATTTAATTTTTCACTGGTTTTTTTTATAATACTTAGTGGGAATTAAACCTTCTTGGATACAATTCAGATCTGCACCTGTATCAACAAGGGCAGGAAGATGTATTGAGAAAGGGTCATCAATAACTAGGTTTATAGAAATATACCATTTTTGAATAGTGATGTCTTTAATTCTTTTAAGAGAAAGACCTTGAATAAAAAGATCTGGCTCTTCTTTAGCACCAGATTATTCTGTTTCATCGTGATCTTCGTCACTAGAAGAAGAATCATGAATTTGAAGATCAGCTTTTTTATCTTCAATCTCTTTTCTTAAATTAGAAACATCAACTTTTAGGGTAGAAATTTCCCTTTTAAGTTTATTAACTTCTTGATTTAATTTAGGAAGGGTAACTTCTTTAACCGGAGCTTCAAATCTTTCAAGAGTTTTATTAAGGCTAAATATTGGTTTTTCTTTAGCTTTAATAATTCTATCTTTAACTCTATTATCTTTGGTTAGTAATTCTTTTAATTGTTTAATGTATTGAGTTTTTAACTCGGGGTCAGAAATTTTACTAATTAGGGCAATTAACAAAGAGCTTTCATCATCTTCTTTGGTAATTATATTTATTCTTTTAGTGCAACATCTTTCATTACAATTATCTGTACAGATAGTAACTTCTTCCTTGTCACTATCAGTTTCTTTGTTACTACTACTGCTATTAGAAGAGTAAGGAATATCAGAACCTTCTTCATTACTGACATCGTTCTCAATCCTTAATAATTCTAATATTTGTTCAGTACCTTCACTAGAAACGTTTAATTGAGACAATTTTTGTTTTATTTTGCACTCATTTTTGTAGTGCCCCTTCTACCCACATTTGTGGCATACAGTTTTACTTTTATCAAATTTTTTGGGTTTTTTATTGTGTCTTTTAGTTGAGGGTTTAGGTTTGCTAAAATAACTATCTTGATTTTTATCTTTGTTATGACTGCGTTTCTTTTTATGACGATTGTGACTTTTATGGGAATCAATATGTTTATGTTTGTGCTTTCTTCTAGAGGGAGCAACATGGGGTAAATCATCTTGTTCGCAAAAAGTACCTAACTCATACTTAGCTTTGTTTTTGTCTTTACTAGCTTGCTTAGCTAATTTAAAATCAATGCACATTTTTAACCCAATTTTTTGAATATAACTGATAATATCACCATAAGTTAGATTATCATAATCAATATAACCTAAATTTTTGCTTAACTCTTCACGAACTTTATGAGCAAATAATGAAGGTAAACTTTTAACGAATTTCTCTTTCCAGAATGGTTTATTGCTATCATTACGCATCAAAACACGAGAAGTAAACACATCTTTGTACCATCTAAAATCACTTAGAGTGGGACAAGTGAGGTTACTTAACTGATCGTGGATTCTTTCCGTGATGTTACTAGGAGTTCCAACAAAATGTTTAATTTTGGTAAAAATTAGAGTATTAACTCCATCAGGTGGACTAACACCCACATCTTCATCAAAGATGGGGTTGTCGTCATCATCCAGTTGGATAACATGGATTATTGATAACCTAGTATCTTCTGTGAGATGTTTTTCCCACTAAGATCTAAAAATACAAATAAATCCACTAGCTATTAATTCAATGATATCTGGCTGAGTCAGGTTGTTGAATTTGGTGATATAGCTATTAGCTACCATGGACATGTGATTTAATTTGTTTAAAATCTCTTGCTCACTAAAATTATCAATGTTCCGTTCATAAATTTTATTAGAAGAAACAGAAAATTCTTTATCTAGGTTTCTTCGAACTGTAGATCCGGAGGAGTAAGTCTAGAATACCAATTTCTGGTAATACTAGTGTTATTAATGGTTAATTTATTTAACTAGTCATTAAAATCTGGAATTGAAATAGAATCAGAACGATCTGATTGGCTATTGCTTTCATTATCAGATTCAACTTGATAAATGATAGCTATAGTGCCACTTGTTTCAGGTTCAGTTTTTAATTTGCTAAATAGCTTATCAATTGCTCGGGTGAGTTCACAATCCTTATTAGGTAAACCTAATTTATTTCTATTTTTTGGTAATTTCAACAAAGGTTGTTCAATCATTGAATCAGGTTTTTAACCCTGGTTTCTTCAAAAAAAATTTCAATTCTATCAAGATGTCTACCTACAGTTGCTATGTACTGGTTACTGAAATTTAGTTGTTCAATAATTTTCTTATCATCTTTATTACCATCTGAAATCTTGAATGGACTGGCGAAAATAGATGTATTTTTAACAGGTAAGAGAACCATTTCAATAGGAGGATGATTAGAAGAAACTTTTGATTTATCTTCCTTAATCCACTGTGTTTTTGTTATAACATTACATTTACCTTGATATTGAACATACCAATCATAAAAAGTAACGTTTATCTTTTCATTTTTAATAAATATTTTCCATCTATTAACAATTTTATCACGTTCTTTATCAGTAGAGTGAATAGACCTAAATAAATGCCTTTTTTCTCTGTTAGATTTAGAATTGAAATCATTAACAAGATTATTCCAATCTAATATAAATTCCTTTTGAATAACTCTTAGTTGATTATTAATGGGGGCTTCAAAGTCCGACTAGGTAGGTAACTCTGAAGGAGTTGGAGAAGAAGAACCTTCTTCCTCAATTGGATCATTATGATCATGATGAGAATAACAAGGATGACTAGCTTGTCCTTGATTAAGGATACCTTTCATTTTAATATCTCTAATAGAAGGGTTACTAAGAACTTCAGTGTCTCTTTGAGTGTGAACTGAAGGTGCTGAAGAATTAGTGAAATCTTCTATGATAACTGGCCTTCTGGTACGTTCAAAGCTTATTTTGACCGTTCCATCAGAAAATTGTCTAACATTTTCAACATTTAACAAGTTGTTAATTATAGGTTGTTGAGGTATTTCACTGGGTAAAGTCCATTGACTAGGTAACATAATGTCTTTCTAGAGGATAGTTCTCGAGATTTGAACATTAGCATTACAAGTTGAACTTTGAATTAAAACAGTTTGATCTTTAGGACTTTTATAAAGAGCATGAACGTTCAAGTTCGTTTTCATGGTCTTATAATAAATCCTATAAATCAAAGCAAGAGGCTGAGCCCTCAATCATTTGAGTAATTTCTCCAGTAGTTTTAATGTTTAAAGTTAAAGCTTTTAATAGATTGTGATCACTTAGGCTTAAGGTGAAATCAGGAAAGCAATTGAAATGGATTGGACCATTATGCAGACTTGATTCCATAATGCCAATGATGCTAGGATGATAATTAAGAAATCTAGCATCTCTTAAGCAGAGGTAGATACTTGAATTAATTTCTTTAATATTCAATGGTTTGACTTCAACTTGAACAAGTCCTATATGAATAAAATTATAACCTCTTTTCCTATGTTTTTTAATAACATCAAGAGATAGAAGACTACAATTTTCATACTCTTTGTTAATGGCATAAACTTTTTCTACTATTTTTACATTGTAATCAGTTTTGAAGTTATCCAAAAAGGTTGACTGGTAATTTTCAATAGGAGAAACTCTGGGTATATTCCAATCATGTAAAACTTGACTAATGTTTGCATAACTCTGTTCTTCTTGGTTAACTATGTCAGGAACATGGGGCAAAGCTGATTGGTTCCTAACTGAGGATCTGGATCTAAATAATCTACTCATCTTTACTAGTTTCAAAAATAATTCTTGCACATGGTTCGTTCATGCATACCCTCTTACCCTAAGTAGACTCATACCTATGTTCTATAACCAAACACTGCTCACCGTGGAGACTTACAAAGGTTAGACGCGACCTAGGTGGACTACATGTAAGTTAGGTGACTTCAGAACTTAGGAAAGAAAGAGTTTTGAAAGAAGGAAAGAGAATTTGATTAAAAAGAGTCTAACTCAGCAATTAGAAACAAAATACAACTTGGTATCAAAGCCAAGTTGTGATATGTACAAGGACTTTGTATGGTGGGGGTCACACACACAAAAAACACCATTAGGGGTGCTCATCGGTAAAAAAAACTCGAACCTAGGTACCAAAATACCGAATCCTCACGATCCCTAAATTATCGGAAAAGAAAGAATCAAAATCGGTATTGGTTTTTTTGGTTCGATTTTCGGTTATACCGCATGGTTATATATATATTTATTAATAATAATTAAATAACTTTTATATATATAAATATATTAATAACTTTTTTTAAAACTAAGAAATCATTAACTATTAATAATAATTAATATATAAAATAAAACTACAAAACATTATTAATATATATAAAAATTTAATAAAACTACTATTATATAGAAATTATTAATATATAAAAAAATATGTAATATATAAAATTACAAAACATTAACTATTAATTATTAAATTATTAAATTTTGATATTTCGGTTTATACCGAATTCAAAAAAGGCATTACCACTATCGGTACCGAAAAGTATTAAAATATCGATAAATCGGTACCGAAAAAATTGATACCGAAAAATACTAGTACCACTGGTACTTGTATCAACCGGTTCGGTAAAAATCCGAAAAAAACAAATTTTTTGAGCACCCCTACACACCATGGCACACACGAAACACACACCCACTATCACATATTTAATATATATATATATATATATATATATATATATATATATATATATATATATATATATACTAACATACTTTATAATTTTTTACCGATTATTTTGGAAAAATGAGTAAGTGGGGGTCCATATAATAAGCAAAATTTACAACAAATACTTCATAAAAATCCCCTCTATTTATCTCAATTCACTTGGCTTTACAAACCACATTTTTAAACAACAATTATTCATCAATAATATAACTTGCAATATTAACAACCAGATCCTTTCCATGAAAGAGGGGGCTTTCCGATAAGGATTTTCCCCTATTGGCGCTCAATTAGGTGACCAAACTCCTTTCCTCGACAGAAATTTTTAGACATCATCAACAATGCAAATAATAATATGAATAACTTTGTCGTCTCAATTATTTATTTAATAATATAAAATATTGTGACAATAATTGAATCAATAATGTGAGATATTATGCAGCAATTACTTTGGCAATAATTGAATAAAACTGAGTGATTTCTCACGTAAGCATCAATAATCAATACTGTGTGCTACTATGCAACCACGCGTATTACTGTAATTTTATCACTGGGTATTTCAACAGTTAACGTTAAAACTTTTGCCGTTATTTTTATAAAAAGGTATTTCTGTCATTTTTTAACTCCGACAGTACTTCCGTTGTGGGGTCCACCAATGATTATGTCATCGTACGAATATTCTCTGATAAACGAATATTTTATAACAACTTGCATACTTTGCAAAATTTATAAATATTACCCACAACTATAACGTTCTATAAAATCCACACCATAATATTAAAAAAATATTTCGATAAAATTAAATCTTTATTCATAAAAGTTGGGGTCTTACAAGAAGGCACTAGAACGGACGTTCTAACAGGAAGAAAATGGACAAGAGATCACACCTAAGACTTGATTATCGGAGATCCAAATGCAAGAATCAAGACTAGGTCGGAGACTTAAAATGAGTTTTTCTATCTGATCTTTCTATCACAGATGGAACCTAAGAAGATTGAGGAAGCCTTGCAAGATTCAAAATGGATAGAAGCTATGCAAGAGGAGCTAAATCAATTTGAAAGAAGTAAAGTGTGGAGATTAGTTCCTAGACCTTTGCATTATCCAGTCATTGGCACCAAATGTGTATTCAGAAATAAGATGGATGAAGATGGGGTGATCACAAGGAACAAGGCAAGACTTATCGCCAAAGGTTACTCTCAAGAAAAAGGCATCGACTATGAACAGACCTTTGCCCCTGTTGCCAAACTAGAAGCAATTAGAATATTTCTTGCTTATGTTGCACACATGAAGTTCAAAGTCTTTCAAATGGATGTCAAAAGTGCATTCCTAAATGGAGAACTTCAAGAAGAAGTCTATGTGGAACAACCTCCAGGTTTTATCAATCCAACTCTTTCTAATTATGTTTATAAATTAGATAAATCTTTATATGGACTTAAACAAGCACCTGGAGCATGGTATAAAACTCTAACAAACGTTTTTATTGAAAAAGGATTCACTAGAGGTAGAGTAGACACCACACTATTCCTTAGGAAGCACAAAGATAAAGGTCTGATCGGATAAATTTATGTGGATGACATTATTTTTTGTTCTACTGATGAAAAGTTATGTAAGAGAATTGCTAAGCTTATGTAGAGTAAATTTGAAATGAGCGTGATGGGTGAGCTAAATTTCTTCCTTGGACTTCAAGTGAAGCAGACTGATGAAGGTATCTTCATAAACCAAGCCAAGTACATCAAAGACTTACTTAAAAAGTATGGCATGGAATCAGCTTCCCCCATGAGAACTCCAATTGTACAAGCAACTAAGCTTGACAAAGATGAGAAAGGTAAATGTATTGATATTACACAATACAGAGGTATGATAGGTTCTATTTTGTACTTAACTGTCAGTAAACCAGATATTATGTTTGCTATATGCTTATGTGCTAGATTTCAAGCTAACCCTAAGGAATCACATTTAACTGATGTGAAAAGGATTTTCAGATATCTCAAAGGGACACCTCGCATGGGACTTTGTTACCCCAAGGAGTCCTCCTTTGAATTAGCAGGATACTCAGATGCTAATTTTATAGGTTATAAGATTGATAGAAAGAGTACAAGTGGCACATGTCAATTGCTAGAAAACATACGTGTGTCATGGTTTACCAAGAAACAGAACTCTATATTAACCTCAACAACAGAAGCTGAATACATTGCAGATGACAGTTGTTGTGCTCAAGTTTTATGAATGAAAAAATAGCTAGCTGACTATGGGTTTAATTTCAAATTTATTCATGTTCATTGTGATAATGCAAGTGCTATTGCAATAACTCACAATCCTGTCATGCACTCTAAAACAAAGCACATAGAAATTAGATATCACTTCATTAGGGATCATGTTCAAAATGGAAATATTTATTTACATTATATCCCAACTGAAAATCAACTTGCTGATGTTTTTACAAAACCATTAGATGAATCCAGATTTAATAAGCTTATAAGTGAGTTAGGGATGCTTAATTTTCAACCATAATTTTGTGCTCTAGAAAATACTAACTTTGCAGGAAGAAATTCATTGACCGATCGTGGAGTAATACTCATTGATTGTGGAATTCAGAAGGAAACATAAGCTCAGGGGGAGCTAAGGGCAAAATAGTCTTATCATCCTGACTAAAAGCTCGTGGCCCCACTTAGCAAAAATTTAAAAGGGAGGTTTCAAACTCTTTTTAAACCAACATTTCCTTATTTTAAACTCTCATCTGAGTTTCAAACGCTCTCTCTCTCTCACTAAAACCCTATATTTGAGTTACAGAACACTCAATTAATCTCAGTTGTTTCAAAAAAAATCAAAGAAATTAATGGCATCTTCAATCGTGATTCCTGGACACCAGCTATGCTTCAAAAAATTCAAGGATGTCGAGCCAAAATACCACAAAATCCTCTCTGTTATGAAGAAAGCAGGACTACAAGAAGCTCTGAGGACCAGTATAAGGATCTATCTCAAATTGGTGAAGGAGTTCTACACTAATGAAGTCTACAAGAACGAAGTCCTTACTACAAAAGTAAAAGGAATGATGATTCGTTTGGAAGCTACTGACATCAACCAGGCCCTAGGTTTTAAATCTTAGGGTCTCACTTCCTTAAGCTTCATAGACTTCAAAGAGGGACTCAAGAGGATGCATCATGAGAAGAACCAGAATCTAAAGGGGTACAAGAAGAAGGAATTTCCCCAAAAGTACGAGTTCCTGGCATACATTGTTGGGAAGTGTATATGTGCAAGAATTATGGTCATGATTCTGTCAATTAGGTAAAACTAAAAATAATGAAAGCAATTTGCTTCAAATCTCAACTAAACTGTGACGCCCCCAAAATCGGTATACATCACCTATTCTGAGTCGCCAAATACATGGTACAAAATTCAAATACAACTTAATTATACAACAGTCATGTAAAATACGACTAAACATATGATTTGAGTTTTAATACAAATATTGTCATCTAGACAATATACAAACTCAATGGGGTCCTCATTACATTTATTATCACACTATTTCATAGAATAGTAAAGACTATTAATGCTATTATCTGGACCATAACTCTGTTCCTCGACTAGTCCCTGCTACGTTCTCATTTCCTGAAGAGAACAATGAAAGCAAAAGGGTGAGCTCAACTAGCCAGTAAGAAATATTATGACTAAGATAATGCAGAATAAATTATCATTAGCCTTTAACAGTGTTAAACTGATAAAATATAACAAACATCAAGTTTAACTCACAAATGAACAAGCAATCCATTAGAAGAGTCAAGTAGAGAATAAAATCTACTATCTTCTATGATTTAAAAGGTTTTTCATGACTTTTATAGCTGAGACTCAGCTTAATAAATAATCCACATCATCCCCGCACTACGGCCAAGGATATTCATTAGTATCACAACCACAATTATCCATGCACCACCGCCAAGGATATTCGTGTATTCATCAATGGTCATGATCATGCCAACAACTGTTCATCAATGCACTACGGGTAAATGAGGACTTTTTCCACATCATTTGTAACATTACGGTCATGATTACACCGAGTAATCCCTGGTCATAATCATACAAAGTCCATCTATGTACTACAGGCCACAGATGACTTTCAACATAATATAAACATGAGGATGATGACAATGATATAAGAATTTAATAAAATAAGTTCAAGAATTAATTTATCCAGGAAGTAATAATGTCCAAATTGTTAACATGATACTTCTTTGTAGAGTAACACTCAAGAATGCTCAGAAGAATATTTCCATGAAAAGATACTGGATGAAGCGCAAATATCAAGGATATTCTACTAATTTCATGGAGTATAGAAGTCAAAACTTTAACCAACCGAGTATAATAAAGAATGGAATAACAAAAGAAATCACCGTGCATGCGATAGAGATCAAGATGCATAAAAGTTATTCCAACAGAATAATAAATTATGGAACCAGTCATGCGTAAATGCATCACCGGCATGTGATATTCCAATGTAATAATAAATAATGGAACCAAAGTCATGCGAAACGCACCGACGTGATATTCCAATGTAATAATAAATAATGGAACCAGTCAATGCGTAAATGCATGTATGGATGTTCCAACAAAATAATAAACAACGGAACTGTGTCATGCGTAAACGCACGCATGTGATGTTCCAAATGAATATAATAAACAACGGAACCAGTCACGCGTAAATGCACGCATGTGGATGTTCCAAATGTAATAATAAATAATGGAATAATGTAAGAATTTCACCAAGTATAGGTAACTGTCGTAGATACAAAGTTATTCCAACATAATAATAAATATTGGAATAACAAAATAATTTCACCAATAAGAAAGAAGGAATACCCTAACGAAAGTACAACAAATAATATCCCTTACCGTAAAAGAAGAGTATTTTATTTGGTAGGCGAGGATATACTCAAAGAAAAACTTGCACTACGCCAAAAACTTTCTTAAACTCTAAAAAAATATGCTCAAGATTATAGAAGAAGAACTCTCTCGATAGTTTCTCTCTAGAGTTTCAAAGAAATTAAGTAAAAAATAATGAAGGAATGAGCTTCTATTTATAGAAGAATGGACTGCATAGTAACTAATTCATGAACTGTCCAGATTGATTTATTTTAAACGGACGGTCCAGATTGGTTTATAATAAAATATAATATATTCTATTTATAATCTAATAAAACGAATAACTTTATAAAAGTATTCTGTTTTATATAAAAAGATTTTACTATTGAGGCACTATGAAAATACTATGCATAATAAAATATAATATATTCTAATTATTGTCTAATAAAATAGATAACTTTATAAAAGTATTCTGCTTTATATAAAAATATTTTATTATTAGTCTAATAAAACGAATAACTTTATAAAAGTATTCTGCTTTTATATAAAAAGCTTTTCTGCTTTTATTACATTAATAATACTAATAAAACAAAACTCATCATCATTATTATAATTCACAATATTAATCGACTGTGTCGCTCCTCGTGAAAGAGGGGCTTTCCAATAAGGATTTCTCCCCATCAAGCACAATTAGGTGACCAAACCTCTCCTCGATGTAACTTCTAGACATCGTTAATATTGCAAATAATAATATTAATAACTTTGTCATCTCAATTATTGATTATAAAATATTGACAATAATTGAATCAAATAACGTGAGATACTATGCAAAGAATTATCGTAATAATAATTGAACAAAACCGAGTGACTTCACACGTAAGCATCAATAATCAATACCGTAAAGCTACGCAACAACGCCAGACATCGCATTTTTTTAACACCGTGTTTCAACAGCTTAACTGTAAAACTTCCGCCGTTATTTTTATAAAGTATTTTTGTCGCTTTCTCAATCCGACAATAATTTAGAGCTAGGGGTCCACCAATGATTGTGCATTGTATTTAATATTCTCTTTTAAAATGAATATTCCCAACCAATCGAATATTATATAACAACTTCATGCGTTTTTGCAAAATTTATAAATATTACCCACAACTATAATATTATATCAAATTCATTCCATAATATTCAAAAATGATATTTATAGAAAATTCATCTTTATTCATAAAAGTTGGGGTCTTACAACCTCCCCTCTTACCGAAATTTTGCCTCAAATTAGTACGACTGACTGTATGTCAAGAGGTAAGGATACCTTGATTTCATTTCGATTCTAACTCTCAAGTCATTTCCTCAACATCGTGGTTTCTCCACAAAACTTTGACTTGAGGTATAACCTCGAGCGTAGAATATGTTCCTTCTTATCCAAGATTTGAACAGAACCTCTTCATACATTAAATCTTCCGCTATTTCATCCTGGTTCTAACTCAATAATGTGGTTCGGTCTTCCACATATTTACGTAACATGGATATGTGAAAAATGTTATGAACACGAGACATACTTGGCAGTAAAGCGAGTCTATAGGCCACGCCCTACTCGACGAGGATTAAAATGGGCCAATGAATCGAGGATTGAGCTTTCCTCTCTTTCCAAATCTCGTAACTCCTTTCCATGGAGCAACACGTAACAACACATGATCTCCTATATCGAATTCCACGCCCTTTCGATGAAGATCAAGATAACTCTTTTGTCGATCTTATGAGGTTTTTATACGCTATCGGATCATTTGAATCTTTTCCGTAGTCATACGTATCAACTCCGGCCCCAACAACGTTGCTTCACCCACCTCATCCCAAAGATACTCGAGAACGACACTTTCTTCCATACAACGCCTCAAATGGAGCCATGCCAATACTTGTTTGATAACTGTTGTTGTAGAGAAAACTCCACCAATGGTAAGAACTTATCCCAACTTCCTTTGAAGTCAAGGACACAGTAGTCTTAATAAATCTTCAAGAGTTTGAATAGTCCTCTCCGATCGCCCATCCGTCTTCGAGGATGATATGCCTAGCTAAATCAGAATCTGCGCTCATAGCTTTCTGAAACTAACCCAAAATCGTGAAGTGAATCTTGGGTCTCGATCGTAAACTATGGATACCGGCATACCATGCAGCCTTACAATCTCGCTTATGTACATACGAGCAAGACGCTCAAGTGTATAAGTTTATCAGATCGGTAAGAAATGAGCGACTTGGTCAATCTATCAACAATGACCCAAATCGCATCTATACCTTGAGAAACCTTAGGAAGACCGTAAGAATTAAATCCATGGTAATGTGCTCCCACTTCCATTCTAGAATTTCAAGTGGTTGCAATGGACCTTTTGGTACTTGATGCTCCGCTTTAACTCGCTGACAAGTTAGACACCTTGAGATAAACAACGCTATCTCTCTCTTCATATTGCTCCCACCAAATGTATGACGAATATCATGATACATTTTGGTACTCCTGTGGATGGATTGCAAACGGTGTGTTGTGCGCCCATCATGATTTTATACTTTAAATCGTGGTCATTAGAACACAAAGTCCGGAGTTGACTCAAAGTATTCCTTCTTCATCGATTCTTGCTTCCTAGATAGCACCTTCTTGACTTTCTTCCTCATACGCATCACCTCCTGTGTCCAGAGCTTGAGCAGCCTTTTAACTTATCAATTAAAGTCTGCTTCTACTCAGTATATTCGCCATCATCACATGGGTCCCCTGAGTCTTTAACTCTATCTCCATCCTTTGCAAGTCACACAAAATGGGCCTTTGTGTTGACAATATCGCACTCGTATTTGCATATGATCTTCTACTCAATGCGCCGCCTACCACGCTCGCTTTTCCAAGATGGTATTGATGGTATGATCATAATCTTTCAATAGCTCAAGCCAACGCCGTTGTCGCATGTTGAGTTCCTTTTGAGTGAAGAAATATTTGAGGCTTTTATGATCCGTAAAGATCTCCACCTTCTCCCATACAAGTAATGCCTCCAAATTTTAAGTGCGAAGACAACAAATGCTAACTCTAGGTCATGAGTAGGATAATTCCTCTCATATTCTTTGAGTTGTCTTGAGGCATAGGCTATGACTTTCCCATGTTGCATGAGAACACATCCCAACCCTTTTGCCCAAGCATCACTATAGATGACAAATCCTCCGAGCCGATGGTATTGTCGTAATAAAAATTGAAATGAGTCTCCTCTTGAGTTCTTGAAAACTCTTCTCACATTCTTCGCTCCAACCAAACTTTGTATCTTTCCGAGTCAGCTGAGTTAATGGAGTAGCTATTCGAGAAAATCCTTCCACGAATCTCCGATAATAACCAGCTAAGCCGAGAAAGCTACGTGATTTCTATTACCATCGATTTAGGTTGCTCCCAGCTTTGAATTGCTTCAATCTTTGTCGGGTCAACAGATATTCCATGACTTGATACTACGTGCCCAAGGAATGCTACTTCCTCAAGCCAGAACTCACATTTCTTCAACTTGCATAAAGCTTGTATTCACGAAGCTTTTGAGTGTCACCTCAAGTGTTGCTCATGATCTTCACGGGGTTTGGAATAAATAAGGATGTCATCAATAAAGACGACCACAAAGTGATCCAAATATTCCTTGAATACTCGGCTCATCATATCCATGAAGGCAAGAGGAGCATTAGTCAATCCAAAGGACATGACTAGGAATTCATAATGCCCGCATCGAGTTCTCAAAGCCGCCTTTTGGAATGTCATCGGCTCTAATCTTCAATTGATGATATCCTAATGAAGATCAATCTTTGAAAAGAATTTGCTCTCTTGCAATCGGGTCAAACAGTCATCAATACGCGGGTAATGGGTACCTATTTTTGATGGTGACATGATTCAACTCCCGATAATCAATACAAAGTCGCATACTCCCATCTTTCTTCTTCACGAATAGAATAGAGCACCCCAAGGAGAAGTACTAGACGAATGAAAACCAATGTCTAACAATTCTTGCAATTGGGTCTTTAACTCCTCAAGTTCAATAGAGCCATTCGATATGGGGCTTTGAAATGGGTTTTGTACCGGTTCAAGGTCGATACAAAATTCAATTTCACGCCTGGGGTAGGCCAGAAGTTCTTTAGGAATACGCCAGAAATTTATTAACAATAGAAATATCATTCAAAACTGACGTATTTTTGTTTAGATCCGTGACATGAGCTAAGAAAGCTTGACATCCATTTTTTAATAAACGAATAACTTTATGGCTTGAGATGACCGTGATTGATTTTAATGGTTTGTTCTCTTGAATTCGCATAATAGGTTGATTAGGAATATGAAAGCTAACAACCTTACGAAAATAATCAATTTTAGCATGATGAGTAGTTAACCAATCAATCCCTAGAATCACATCAAATGGAAGTATTTTCAATGAAATAAGATCGATAGGTAATGTGAGGGTACCAATTTGAACCAAACAAGACTTATAAACAAAGGGATGTAATGAAAGTTTCTCCCAACGGAGTTTCCACAGATAAGTCAAAGTCTAATTTCTCCTGAGTCAAATTTAATCGCTGAGCGCAAGTAGGAGAAATAAAAGAATGGGTAGAACCGTATCAAATAAAGTATATACTTCGCTAGAGTTTATGATAAGCTTACCCGTGATGACCTCATTCGTTCCTTGCTTTCGAGAGGTCACAACAAACGCCTCCTTGCACTACTATCGGGCTTTGACTTTTCCGGGACGGCCTTTGGTGCCTCCATCCTAGTCGAACTTGTCTTCTGGTGAACGACAAAATCGGCCAAGTGACCTTCTCTTCCATAATTATAACATGCTTTGATGACATCGCGCAGCTTTGACCGATGTGTCCCTCCTCCGCATTTGAAGCATATGATAGGTGGTCGCTTCTCCTTCCTTAACAACGGGTGATGTTGCCGACGCCTTTCCATCATTGTTGAATCTCCTCTTCTTGAAATGTCCATTCTTATTGTTTTGGCCTCGATTTCCACCAAGTGGTTACCACTTCGCCTCGTTTCATTCCTCCACGCTTGTTGTCACCGCTTCATGATCGCTTCTCACTAGTATTATCATTTTGCTCTACCGCTTTCTTTTGGTCATGCGTTAACTCGTTATCTCACTCTACTAATCGAACCCCTATTTACAACATCCAATACAAACACGCTTTATGAGAAATAAGATGTTGACGATATCTCCGCTTTTTTTAAACCTCTTAAAAACATCCGCATCATTCTCTTCATTATCCACCAAGTGGGACGCAAACCAAGATAACTCTAAGCAAACTTAGCTTCAGATCGCGACACTACCATATTTATTCTGCTCCAACTTGATGAACTCTACCTCTTTTATGTGATGAATACTTTCGAAAGTATTTGTCGTTGAATAGTTCTTGGAACTTCTCCCAAGACATCTTTAGTGTGGCAGGTTGAGTACGCTTTACCGATTCCCACCAGTAATCTGCCTCTCCTCGCAACATAAAGGCGGTAAAGGGAACCTTTTGCTCCTCGGAGCATCCCAAGACATCAAATATCTTGGTGATCTGCTTTATCCATGCTTCCGCCTTAAGTGGTTTTGGCTTTCCAATAAACTCCGGTGGTCCCAACTCCTTGAACTGTTTAGCGGTGATCGTCCGAGAGTTTCCAGTGTTTCCACCTACATTTTGGACAGGAGCCGCTCTCGCCTGCTGTTGCATGAATTGCATAAAGCCTCTGAACATTCCATCATTCATCATTTGGTCAGTGTTGTTGTTTGCATGAGGATTGTCGCCTTCCTGATGCACATTATCCTGATTATTGATATGTGGTGAATCAACTATCGCCTGTGCTCCATTGCTATTCTCAACATTCTCGGATGTCATTTTCAGATACTGCCACAAAACAAAGGTTAATTGACATGTAACATATTATCCCTATATTCTGACCGACCAATTAAATACCAAATAAACTTAGGTAGGTCATACTAGCGAAGGAATTCCTCGTCTCTCCCCTCCTAGTTCTATTCTCACATCTTAGCCAGGGATCATATCCCTAAGCTTTGATACCAACTGTGACGCCCCCAAAATCGGTATACATCACCTATTCTGAGTCGCCAAATACATGGTACAAAATTCAAATACAACTTAATTATACAACAAATGTAAAATACGACTAAAACATATGTCGTGAGTTTTAATACAAATATTGTCATCTAGACAATATACAAACTCAATGGGGTCCTCATTACATTTATTATCACACTATTTCATAGAATAGTGAGGACTACTAATGCTATTATCTCGACCATCACTCTGCTCCCCGACTAGTCCCTCGCCACGCTCTCATTTCCTCAAGAGAACAATGAAAGCAAAAGGGTGAGCTCAACTAGCCCAAAGAAGAAATATTATGACTAAGATAATGCGTAATAAATTATCATTAGCCTTCAATAATTGTTAAACCGATAAAATATAACAAACATCAAGTTTAATCTGCAATGAACAAGCAATCCATTAAAGAGTCAAGTAGAGAATAAAATCTACTATCTTCTATGATTTAAAAGGTTTTTCATGACTTTTATAGCAGAAACTCAGCTTAATAAATAATCCAGATCATCCCTGCACTACGAAAAGGATATTCATTAGTATCACAACCACAATTATCCATGCACCACAGCCAAGGATATTCGTGTATTCATCAATGGTCATGACAATGCCAACAACTATCCATCAATGCAGTACGGGTCAATAAGGACTTTTTCCACATCATTTGTAACATTACTACCATGATTACAATCAATAATCCCCGGTCATAATCATACCAAGTCCATCTATGCACCATAAAGCCACATGACTTTCAACATAATATAAACATGAGGATGATGACAATGATATAAGAATTCAATAAAATAAGTTTAAGAATTAATTTATCCAGAACTAATAATGTCCAAATTGTCAACATGATACTTCTTTGTAGAGTAACACTCAAGAATGCTCGTAAGAATATTTCCATGAAAAGATATCGATGAAGCTCAAATATCAAGGATATTCCACTAATTTCATGGAGTATAGAAGTCAAAACTTTAACCAACCGAGTATAATAAAGAATGGAATAACAAAAGAAATCACCGTGCATGCGATAGATCGCATGCATAAAAGTTATTCCAATGTAATAATAAATTATGGAACCAGTCATACGAAACGCATCGGCGCGGAATATTCCAAATAGAATAATAAATAATGGAACCAGTCATGTGTAAACGCATGCCATGATGATATTCCAATGTAATAATAAATAATGGAACTGTGTCATGCGAAAACGCATGGCGATGATGTTCCAAATGTAATAATAAACAACGGAACCAGTCATGCGTAAACGCACACGCATGTGATGTTCTAATGTAATAATAAATAAAGGAATAATGTAAGAATTTCACCAAGTATAGGGTATTCTCATGATACAAAGTTATTCCAATGTAATAATAAATAATGGAATAACAAAAGAATTTCATCAATAAGAAAGAAGGAATACCCCTAACGAGTACAACAAAATAATATCCCTTACCGTAAAAAAGAGTATTTTGAATCGGTAGAAGCGAGGATATACTCAAAGAAAACTTGCACTACGCTTCAAAGATTTCTTAAACTCTAAAGAAATACGCCAAGATTATAGAAGAAGAACTCTCTCTAGAGTTTCAGTAAATTCGTAAGAAATAATAAAGGAATGAGCTTCTATTTATAGAAGAATGGACTGCATAGTAACTAATTCATGAACGGTCCATATTGATTTACTTTAAACGGATGGTCCAGATTGGTTTACAATAAAATATAATATATTCTATTTATAATCTAATAAAACGAATAACTTTATAAAAGTATTTTATTTTATATAAAAAGATTTTACTATGCAAACACTATGCAGGCACTATGCAAACACTATGCATAATAAAATATAATATATTCTAATTATTATCTAATAAAACAGATAACTTTAAAAAAGTATTATGTTTTATATAAAAAGATTTTACTATTAGTCTAATAAAATGAATAACTTTATAAAAGTATTCTGTTTTATATAAAAAGTTTTTCTGTTTTATTACATTAATAATACTAATAAAACAAAACTCATCATCATTATTATAATTCACAATATTAATCGACCAGGTCATTCTCAGGAAAGAGGGGGCTTTCCAATAAGGATTTCTCCCCATTGGCGTGCAATTAGGTGACCAAACCTCTCATTGACAGAACTTCTAGACATCGTTAATATTACAAATAATAATATTAATAACTTTGTCATCTCAATTATTGATTATAAAATATTGACAATAATTGAATCAAATAACGTGAGATACTATGCAACAATTACTGTAACAATAATTGAACAAAACTGAGTGACTTCTCACGTAAGCATCAATAATCAATACCGTAAAGCTTTCGTGCAACTCACGCCAGACATCGCATTTTAACACCGTGTTTCAACAATTAACTCAGTGAAAACTTCCTGCCGTTATTTTCATAAAGTATTTTGTCATTTTCTCAATCCGACAATAATTTCATTGTGGGGTCCACCAATGATTATGCCGCTGGTTAAACGAATATTCTCTCGTTAAAACGAATATTCCCCACCAATCGAATATTATATAACAACTTGCGTACTTTTGAAAATTTATAAATATTACCCACAACTATAACATTATATCAAATTCATTCCATAATATTCAAAAATGATATTTATAGAAAATTCATCTTTATTCATAAAAGTTGGGGTCTTACATAAACAATGGAGCTCTTCTTCTAAAGTGGATAGGAAATTAGACTTTTAGCTCTAATAAAGCAAAGAGCTCGAGCAAAATGTTCTATGGAAGATTATTAGTATTATTCTCCAAGCAGCTCTGGGAGACAAAATTAAAGATAGTGAAGGTGAACCTCTGAATACCAACAAGAGGATGACCCAACAACTCTTTGTAAACTGGAAAAGGAACCCAGCTAAAAATGTGAAGAACTTCAAGTCAGAATCTAGTGAAAGGACTTGGGAAGTGATGAAACCCTCTCTACAGGAAAATTTTTCTGACACCCCCAAATCCGGGAACTTCATTCCCACAGAATTTGGTGCTCACTATCCAAAACAATTACATCTAACTACCCATAATCAAGGATAAAGACATAACTTAAATAACTTAAACAATAATCCTCCCCATTAAAGGGTTACATCCATGTAGACACTCAAAATTTTGTTTTCCTGTTACTAACTATGCAGGAGGACAAAAGCATCTTTTTCACACTCTAGAGACACTCAAAATTTTATTTTCCTATTACTAACTATGAAGGAGGACAAAAGCATCTTTTTCATACTCCAGACATAACCTTGGAGGACAACAACATCAGTTCCAACCCTGGAGATAACCCAAGGAGATTCAGTTTCCAAATCCCGGCGATAACCCCGGGAGATCCAATTTTTAACCCCGGAGATAACCCCGGGGGATCAAGTTTAAAGCCTGGAGTTAACCCTGGGAGGTCAAGCCAACCTCTGAGATAAACCTGAGGATAATCAGGGTCAACAGCAAGCTAATCTCAAAATTAACCCTGGGAAAAGACTACTACAACTACTCCAAAGTCGGAGACAACCCCGGTAGGGGCAAAATGATCATTTTGCCAACTCAACCTCAACTTAAATCATATCAACTCATTTCAAATCAAAATGCTTTAAAAGAAGTCCCACAAAAACTATATCTTCAATTCCGAGCACAAACTATGCAAAATAGCTCAACGGACTGCCTGACGGAGACCCGGAAATGCTATTTCAGTCATGGACCCATCTTCCCAGATTCAAAAAAAGGACAAGCCCTATGTCATTGTGTATCTCTCGGAAAGACCATTTCAGAATGGTATGGAACTCTTCCATCAGACTGTCGGATTGAATATTATGAAGGTTCGAGCGAATAACGCATCGTTCGAGTGCACGCACTTTGAGACGATAGGACCCGCCATACCCGGGAAGCTCGGCAAATTAGTAGTGTAGACTGGTCTGCCGCCATGGGTAGACCCATGGCACGTTCGGTTAAATTGACCCCCCCCCCCCCCATTAGCCATAAAATGTTAGAAAAAGGAAGAAAAAAGAGAAAACTCTATCCATTTCAGCCTGTAACCTCTTCTAGAGTGCTCAAAACTGTGTGATTCATTTTTCTAAACACTTGTAAGATTGTGTTCTATAACATACTGAATTTTAACCGTTGGAAACCAAGTTTTTAGGTATTAAAAGTTATCTGAAGTCTTCTTGGCAGCCCACTGTAAAATTTTTTAGATTTTTAAGTTTTCTACCACTTCTATATATTTATATCTACTAACTTTGAGAGTCGCGTCTCTTGGGTATGTCCAAATCGTCGATCTGTGGCTTTTTATTGCTTATATATATATATATATATATATATATATATATATATATATATATATATATATATATATATATATTTTGTGTTCAGAGTTTACTTTATGACCATTTACCGCTTTTATATATATATTTACATTTACATTCTGGCTTTGAGTTTACTTTGTGGTCTTTAACTGCTTTTATATATATATATATATATATATATATATATATATATATATATATATATTACATATTGCTTTCATAATGTAGATATTTAATCTTTCAGCCTGTGGGCTAGATTTGCTTAAATCGATATTTCTAACTTTAACCGGTTCATAGTGACTAAACTGGAACCGTTGAAGCTAGAATGGTTTAGATTTACTCAAATATAGTTCTTTTTCTAGCTTTTGTACATATTGCTTTCTCATGTGAGTCTAGGAATCACGTGATCATAGATTCAGCTTCTAAATCTAGATTCGGTTCCCGTGATGGATATTTTGTAGCTGTAGCTAGCTTGTAAATTATCTAACGGTGTCGGAATATCCTTAGATGGATTTTATGCCCACAAGGAGTTCGGCACTGCTATGTATCATATTTTCTCGAACATGCTTCGCATCTCGAAAATAAAAGAAATCAAGTCGAACACATAATAAAATGGAAGTATCAAAGGCCTCAATTACTATTGAGCACAAATGTTTGAAAAAACTGTTTTACAAAACATCACTGCTATATCTCGTTAAAATTGAACTTTTATACAAAAGTCAAACCCTTTGTATATAGGTGCGAACGCGACATATCAATACTTCCAAACAACTGCACATAGACCTAACATACACACACACATACGCAGATAAAAGTTTAACAAAAAGTGGCGGTAACCGTGTTATCACGGAAGTCGGAGTTGCCTAACACCTTCCCTCTGCTTAATAAAGTCCCCGGACCCTAACGAATTTCGATTTCTTAGACCAGTTAAACAGTGCCAAATCACTAGGTCTTTGTGCAAACCTTTTATCGGTTAAGTTGGCGCAACCATTTAAAAATACCAACTGGCGACTCTAACAGTCAAATCGTCAACATATACATGTTGGACCTTTTCAAACTTGTTTTTTTTTAAAATCTCACCTAAAATGAGAACACCAAAAGACAAGCACAGAAAGGGACAAATAAAATACCCGACGTCGACAGGTGGCGACTCTACTAGGGACTCCAATAAGAGGGCTTAAGCCGCTATTCAAGCTTTTCAAAAATTTTATCTGTTTATGTGTGAATATTGCATTTACATTAAATGGATGTCTACTAATGCTTTATTTACTACACTTTAGTGGTTCGCACAATATCTGCCTGTGATATTAGTGCTTCGCACATGTCATCATTTCTATACGGTGAGATGCGATGTATGTGAATGAATGTTGTGTGATTCCTCCACCAGGAGGCTAACCCGTCGGTGTTTGATTATTGGACTCGTCGGAAGACTAATTCCACGAGACTCAGGAAAGCCACCACCCTTCGCTTCAGTTGAAAGATCGTATTAACTTCCCATCAAGTAAATTGCAATGATCTGGGGACCTTTATGCCAAAAAAATGCGAGAGTAACCTAAGATAGGTCAGCCTCTGATAAACCAAACGCAGAGGGAAGTATCTTTATACCTTCCCATTTCAATTACCTGTAATTTTAATTACTTTTAATTTCATTTCCATGTCAATCTCCATGTAATGGAAAATATAAAGGAGTATGTGAATATAAATTCCTTTTTCATATCAAGACTTGTCATGCTATCCTGTCATCAAAACAACTGACATCCGTTTTACAGGAGAACATTAAAACACTCCTAAAAAATGGACACATTGCATAGCATGTAACATTTCCCCCATTTTCCCATACTAAACTACATAGTCTTTTTGTAGGGAAACGATTGGTCCTATTACCCGTTCAAAGTCCAAACAGGCCCTAAGCCCACCATCAGACATGGCTGTTGGGAGATTGCATATTTAAATTTGATGTTGAAAGTAAATATTCATGATTATATATAAAGTCCTTCAAGGAATACATGTACAAGGACTTAGTGGTAGATCAAAATTGTTAGGTTGATCTGAGCTCTTAATGTTTTTCATTATGTAAATGAATATATATATGAAAAGATCAAATTTATTAGGTTGATCTATATCTTGAGATGTAATAGATAGGCTTCAATAGAATCGCAGTCTATCGAGCTGATCAAGAGAATGCAGAAGCCAAGGCAGAATCATAGAGCATCGAGAATCGTAGTGTGTCTGCTTAGGTGGGCCTCTCCTGAAATCTTAGAGTGGTCCAAACGCCTGCCAAGTCAAACCCAAGAATCGTAGAGTCTGCAAGTCAAGAAAGTTAAGATCATAGTGTGCCAGTGCTTAAGAGAAATTCTAGTGTTCTCTTCTATCAGTACTGGATCAAGCACCAAGGTGGAAAGACACCACGATCAGAACCGTAGGGTATAATCTATCTGCATCAGAAGCACCGAGCCTTGCCCATTTATTTAAGGATAAATCACAACAAATGTGGAATGGATTATAAACGTTGAAGTCCTCGGGAGTCCCAATAACACAACAGTCATCCTTAGTATATATAAGAAACGTATTGAAGAAGCTAAGGAAAGTACTATGGTTAAGCAAAAAACACCTTTTCAGGTGTTAGGTGAGATAACAGTCTGCTGTGTCAATGGGCCAGACTGCTAATCAGAAGTTGTGTAGAAAGTCTCCATCAGAGCTCAGAAATGTCAAATGCATGTAATGCTTCAACGGATGTCTTCAAACAGATAGATTTCAAAGACATCATATATGCAAAACATAAGCAGATGAAAAGATGAAGCAAGCATTGAACAAAAATGCTGAAGAACACTCAACGCTCAACTCTACGATCTAAAAAAGAAAGCTTGCTCAGCTACTCAGTTCTTTCGAAGACAAACTTAATGCCAACTGATTACCACTATTCAAGAACTCAACTATTATCAAGTGAATTAAGAAGTTCCAAGTTAGAAGGACTTGAAGAGATCTAAGTGAACTGAGAAGTACAATGTCTGCTGGACTTGAAGAGTTTAAAAGTGAACTAAGAAGTTCCAAGACTGTTGGTCTTGAAGGAATTTGTGAGATTCAAAGATTGTAAAGATGTCCTTAGTGGATTTCCTACTCGAGGAGTAGAAGAGTGGACTATGAGCTTTAAGTGCTCTGAACCACTTAAAATCACCGTGTCTCTTATATTCTTGCCATAACTGCTGTAACTATCATAACTGCTTTACTCCTATTAACTCGTTATATCTTAAAGGAAAAACAAATAGATCTCAATTTCGCTGTGTTTAAATCATTATCAAAACTAACAAGTATTTCGAAAAGAATTTAAAAAATCTATTCAACCCCCCCCCCCCCTTCTAGATAACTATTGTGCCTCTAGGAACTAATAATTGGTATCACAGCAGGTTCTATCAAACATCTTACAAAGCTTAAGTAGATCCAATGGCACATCTGATAAGCGAATCAAAGACTGGAGGAGGCAGCAAGCCACCTATATGAAACAAAGATAAATTCGCCAACTGGAAAATCCGTATGCAAGCCTACATGAATTTAATAGATGAAGATCTATTTGAAACTGTTCAGAATGGGCCCTCTGTTCCTACAAAGCTTGCACCAACTTCAGACGACCCAAACAAAATTTAGATCAAGGTCAAAGCAGAATGGACTGACAACGAAAAGAAAATTGTCCAACTTGACAAAAAGGCCAAGAACATTTTGTTCCAATCTTTATAAGATGACCTGTTTGAAAATGTTGTCAATAGAAAAACAAAAAATGAAGTATGGGAAGCATTGTTCATCATGCATGAAGGAACAAAAGAAGTCAGAGAAAATAAACAATCTCTTCTGACTCAACAATATGAAATGTTTGCCCATGTTCCAGGAGAAAATGTCACTTCCACCTACGAAAGATTCAAAGTTCTGCTCAACTCTCTCCGAGCCTATGGAAAGATCTATCCAAATAAAGATCTAATCATAAAGTTCATGAGAGCCTTACCTGGCAAGTGGGATGCCAAAACAACTGCCATCAGAGAATCAAAGAATATCCATGACATGACTGTTCAACAGTTATATGGCAACCTTCTCACATATAAACTGGAGCTGACTCACCGAGCTGAAACTCCATATGAAGGAAGAAAGAAGGACAAAGGGGTTGCTCTTAAAGCAACAGATAACATCTCCAAAGCTAACACTGAAAATGACTCTGACTATGACGAAGATGATGAAGAGGACTTTGCAATGCTGGTAAAAAGACTCCAAAGGTTCATGCGCAAGCGCGTAATAAGCAAAAAACAAAGAAAGTCAATAATTCAAAGACCTGTGGAGCAGAGATAAACGACTTATGTCAGAATCGCAAAGAAGCTCCCGCCCATTTCATTGCAGACTGCAACAAACCTCTTAGAGAAGAACTAAAGAGGAAATCAAATTCAAAGAAAGAATTCAAAGGCAACAAGAGGCCTCAGAAGAAAGATAAAGGTCTTGTGGCCGGAGGATCATGGAGTGACTTAGAAAATGACTCAACTCCCGAATCTGAAGAAGATGAAGATCCTCAAATGGCAAATCTTTGCCTGATGGCCAAACATGCTAAGGATAAGAAGAGCTTTGACATTAATGAAGTAAGTATATATAGATGAGGTATTTGACTTTAACTCTCCTGATGTAGATATTGATGATTTAAGAACTGCACTACATGGCATAACATCTTATTTGCATCAATACATGAAATGGTTCAGAGTTCTATCTAAAGATTATTCTCTTCTTTAAAAAAGAGAAAGAGAAAGTTCAGGAAGAACTAGAAACAGCTCTTCTAAGTACTAATTCTCTCTCCAAATTTGAAGCTGAGAATAAGCTCTTAAAGAAAAGCAATGAACTTAATGCACAAAGAGAATCAAGTCTAACCTCTAAAATTGAGGAACTAGAAAAGGCAATCTCTACATGGAATAAATCCTCTTCTTCCATGGACTCCCTGATCTCCAGTCAGAGAAGTGCATCTGATAGAACAGGTTTAGGTTTTGGGGAATCCACCTAAAAACCATATGTGGAAAAGATAAAGGAAACTAACTCTAGTAATGTTTCAAGTTTTAGTAGAAGCATTACATTTGTGAAATCCTCACAGAAGGAAGAACCAGTCCATCCCTGCTCTTCTGATCCAATCCATGTTCTAAGGAATAAAGGATCCCATGCTGGCTTAGGTTTTAGAAAAGAGAAGAGTAACTTAGTCACTACTCTCCAACTTCGAAGGATCGTAAAGTTGAGTAAAATCAACTGCACGAACCAACTGGGAAGGAACAGTAGAGTTAAGATTCACTCCTCACAAATCATGAATCACAAGGAGGCATGAAAAAAGGAGAACCAGTATAAAGGAAGTATTGCTAAGAACCCATATAAGTCCAAATGGAGAAAGAATCCACATACACACACAAGCATGCATCATATTAGATGCTTTGTATGTAATAATTGGTCATAAGGCTGCAATATGCTACCATAATCTTATGAATATGAGACCCAAAATTAAGCAAATTTGGGTTTCCAAGGGTACTAACAAAGTAGGACCCATGCAAGTATGGGTAACAAAATGAGAGTTTAATATTACCACAGGAACTGAGCTCCACGATCACAACCTGGTATCTGGACAATGGATACTCAAGGCAAATAACCGGGAACAACGCCCTCCTGTCTAACTTCATAGAGAAGGAGGGTCCGTCAGTCATCTTTGGAGACAATGGCTCTGGCAAGATAAGAGGATATGGCTCAGCTGAGAATGGTGCAGTATCCTTCAATAAAGTAGCCTATATGGAAGGATTATAACACAATCTTCTAAGCATAAGCCAACTCTGCTACAAGGGTCATCAAGTCACCTTCCTCAATAATCAATGTCAAGTCATAGATCTGAAGACATCCTCTATAAAGCTAACCGGAATAAGAGAAGGAAATGTCTACACTGTTAATCTTGGTCAACTGAAGCATCTAACTGGCCTCCAAGGATCTAAACTGGCCTCCATGAGACAATATTCTTTATGGCTAAAGCATCTAAAGAAATAAGTTGGTTATGGCATAGAAGACTATCGCATCTCAACTTTAAAAGCATGTCTAAACTGGCCTCCAAGGATCTAGTAGCAAGCTTACCCAAGTTCAGTTTTGTCAAAGAAAGGCCATACAATGCATGTCAGCTTGGAAAGTAGACTAGAAGCTCATTCAAGAGCAAAACTGTCAACTCAATTGACAAGCCTCTGCAGCTGCTTCACATAGATCTATTTGGGCCAATTCCAATAACAAGCCTTAGAGGGAAGAGATACACATTGGTCATAGTGGATGACTGTGATGCCCCCAAATTTGGACTGCCACTTGGTCACTCAAATTTGGTTTGTCACGTGCTCATGATAATACAATAATAACTAAAATTACACATTCATAGCGGAAGATCTAATCTAGAATAATATACAATGATTTATTATAATTATTCCCCCAAATCTCGCAACCTACAGTACTTAATAGATTACATAATAATATTGAATAAAGACTTATTACATAATCATACTTAAGCTTAAACATAGTCTGAAGACAGTCTTAATACAACATAACAATTTTAAACATAAAGGAACAAGCTAGTCGGTAGCCTTGCCCTTGCCCTTGTCTTTCCTAGAGACACTTCCCTATTCCACCTTAACTGAAAGGTTTTAAATAAGTAAGAATGAGCATAAATTACCCATCAAGTAATATACAACAAGGGTAATGAGTATTATATCACGAGTTTGAAATATCAAGGTATAGTCTACAAGATAGTTCAGAGCCTTAGAATAATATCATGAACAATGAGTACCAACAATTCTCGAATCAAATCTTTGGAATATGAAATGATAGTTCAGTATAGATCAACATATATATATGAATTCAAGGCTATCAACGTATCCAACTAGATAAAATAATTTATACTGAGCAGTCACTAAGGACTATTAAACATCTACTAGGATTACCAATATTAAACTGATGACCCAAAAGAATTAAGTATGATAGATGATCAGTCTACAATACTCTATGTTATGCATACATTAATATTTACACGTGTGTTGGGGCTTCCAACAATAACACTCCCCTTACCATAAGGGTTGCTCAACTCAGTTTTCAAGATTTTTGCACCAGTCAATTGGTTTGGACAGTTTTATTAACATGCATATAGTCTAGCCGAATCAAATGGCATAAACACTTTCACAATATTCAAGAACAATACCAAGTTCAACCTGAATAATAGTTTTTACAAGAGTTTAAACACACTAGCTCAATTGAACGAGTAAGTAAGATAACTTTCATTTAAAGAGATAAGTTTTAGATACTTGCTTGCGATATTCGTTGAATAAAGTAATGCAAGGGTTTAGGATACTTGCCTTAAGCATAGTTTATCCACGTTAAGAAATTAACACTTTTGAATCCTATTTATTGTGTATTATAAGTATAGGATTCCCATTAGCTAACACATTCGTTATTTAAGCTTGATATGATTCAAGTATACACATACGATACAAAATCAGATTATATGTTTATCACGAAATCAAGTACCTAGTTACTTCATAAGCAAATTTATAATGCTCAAGATTAAGACCTTTTTATTCATGGACTTTCATTATATAAGGCAAACACTATCTTATTACTTAATCATCTCATATATACACGTATCAATAGGGTGTAAACCATTTCTAGCAATGTAGCCATCATATAAGCTAACTGTTCAAAATTAGATTGTCAAATTGCATGACTTCTTATTCCAGGCATGTGCAACTACGCCATGGATAAGCCTAGGGTCGGAACCCTCTGGCCAAGCCAAGGCTAAGATTTTGCCTTGTGGTTTCTGTCCAGCATGAACACATCTTTCACACATAATATATTTTATCATGTCAAAGGTCCTTTCGTGTCTCTCAAGTCAAACTAGGTCCCTTCTTTCATAACACGGTTCTAAGTTAAACATTTCAACAAGATAAGGCCATTCAAGGTCATGAAACCACAAAGTCTAACATGCTTGCTTTTTAAACATATAAGGCAGTCATATAACTCATATTAGGCATGCTTATGAGTATTCATATTGCATACATGTAACTATTTTAGTTAATCTTTTGAAAACAGGCTTTATTTTATCTTAACTTGATTTCATCACTCCTGACATAGTACGCATATATGTATGATACATTAGCAATTCTAAAAGTAACATCAAACATAATTCATAAATGTCAGATTCTAACTCTCAAAGTAGCATGTTAACATTTATGTTCAAAGTTCGTATTTTTATTAGTAAAGCTTACTAATAAGTCCAACATGTTCATGCTTCCTTATGAATAATATAAACACAAGTTAATGGGTTATTCATGCATTTATAAACCATACCATTATGCTTGCAAAGTCAGTATATAACCATGGCATGCATACATATCAAGTTCATTTCTAAAGTTCTAAATTCATTTTAAACTATACACTTTCGTTAATCATGTATATGCTAATCTTGTAAAACATGCTCACATTAGGTTAATATACTTATATATTTAAAATCAAACATGTGTATGAATCACTATGTCCAGAACTTGTAGAACAAGTATTACTTCAAAGTTTTTTTTAACACTTTAAGTTTTCATTAGTTTTCATTACAATCCTCTTACTAAATCTTGTTGATCACTTCATACTACATAAGAAAGCTTTATACCTCATGATATACCCCTTTTTAGGTGTATATATATAAGTCGTGATATCAAGTTCTCAACACCTAGCATAAATAAAACCAAAGAATCGATTCTCGAGAGATACAGCAATGGCACTAACCTCTTAGTATAAATATAAACGAAATTGCCATACCCTAATGTATAAAGAATGAGACTTCTATTTTACAGAGTATCAACCAACTTGATTCCTATCGATTTAAACTTGTTCCAAACCATCATTAAAGAGTTCATACATGTAAGTATACTTCTTAAACACATTATAGAATGTTAATTCATATCAATTGACATAGAAATTCAAGAAATTTCAAGAATTAAACAAAACCCAATTCAAGAACAAAATTAGAATTTATACCTCCTTAAGCTTGGATTGGACTCCTTACACACTGAGTATGCTTCTATAATTTCTCAGCCACTTAGAACTCTCAAACTCAGACAATTACAAGTATCAAAAATTGAAAATGGAGCTTCTATTTATAAAGGAAACTTGGACTGGACATTTGTATTACATTATGGTTTGAATCCATGGTGCATTAGAAGGAAACAAAGGTTACTAGAGAGTGGTTTAACAACCCACCACCAGCCATTGTCTTTGCAATCATCACCTAAGCTTAGCCACTTGGAAGTTACAAAAATTAGTACCTCATTCCTTTCCCAGTTTCTAGAATACATAAATATTTAATTATTTATGTATTAAAATTACATATGATTTCAATGTACTACTTGGTACCTCATATCAACATAATGTACTTTTATCTAATGATTTATTAATGTCACACATATAACAAAAGTGTTCCATTTTATTTCTACAGTAGAAAACTAATTATCTCAAATTGATCATCGGCGAGTTGCGCCAGGCTTGTATCATTGAGGCTTAATCATACGGACCGGCAAAGGCTAAACCGGTTTAGCTTCAAGCCTATTTCAACTTCCATCGCCACACTAGTTTTACATGACATGAATTAACGTCCACATGAGTGATATTACTAATCTAAGAGTATGTTCATTCCTTATATGGAATCACATGATTATACACAATTAATCTTCCTCTTGGTTTAATCGCTTAAATTTCCCTTCTCATGCCACACAAGGCATTACTCAATTCTCATCACAACTTCACACTTATAACTTCAATTTACACTAATTAAATCACTTATCTTACCATAAATCAATATTTATATTCAAATAAATATTAATTTTCTTATACTAAAATAATTATTAAATCATAAATTTCTTGGTTCTTACAATGACTACATCAGATTCACATGGGTGTTCTTTCTAAACTCAAAAGATGAAACAAACTCCTAACTAATCAAGATGTTCAAACTGGTGATGAACGAGAAAGGGGAGAAAATCAAGGCTATAAGGAGTGATCATGGCAGAGAATTCGACTTCTCTAAGATGGACCATTTCTGCACAGAAAATGGCATCAATCATAACTTCTCAGCTCCACGAACTCCTCAGCAAAACGGAGTAGCTTAGAGAAAGAAGAGAACATTGATAGAGGCTGGAAGAACTCTACTAGAAGTAGCTCGTCTGCCTGAATACTTCTCGCGTAAGTCATCACACCGTGATGCTACACTCAAAACAGATCTCTTGTGCACTCTACGTTAAAGAAGACTCCCTACGAACTGTGGAAAGGAAAAAACCAAGTGTTAGCTACTTTCATGTATTCGGTTGTGCATATTATATTCTCAACAATGGAAAACAGTATCTGACAAAGTTCCAACCCAAGTTAGACGAAGGAATCTTTCTCAGATATGGCACAGACAGCAAGGCTTATAGAGTGTTCAACAAGAAGACGCTGAGTGTTAAAGTCTCAATTCACATCATCTTCGATGAAACAGACTTGGACAAAACAGTGTCTCAAGACACTACGAACGATAATTCAGACACTACGAACGAAGTCATCGAGCTCAACACCACGATCGTAGTCCCAAAAAATGAAATCGTCGAGCAAGGAGATGAGATCATAAAGAAACCTACGCAAGACAACGAACCTCCACATCAAGAAGCAGAAATTAATCTGGAAGATCTTAGACAACAAGGCATCAGGTCAGATGTTCCAACAGGAAACAGATGGGCAAAAGATCACACTACAGACTTAATTGTAATGTCCCGAGAGTTTGATCATATAATATATGATAATGATCCTTAGAGAAAGATAATGAACGGGTCAAAGAATATGTAATACTCAAATATAATTGAGTCTAAGTAAAGGTTATGAAATAAAACTTACAAGAATTTATTATCAAGAATGGTGGGAGTAGGAAATATAAAACCTATATTAAGGTAATGTGTTGAAGTTATTCAATGAATAGATGGGTTTCGATAATTCCGAGGACGAAATCCTTATAAGGGGGGAAGGATGTGACAACCCGAATTTTTATAAGTTATTAAAATAAGAATGTAATAATTAAAATTCTTATTATGAGATGTTTTGAGTTTGAGTATGTATATATACGTGTTACATATTTTGAAATATGTGTTCTGGTGTGAAGAGAAATATATATTCATATATTGGGAAAATGAGGTTTAATAGTTAAGTTAACTATCAAGAAATTAAATAAATTTTATAATTAAGTTTAAATATTTATTGAATTAAATAAATATTTTAAATAATTTATTTATTAAAAAAATAAATAATTTATGAAATTGTGGTATAATAATTTAGTTACATGTGTATGGTAATTAAGTTAAAGCAAAGGTAAATTTTATTCTTTGAAGATTTAATTTAATGAATTAATTAAATTAAATGAGTTATTTAATATTAAAGAAAATAAATAAATTAAATAAAGTGATGCTTCTAATTTATTAATTAAATTAGACATATGTAATTATTTATTAATTATAATAAAAATTATAATTATTATAATTACCATTATAAGTTATTTAAATTAATTAAGCTACAGTCATTTAAATGAACTAAAATCAAGTGTAACAAAAGTAACTATATAATATAATGCTATTAAAATAATCTAGTATGAGGGAATTTTATGTAGCCAAACACAGCCTTATGGTTTTTTGCCTAACATAACTGATGAACGTGGGGAGTCTTCAATTTATTTCTAAGCGTCTTTTATTTTTAAGCCAAGTACAGAGAGGGTTTGGAGTGAAGAAGAAACACAGAGATTATAGAGAAGGAGGAATCATAGTGGTTTTGAGAGAGAGTCACCATCTCTTTCTAGCATATAACTAGGGTTGAAGGTATATTTTATTTCTAATACTATGTTTTGAGTTTCTATGATTATCTTTTGTAAATTTCTTATCACATGTGATTTATACATGTATGTATGTGGTTTATAATCTGTTAATCAACTTATGTGAGTGTTGTTTGATGATTAGATACATGAAATTTGGGTTTGTAGGGAGAATAATAAATAACAGTGTTTATACATTAAAAATGGCTTAATAAAGTACAAAATTTCATGTTTAATATGTATGAGAATCTGAAAATTGATGTTGGATTATGTTAAATGTTAAGAAACGAAAGTGGTGTAGTTGGAATAGTGTCAATTGATTAAGAAACAAATTCGTGGCGATCGATTTCGCTAAATATGTAAAAACTTTGTGTAAATGTGATGTTTATATAGTTAGAATGGTGTATGATATGTGTAACTATGCTATTACAAAGTTTTAGTTGCTAGGTTTCATGATTTCTGTAGGATTTGGGTTTAGATGGGTGATCTGAGAGTAATAGAGTTCTTTCTTGGGTTTACATACGTAAATATGCACAATTGCTTGCATTACCCTGAGAATTGTGCGAAATTCTTAATAGCACCCCCGAGCCTACAGAAAAAGCGATGACTTATGCTCATTTATAGGGCATGATTTATGGACTTAACTTAGTTTAGCATATATGTTAATGATGTTAAGACATAATGTGGATTACAACAACAGATTGTAATGCGTTGTAATGCAAAGTGTAAAGATTTTAAGTGATTGCTTAATTAAGTTATGCAATGGAACTATATGTGATGTTTTCAAAAGTAAGAAATAAATGATAAGGTTTATGTTGGTTTATAGTGAGATATAAGTTGAAAGAACGATTTGAATGTTAACTTGATTAGTTAATCTAATATATGTTTAAAAGGATGTAAATACGCATTAGAAGACTTAACTGTCAATTCTAAGGGAAACGTAACGAGAGAGGTTATATAACTTAGTTGTTGTTAACAAGTGTAACACATCTAATATGAGATAATGGAGTCTATGACAACTTTGCTGAACGTTAAGTGTCAGTTATGAAAGAAGTATAAAGAAACACAATATGGGATTACGTAATGATAGGTGTCATACGAAGTGGAGTAAACACCTGAAGTTATGTGTTAAGTTTCAAAGAGACGCAAGTTATAAAAAAAAATTAAAACTAAGAGTCATTGTGGTTTCAGTATATGTGTAACTAATGCATGTGAATATGAACCTTTGAACTGTTGTAGGATGTACGCAAAGCATTTAAGCTATTTTTCGGTAATTGGTAATCTACGAACCAGGTAAGTCTTTCAGTTCCTATTTGCTATGTGAACTAGATGATTAACTGTTTTAAATCTTTATTGCAAATAACATGATGAGTTATATTTATGTTGAAAGCATGAAACGTTAAAGTCAACTTATGACTACGTTGATTGAGTAAAACACGCTGACTGAGTAAGGAACTCAATATTTATACTTGTTATATGAATTGTAGCCTGTATGTTATGATAGTCCAAGGTTTAAGAGATATATGTGTAACTAATGCATGTTAATATGAACCTTTGAACTGTTGTAGGATGTACGTAAAGCATTTAAGCTATTTTTCGGTAATTGGTAATCTACGAACCAGGCAAGTCTTTCAGTTCCTATTTGCTATGTGAACTTGATGATTAACTGTTTTAAATCTTTATTGGAAATAACATGATGAGTTATATTTATGTTGAAAGCATGAAACGTTAAAGTCAACTTATGACTACGTTGATTGAGTAAAACACGTTGACTGAGTAAGGAACTCAATATTTATATTTGTTATATGAATTGTAGCCTGTATATTATGATAGTCCAAGGTTTAAGAGATATATGTTGAGCATGTTATTATATGCTACGTGTTGCATGAAAACTGTTAGATTTTGTTGGGCTGTCGAGCTCAACCTTGCAAATAACCATTTTTGCAGGTTAAGGATTGAAGATAACACTATGTGCTACTTGAATGAAGTGGATCAGAAATAATATACGAAGATGTATATTTTAGCTCAAGTTGTTATTTCGTTAAACCATGATTAAGACTCATGAGATGTATTAAATATTTTATGATGTATAGTTTTATGTTGAGTTGTAAAGCTAGAGTTAGAGTTATCTGATATGTAAAGGTTATCGGATTGAATTGTAAAATTTGATATGATAATAGTGATAAAGCGAATCATAAAATAAGATTGATTCAAATACATGTAGTTGATAAAGGTTTTGATTTAGGGAATTAAAGTAAGAAGACATAAAAGTTTAAATTATTTCGCATTTTATAAAGTTTAACATCGAATAATGATATAAAATCAGAAGGTAGATGTGTTATTAACGACCAAAGTTGGGAATTAAATTGTTTGAATTATGGGGTCGTTATACTTAATGTTAAGCAAAGTTGTCATAAACTTCATTATCTCATATTAGATGTGTTACACTTGTTAACAACAACTAAGTTATATAACCTCTCTCGTTACGTTTCCCTTACAATTGACAGTTAAGTCTTCTAACGCGTATTTACATCATTTTAAACATATATTAGATTAACTAATCAAGTTAACACTCAAATCGTTCTTTCAACTTATATCTCACTATAAACCAACATAAACCTTATAATTTATTTCTTACTTTTGAAAACATCACATTTAGTTCCATTGCATAATTACAACGCATTACAATCTGTTCTGGTAATCCACATTATGTCTTAACATCATTAACATGTATGCTAAACTAAGTTAAGTCCATAAATCATGCCCTACAAATAAGGTAAGTCATCGCTTAGGTTTTGGACTGCTACAAAATTAGGCCGCTTCTGCATGAATCATCATATAAATAATAGCCTACGCACTTGTTCAACTCTGTGTAATTCTACAAGAACGCTACCACGCCTGCAGAAAAAACTCAAGAAGCTAGCAGCCTTGCACACATTTTCGGCGAATCACCCATCTCAACCCAAATCCTATAGAAATCATGAAACCTAGCAACTAAAACATTGTAATAGCATAGTTTCACATGTCATACACCATTCTAACTACATAAACATCATATTTACACAAATTTGAGGAATCAAAAACCCCTAATTTCCAAATTTCTTCATTTTTTACATATTTAGCGAAATCGATCGCCACGAATTCGTTTCTTAATCAATTGACACGATTCCAACTACGCAGCTTTCGTTTCTTAACATACTAACATAATCCAACATCAATTTTCAGATTCTCATACATATTAAACATGAAATTTTGTACTTTATTAAGCCAATTTTCATGTATAAACACTGTTATTTACTTTTCTCCCTACAAGCCCAAATTTCATGTATTTAATCATCAAATAACACTCACATAAGTTGATTAACAGATTATAAACCACATACATACATGTATAAATCCCATATGATAAGAAATTTACAAAAGATAATCATAGAAACTCAAAACATAATATTAGAAATAAAATATACCTTTAACCCTAGTTGTATGCTAGCAAGAGATGGTGACTCTCTCTCAAAACCACTATGATTCCTCATTCTCTAAAATCTTTGTGTTTCTTCTTCACTCCAAACCCTCTCTGTACTTGGCTTAAAAATAAAAGACACTTAGAAATAAAACCAAGACTCCCTAATGCTCATCGCTTATGTTAAAGCTAAAAGCCATAAGTGTCATGTTTGGCTACATAAAATTCCTCATACTAGATTATTTTAATAGCATTATATTATATAGTTACTTTTGTCACACTTGATTTTAGTTCATTTAAATGATCAAGCTTAATTAATTTAAATAACTTATAATGGTAATTATAATAATTATAATTTTTATTATAATTAATAAATAATTACATATGTCTAATTTAATTAATAAATTAGAAACATCACTTTATTTAATTTATTTATTTTCTTTAATATTAAACAACTCATTTAATTTAATTAATTCATTAAATTAAATCTTCAAAGAATAAAATTTACTTTTGCTTTAACTTAATTACCATACACACATGTAACTAAATTATTATACCACAATTTCATAAATTATTTATTTTTCTCAATAAATAAATTATTTAAAAATATTTATTTAATTCAATAAATATTTAAACTTAATTACAAAATTCATTTAATTTCTTCAATAGTTAACTTAAATATTAAACCTCACTTTTCCAATATATGAATATATATTTCTATTCACACTAGAACACATATTTCAAAATATGTAACACGTATATATACATACTCAAACTTAAAATATCTCATAATAAGAATTTTAATTATTAAATTCTTATTTTAATAACTTATAAAAATTCGGGTTGTCACATTAATCATTGGAGATCCAAATGCAAGAGTCAAGACAAGAGCTGCCACCCAGAATGAGTGTTTCTATCTAAGCTTTCTGTCACAAATGGAACCCAAGAAGATAGAAGATGATATGGAAGACTCTAGTTGGATAGAAGTCATGCAAGAAGAACTAAATCAGTTTGAAAGAAGAAAAGTATGGAGATTAGTTCTAAGACCAAGAAGTCATCCAATCATTGGCATCAAGTGGGTTTTCAGAAACAAAATGGTTGAAGATGGAGTAATAACAAGGAATAAGGCAAGACTAGTGGCCAAAGGTTACTCTCAAGAAGAAGGCATTGACTACGACGAGACCTTTACACCTGTTGCCAGATTAGAAGCAATCAGAATATTCCTTGCCTTTGTTGCCCACGTGAAATTCAAAGTCTTTCAAATGGATGTTAAAAGTGCATTCCTGAATGGTGAACTTCAAGAAGAAGTATATGTGGAGCAACCTCCAGGTTTCATCAATCCAACTCTCTCTAATTATGTCTATAGATTAGACAAAGCCTTATATGGTCTTAAACAAGCACCTAGAGCATGGTATGAAACACTAACTAACTTTCTTATTAAAAATGGTTTCACTAGAGGTAGAGTAGATACCACATTATTTCTTAGAAAGCATAAAGACAAAGTCTTATTAGTTCAAATATATGTTAATGGCATTATCTTTGGCTCTACTGATGAAAAATTGTGTAAGAGATTTGCCAAGCTTATGCAGAGCAAGTTGGAAATGAGCATGATGGGTGAGCTGAATTTCTTCCTTGGATTGCAAGTAAAGCAGACTGATGAAGGAATCTTTATAAACCAAGACAAGTACATTAAAGAATTACTTAAAAAGTATGGCATGGAATCGGCCTCTCCCATGAAAACACCAATTGCTCCAACAACCAAGCTTGATAAAGATGAAAAAGGTAAAAGCATTGATATAACTCAATATAGAGGTATGATAGGATCTATTCTATATCTAACTTCCAGTAGACCAGACATAATGTTATCAACATGCATATGTGCTAGATTTCAAGCTAATCCTAAGGAATCACACTTAATTGTTGTAAAAAGGATTTTCAGGTATCTCAAGGGTACACCTCACTTGGGACTTTGGTATCCCAAGGAGTCCTCCTTTGAACTAACAGGATATACATATGCTGATTTTGCAGGTTGCAAAATAGATAGAAAAAGTACCAGTGGCACCTGTCAGTTACTAGGAAACAGACTTGTGTCTTGGTTTAGCAAGAAACAAAACTCAGTATCTACCTTAACAGCAAAAGCTGAATACATTGTTGCTGGCAGCTATTGTGCTCAAATCTTATGGATGAAAAATTAGCTAGCAGACTATGGGTTTGATTTCAAATCTATACATGGTCATTGTGATAACACAAGTGCCATATCAATAACACACAACCATGTCATGCATTCTAGGACTAAGCATATAGAAACAAGATATCATTTTATTAGGGATCATGTTCAAAATAGAACCATATCTTTACAATACATCCCTACTGAAAATCAACTTGATGATGTCTTTACAAAACCTCTAGATGAATCCTGATTTAATAAATTGATAAGCGAGTTAGGCATGCTAAATCTACAACCATGAAATATATGCTCTAGTTTATGCTAACCATGCAGATATAAAGGCTATGTTCAAAATCATAAAGATGACTAAAGAAAGTCCACGATCGTAGAGCTGCTTTGACATGAAGGACCACGATCGTAGAGCTGCCTCGACATGATAAAGAAACATCCTATGATGACAACATTTCCAACAAATCCAAGAAATCCCTCTGACAAGCGCCTCAAAGACAAACCTGATCCTTATTTCATTCTAAGAGGTTGTCCCTTCCTGAGCTACCTTAACCCAGAAGGAGTGCTAAGTCAAAGTTCATCACAAGGACCAGGACATACAACGTTTGTAGGGCAGATTCAGCAGTGAACTCAACGATCGCAGTGCAAACTCAACGATCGTAATGACTACCTCAACGATCGCAGTACAACCTCAACGACGGTAGTGCTACCTCGACGATCATAGTCGTCCCAAAAGATACATTATCTTAGGAGGAGCTAAGGGCAAATCAGTATTTTCCACATCAGTTAAAATTGTGGAGCCAAGCAGAACTTGACATATGCCCCACTAAGCAGATCGAGAGGAGGGAAGTTACACGTACAGTTTGAAAAGATCTTTTGGAAATCAGAAGTTCAAATAGCTTATTCCTCTCTCTCTCTATACCAGCAGAAACCCTAGCCTTCAGAAACGCTCAACCAACCTCAGTACAAAGAAATCCATGGCGGCTTCAAATGTTATCACTAGTTACCGACTCTGCTTTGATGAGTTCAAGACAGCTGACCCTCAATTCCTCAAAATTATGTCTCTGTTAAAGAAAGCTGGTCTTGAAGAAGCTCTGGGTACCAACACATAGATCTACCCTAAGCTGGTTAAAGAGTTCTACAGAAATGGAGTTGTTGAGAACGATGTTATCACCACAAGGGTCAAGGGCGAGCTAATTAAACTCAAAGCTGAAGATATAAACCTAGCCCTGGGTTTTAAATCAAAAGGACTTCTATCTATGGAGGTCATCGACTTTCATGAAGGATTGAAGAAGATGCATCATAAAAAGTTTCAGACCATCAAGGGGTACAAGAAGAAAGAGTTTCCCCAAAGGTATGAGTTTTTGGCCAACATTATTGGGAAATTCATATGTTGTAAGAGCTCTGGCCATGACTCTATGAATGAAGTGCAACTTAAGCTCATGACAGCAATCTGCTTTAGGATTCAACTCAACTATGGGGATCTACTCATCGACTAGATTAGGAAGTGGATACTTAGTTCAAAGAAATCAAAGAGCTCTGGAAAGATGCTCTACGGGCGGTTTATAAGCATCATCTTGCAATCAGCACTTGGTGACAAAATTGGGGATAATGAAGGAGAATCTATCAATCCCAATAGAAGGATGACCCAGCAGCTGTTTGAAAACTGGAAAAGAAATCCAGCAGAAAATATTAGGATGATGTCTGAATCTAGTGGAAGAACTGGTGAAGCAAAGGAGCCTGGGCTACCAGGAAATATGTCAGTTATGAAGGAAACTGATGTAGAAGAAGAAGAAGAAGAAATCAATAAAGAGGAACCCATTTCTTTGGTCAAAAAAAGCAAGGGTAAGAAAAAAGTAGAGGCTCAAATAACATAGGAGCCTCAAGTTTCAACTACTGATGCACCTCAAGAGAGTTCAGGCACTGAAACTCTGAAGAAATTGAAGAGGAAAGAACAGCAGTCTGAGGAAGAAGAAGACAGAACTACCATCTCTCAGCTGCTTAAGAAGGGAAAACGCAACCATAAGTCTAAGAAATCTTCTTTCTCTTCGATTGTAGAGTCACTACCAATCATTGAGTCCAGACTTAAAACCTCTCCAAAAGAAGATGTTGCAACTTCTCACCGATCAAACTCTCGTGAGTTGAAGTCAAGAAAAGTGCCGAGGTCGTAGCTCACCTTTAGAAGATAAAGAGATAGCTTGTCAAGAAATGCATTCTTGTCAATGAAGGAGTATTAAAGGAGGAAGATAGAAGAATAGTTGTTGAGAAAGGGCTACATGGAGCAAGTAATGAGGATACAGCTCAAGTTGAGGGAATGAATCCTGAAGTTCCTATACTAGAGAATGCTCTAGCTGAGGGGGATCTGCTTGAAGTTCAAATGGATGATCGAATTGAGGGGGAGCCTCACGAAGTTCCTATGTCAAAAAAGGCTACAGCTAAGGAGGAATTGCCGAGAGATCATCATGAACCTCCATCAGTCCCTCAAGAGATCTTAGCTTCTGAAACTAAAGAAATGGAAAGGGTTGAAGTTATGGAGGTGGAGAATGCGAAAGAACAAAGAACAGAAGTGGAGTTTATTGATGTAGTGGAAACTTTAAATGAAGACAGAGAAGAAGAAAAGGATGATAAAGTTGACATTATTACAGTGGGCTGGGATGGATATAGGAGAGCTAACTATAATCAACTGTTTTCTTATCTATCTATGATGTCCTCTCACAGAGCCCAAATCCTCAACTCTTGGGATCACATGTTCTGGACCTTCAAAGCCTATCCAGCAATCTCAGTGCTAGCTCATGGATTCCTAGGAAACCTCACTTTTTCCCAAAAGATGATCACTAATGGCCCCTCTTCAAAAAATAGACATGAGGTAAAAACTATTCCTATCTATTTCAGGGTTAGTCACAGCCCACCATCAACCTTCTATCAATTCTACGAATTGCCAAGATGGTTGGAAGTGATACTTCATCCACTCAATCAATTTCTAGTTACAGAATCCCAACATTTTGTAACTGATGAACCAAATATGCCTAATTTTGTGTTAATACAGTCTCCTATCATCTCTCACTCTACGATTATTTATCCAAATCAAATCGTAGAGTCACCTGCTCAAAAGGTAGAGTCACCTCCTCTTGAGATTCAACCTCACACACCTGCTCCTCCATCAGATATCCCTTCCTCATCAACCAATAACTATTTCAATCTTGATCTTTCTCTCTAAAATATGCAAGATCAATATACAAAAGCCTTTCCTCCAAATAATCAGCAATTCCTTGAGCTCATATCAGATCTTCCTACCAAAACAGAGTTGTCAGAAGCATCTAAGAAGGTGACCAAGGACATACAAGAAGATCTTAAAGTTCACTCAGACCTTGTTCATCTGAGGCTGACTCATTTGATCGATGCTGCCAACACCCTCCCATGCAATCTAAGTTCTGAGCTTACAAAGAAGCTTAGGGAGATCATAAAGGAGATGATTTAGAGTATCAATGAATGGGATCAAATCCACTTTTAAGCTGCCAAGAAACACAGGGAAGAAGTTCTTGTTTTGCAGAATACTCAGGAATCCCAAAATAATCGAATGATGGAAAGTCTCACTAGTTTACGAACTTTAATAAAAGAATTCCAAGCATTTTATATGGGCCAAATGCAACAAACAGAAACTGTCTTGGCCATTCTACAAAAGAAAGAGTCTCGAACTAATTCTTTGCTCCAAGAAAACCGTGAAGACATTTCTTACTTCAAGAATCAGCTCCACGAGTTAGTACAAGGCATGAATCGACTATCTGAAGATATTTGAACCCTTGATGCTGACATAAAGGGGGAGAATAAAGGGGAAGGAGAGAAAGGCAAAGGTAAAGGCAAAGGCAAATTCATCGCTCAATCTTCAAGGAACCCTCTTACAAGACAGCCTCGCCATCAGACTCCACGACCTGAACAACAGCAAATCATCATGGCATAACCACTGAGGAGTCAAGAGCCATCTCCCATCTCACAAGGTGTAACCACCACAAGCCTAAACATGCCAATTGGAGATCCTGCATTCATGAACAGACATGATCATTTGAAACGGCTAAGTCAAAGCGAGCTGGAAGATATAGCATGGAGAGACAAAGCCAGCATGAGAAGGAGAGCTGCAGAATATGTCAATCCTCCAAGGAACAAAAGGCAAAAGAAATAGAGATAAGTTGAAATTCAATTCTTATTGATGTAACTAAGATTAATTGTAATATCTGTCTTTACAATCATCAATAAATTCATGCTTATTCTCTAGAGATTTCAGTTGCTCACTGAAACACTAAGTCATATTTACTTTCTAGCAACTGCATCTACAAATTGATAATCATGACACAAATCTCCTTGGTTATGTCAACATCAAATAGGGGGAGATTATCTGGAGATTACATATTAAAATTTGATGTTGAAAGTAAATATTCATGATTATATGTAAAGTCCTTCAAGGAATACATTTACAAGGACTTAGTAGTAGATCAAACTTGTTAGGTTGATCTGAGCTCTTAATGTTTATCATTTTGTAAATGAATGTATAGATGAAAAGATCAAAGTTGTTAGGTTGATCTATATCATGAGATGTAATAGATAGGCTTCAACAGAATCGTAGTCTATCGAACAGATCAAGAGATTGTAGAAGCCAAGGCAGAATCGTAGAGCATCGACAATCGTAGTGTGTCTGCTTTCGAGGGCCTCTCCTAAAATCGTAGAGTGGTCCAAACGCCTGCCGAGTCAAACCCAAGAATCGTAGAGTGCTCTCGGAATCGTAGAGTCTGTAAATCAGGCAAGTTAAGATCATAGTGTGCCAGTGCTTAAGAGAAATCATAGTGTTCTCTTCTATCCGTATCGGATCAAGCACCAAGGTGGCAAGACACCACGATCAGAATCGTAGAGTATCATCTGTCTGCATCAGAAGCAACGAGCCTTGCCTATTTGTTTAAAAATAAATCACAACAAATGTGGAATGGATTATAAACGTTGAAGTCCTCGGGAGTCCCAATGACACAACAATCATCCTTAGTATATAACAAAGAGACGTATAGAAGAAGCTAAGGAAAGTACCATGGGTCAGTAAAAAATACCTTTTCAGGTGTTAGGTGAGATAGCAGTCTGCTATGTCAGTAGGCAAGACTGCTAATCAAAAGTTGTGCAGAAAGTCTCCATCAGAGCTCAGAAATGTCAAATGCATTTAATGCTTCAACGGTTGTCTTCAAACGGATACATTTCAAAGACATCATTTATGAAAAATATAAGCAGATGAAAAGATCAACCAAGCACTAAAAAAACATTGAAGAACACTCAACGCTCAACTCTACGATATGAAAAAGAAAGCTTGCTCAACTACTCAGAAGGACTTGAAGAGTTCTAAGTGAACTGAGAAGTACCAAGTCCGATGGACTTGAAGAGTTTAAAAGTGAACTAAGAAGTTCCAAGACTGTTGGTCTTGAAGGAATCTGTGAGATTCAAAGATTGTAAAGATATCCTTAGTGGATTTTCTACTCGAGGAGTAGAAGAGTGAACTATGAGCTTTAAGTGCTCTGAACCACTTAAAATCACTGTGTCTCTTATATTCTTGTCATAACTACTATAACTGTCATAACTACTTTACTCCTATTAACTCGTTATATCTTAAAGGGAAAACAAACAAATCTCAATTCCGATGTGTTTAAATCATTATCAAAACCAACAAGTATTTCGAAAAGAATTTAAAATATCTATTCAACCCCCCCCCCCCTTCTAGATAACTATTGTGCCTCTGGGAACTAACAGTGTCTACAAGTGCTTGTAGCACCGATCCTACTCCCTGCTTCACGAGAATATTTCGAAGGATTAAGGAATCAGATAGTAGAATTGGTTGTCTCTCTAAAAGAACAAAGTAACAACACTCGGAGCCAGACAATGCCTACTCAATCAGAGTCATTCACTCGAGGGGGCAGTCAGGATATTAATAGAAAGATGGAACCCTAGATACCTAAACCTCATTCCAATAAAGGAACCAACAAAACCCCTGAAATCACAAAACTCAGGGATGATCGAGAAGCTGAGGATATAAGAAAGAAAGTCCAACAAATAGAGAAAACCATTCGGTTAATCAAAGGGACTAGAAACTATGGAAGTGCCACCTATTTAGATCTCTGTATATTCCCAGGGGCTCGATATCCTGACAAATTCCAAGTCCCAAAGTTTGAAAAGTACAATGGGGCAGGCAATCCATATATGCACCTGAAAGTACACATTAGCGTGCTAGAGTCTTATGTTGAAGATGAAAGCCTCAGAATGCATCTTTTCCAAAAGAGTCTCACTGGAGAGGCTAAAGCCTGGTATGCCCAACTTGATAATGCCAAAATCCACAACTGGGAAGAATAGGCCCACTCCTTTCTAAATCATTACAGTTTTCAGTCATAAATGCCACCGGATCGATACCAAGTGACTAAAGTCAAAAATAAGAGTACTAAGTCTTTTTGAGAATATGCCCAAAGGTGGAGACGTCTGGCAGTGCAAGTCATTCCATCAATGACAGAAACTGAAATGGTGATGACTTTCATAGACATTCAAGAGGCACCTTACTATGAAAGAATCCTAGCTGGAATAAGAAAGTCATTCTCAGAAATCATCAAACACGGCGAAATGACAGAGATGGACCTGAAGGCATTCAAGATTAAAGACTTCACTACCTTGGAAGTAGTCGCCGAGCATATACAGACTGGCAAGTATGCAAGCGATCCCCAGAGGGTACTCGATAAAGGCAATGAATATTCTCTTAAAAATATATTGGTGATGTTAATGGATCACAAGAAAATTACCGAACTAGCTCCACCTCTAGAACCAGGGAGCAAAAAATACAATCCAAGCCAGAGATGTGCTTACCACTCAGGGTCTTCGGGCCACGATACACAAGATTGTTGGTCTTTAAAGCATAAAATTCAAAATCTGATCGAAAAGTGGCAGTATTGTGGTCCAACAACCTGACCAACAAAATGTCAACACCAACCTTTTGTTGCAGTATGATATGGAGGGACTAAACATGATCAGGTCAGGAAGCGCTAAAATTTATCCATATCGTAAATACATACGAAGGATGGAGGAATGCCCCCAAAGACACATAACAAATGTCCTAGAGTGGGAAAACTCAGAGGAGGGTATGACAGTAATGCAAAAATTAGAGACAATCCAGAATCAAGTAAATCTGCTAGCTAAGCTGATAGTGCGCCAACATCAGGATACAAGGCAGTTTTTCACTTAACTATCAGAAAGCCAGAGAAAAAAGTGGTTAACCATAATGCATGCCCATATCTCTCCAGGATGAGCCAACTAAATGAAGAATATCAAAGCAGGCTGAAAGGATAAGAAAAGGGGGATGATAAAATTATTATAAGATCTCACCAATGAAAAAATTGATTGGGGGAATGCGAATTCTCAATAAAGAAAGATCAAAAAATCTCCACAAGAGGGCAAAAATTCACCCCTCTAAGAAAATCAAATGAAGAAATGCTACACTTTCTAATAAGCGAAGGAAGGATTACTGAGTTATTGCCTCCTATAAATCCCAAGATAAAGAGTTATGATTCCACCAAGTTATGTCTCTACTATTCTAACTCACCTGGATATGCAACTGAGGAATATTGGTCTTTGCGACATAAAATCCAATATCTCATTGAAAATGGAGAGCTGGAGATATAATTCCCCATGACTAAAAAAGGCACAAAGGAAATAAAAAGTATAAGATGTCCACTCAAGACAGGCAGTTCAAAGGAGGTGAAGGCTACGAGCACCAATCCTGGCAGAACAAAAGGTGGACTGATCCTAATGTAGGTAATGACAGAGGAGACAAGGGAGTCCTAAAAGGAGATTCCTTCGCCAACATCAAACATCCTGTGGCCTAAAGATAGCAATCACGTTCCTGATTTTATCATCTTGAAGGATGAGTAGGAAATACTGATTCTTTCCAAGGAAGAAAAACCCAAAAAGGAAAGTTATTTGCGAGAAATACAACAAAAGTTCGAGGGAGACTTCATAGTCAAATCCACTCAAGCCCAGGAAAAAGGCGAAGGAACAGATGAAGAAAAAGGCGGTGAGGTTGTCGGGGAAACCAATCCATCGAAAAATCAGGAGTTCATACCTTTTTTGTGATGGGTCCAGTTCAAGCGTCGTTGGGGAATGTGCTGAATTAGGAGGCGATCAAGTTATGTCCATGAATGAAGATATTCAGAACCAAGAGGTAACCTCTATCGCGAGCCTTGACGGAAACATAACCACTGACAACTGGACTATCAAGCCTCAGTTAGCCAAGAAGATGTAGATCTAGAGGATAAAGTTGTGAGTTCCATGCAATGTTGGGACGGTATCACTTTCTTCGCAGTATTCCTTTTATTTTCCATGCATGTAAATATTGAAAAAAATCAAAAAATTAAAAAATTAAAAAAAATCAAAATCAAAAAATCAAACCAGTCAGGTCTCAACCAAAAGCATGAACTACAAAAGACCTGATCTTCCCTCATCAATTGGAGTACGTAGGCAGCCATTTATGGTGCAGTCAAACCAAACAAAAACCCAAAATACCCAAACAAACACTTCTCAAACCATTCAGCTCATCAAGCAGGAACTACGTAGACCTGATCTCCTCTCATCAATGGGAGTACATAGGCAACCATCGGTGGTGCGGTCTGACCCTCAAAAAAACATCCAAACCCAAACATCAATCCCAAGACAACAAATCAAACCTTTCAGATCAAATCAAACTTGGGTGAAAGTTGTAACAACAACACAACGATATATCAAGCATGACCAGCAGTGAGGACCTTCAAAGAGCTGACATCCTCAATCACAAGTCTTCGTCAAATTAGAAGAAAGCCATCAAGGCCCAAATGATTGAGGGCATCAAAGCCCAAATCCAATACCTTTTAATCATATGGTACAAAGGTGAAAGCCTCTTGCAATCTCGGCATCTTATCAGCCCATTTGTCAAAGCAACTATCCTAGACAACAAGCAAGTCTGGGGCAATTTTAAAATCAGCGACAACCCGTATTGGAACCCTTACAACAAGATTGGGGCAATCTCGGGAACATCGACAACTCAACACTAGGGCATTTATTAACCATCCTAAAGAGGAAAATGCACCAGTCAGCACCATCATCATGGAACATCATCATCAGAGCATCCCCCATATCATCTCACCGGCGATTCAGTATTATCATTTGGTCTTTTCTAATCATACTGTTCTTAGAATTAATAATCCAAATGTGAGGTATGACTCTTTCATCTCTTTATGAGCTTTTAGTCTCCATTTACATACATTAACGATAATATACATGTTAAGAAAGAGGTTTTTTCTTAACTTGTTATGAATGGGATTAATTCTGATAAGCGTTCATGGGGAAAAAATCACGGGAACGATTAGAGAATTAAGACTATTCAACCCGTTTGATTGGGCATGACATCCTAATTCAAAGCACTTTTTGAAACAGACTTAACCTTATATGGATGTTTGCACTTTGTGATTGCCCTAACTCTTATTTGTGGGGTATGAAGTTATGGAAAAAATAATGGCAATTAATGAAAAGATAAGTCACCAGCCTAATATCTCGAATCGTGGCCTAGGTTGCTCGAGTTATTAAGCCTGAGGGGTGTCTTTACACCTGGTGCCCTAGAGCCATCTAGTTTGGGAGTCATCGGCCCAACGCTCCTTATATGGGTAACTTAACGCCTAAAAAAACAAGCATTGAAAAAAGAAAAGGCAAAACCTGAGCAGATCTGAATCGTGGCCTAGGTTATTCGAGTAATTAAGCCCGAGGGGTGTCTTTAAACTTGGTGCCCTAAAGCCATCTGGTTTGGGAGTCACCGGCCCAACGCTCTTTACATGGGTGACTTCGAGCCTAAGAAAATGGACTTGTTAAACTCAGGCAAAGAAGCGAATAGAGTGATTGTCTGACTTGTCTCGAAGCGTGGCCTTTATTACTCGATCCAGTAAACTCGAAGGGGTGTCTTAACACCTAGTGGCCTAAAGCCCTCCAATTTGGGAGTCATTTGTCCAAAACTCGTTACATGGGTAATTCTAAATAGCCTAAGAAAACGAGACAAGATTAGAAGAGAGAAAAGAAAATTTTGCGAAGGCATAGAAGTGAAGCCCCTGCTAAGAGTTACGTCACTCATAGTGCATGTGTGATATGAAGTCAATTCTTCAAAGAATAACTTCTAGAGCAAAGATGAAGTATCTCTGATATAGGGAGATAATTTTTTTGAATCTAATCCTACCCATGAGCAATGACCATGGATGATTTAAAATTTCCTTGCTATTTTATAACTCATTCCATTTCATAACTTTTACTTCAAATGTTTTATTCACAAGAGTGTATTAATCCTGACGACCGAGCCATCAAGCTTTCTTTTGGTGCATTTTGTTCTTTTGATATGCAGGATATTGCACTCTCGCAATTTAGTCAACAAAGAGAGTTTCTCATATGAATCCCTGGCATCAACATGCGAAAGGACTGGGGCATTCTCCAATTCCAAGAAATGGAAGGAGTTTAAGGCAGGATCAAGCCTCTTATCAAAAGAAAGGAGAGAACTCCTGAAAGAAATCATGGAGACATAAGCTTGCCCCTACAAAAGAAGGGGAAATTCTCAAGAAAGTCCTTAACTCAAAAGCAGAAGACCAATGACAAAAGGTCTAGCGAATGAAACCCTCATCATCAAACATGTTAACATGCATCAAGTCCTCACAAGTTGAGGCCTCTACATTGAAGTTCAAAGTTGGGCAGTGAAAGAAAGAGCCGCACCCTCCAGGGATGTCAGCGGCACTCAGGTCATCAGTCCTATCGGGTTGCGAATCAAAAACACAAGGGAATGGGACACAAGCACCCAATAATGAAAAGAAACTCCAAATTGCCTCAGAAAGGGTGAGGTAAGTTTCTACTCTAGACAATTTAAAATGTGCATCAACCTAGGATAATAGACTCTTAAGGATAAATCTAGGTCATCACATCATGCATAATCTGTACATGTGCAAATGCGCTACATCAGCGTACATCTCCATCAAGATTTAGCATGCATCTCCAGTAGATTTAAATATGCGTTCACATTAAATGCCTAGATTAGAGAAAACTTTCGTCGTAAACACCATTTAGTATTATAAGCCATTGGCATCAATCCATCGTAACATCAGGCGGAGTCTGGTGAATTAAGCTATTGAATATTACTTCAGTGAAGGTATCAAAAGATCCGGTATCCTAAACCATTGGCATCAATTTAGCCTAACATCAAGACAGTTCAGCGATGAAAGCTTTGTATACCACCGTTCGAGTGGGAATCACAATAGTTGGGTGATGTCAGCGTTGTAAACTACCAGCGTATACATCGGGAAGGTCCAGCAATTTTAGAACGTTATTCCCAGTAGATATGTAGAAAATATCTCAATTTCTCTTCATCAAACAAGCATTAGCAACACCAACAAAAATCCAAACCGTTGGAGTCAACACTAGTATAGGCATCAGTAATAACCGGTAAAGGTAAAGTGATGTGCGAAGTGTGATTTGCGATATGCGAAAAGCGATGTGTGAGTTGCAATATGTGATTAGCCAAAAGTGAAGTTTGAAATGCGATGTGCAATTTGTGAACTGCGATTTGCGAAAACATTTTAACATTCATCATAACATTCATTACATTGCGATTTACATCATTAAAAATACATTGTTATATTTCAAGTGTCTAGTAATCTTTATCATGTTCATTCCATTATATTTCATGAACATGATTAAGAGGGGCATCTATAGACACTCAAAATTGTGTTTTCCTATTACTAACTATGCAGGAGGACAAAAGCATCTTTTTCACACTCTAGAGATAACCTTGGAGGACCACAACATCAGTTCCAACCTTGGAGATAACCCCGGGAGATTTAGTTTTCCAACCCCGGAGATAACCCTAGGAGATCCAGTTTCTAACCCCGGAGAAAACCCCAGGGGATCAAGTTTAAAGCCCAGAGTCAGCCCCGGGAGGTCAATCCAACCTCAGAGATAACCCTGAGGACAATCAGGGTTAACAGCTGGCCAATCTCTGAAATAACCCTGGGAAAAGACTACTACAACTGTGCAAAAGTCAGAGATAACCCCCCCCCCCCCGGGGGGATCATTTTGCCAACTCAACCTCAACTCAAATCATATAAACTCATTTTCAACTCAAAATGCTTCAAAAGAAGTCCCACAAGAACCATATCTTAACTGTTGAGCGTAAAATACGCAAAACAGCTCAACGAATTGCCTGACGGAGACCCGAAAATGCTATTTCTGTCATGGACCCATCTTCTCGGATTCAAAAAAGGGTAAGCCCTATGTCATTGTGTAGCTCTCGAAAAGAGATTTCTAGAATGGTATGAAACGCTTCCATCGGACTCCCTGATTGAAAGTTATGAAGGTTCGAGCGGACAGCGCATCATTTGAGTGAACGTACTTTGAGGCAGCTCGGGCAGCCACGGGTAGACCCGCGGCACTTTTGGTCTATAAATGATCCCCCATCAGCCATAAAATGTAAGAAAAAAGGAAGAAAATAGAGAAAACTCTGCCCATTTCAACCTGTAACCTCTTCTAGAGTGCTCCAAACTGTGTGATTCTTTTTTCTAAACACTTATAAGACCGTTTTTTATAACATACTAACGTTTAACCGGTGGAAACCGATTTTTCAGGCGTTAAAAGCTATCTAAAGTCTTCTTGGCAGCTCACTGTAAGATTTTTTAGATTTTTAAGCTTTCTACTACTTCTATATATTTATATCTACTAACGTTGAGAGTCGCGTAGCGTGGGTATGCCCGGATCGTCAATTCGTGGCTTTATATATATATATATATATATATATATATATATATATATATATATACGGTCAGGATCAAGAGCATTCTCCTTAAATAACATTCATCCTTAAATAGCATTCTTTCATTGAAACTACATCGTTTTGGAGGGACGCGGTGGCATTTTTTTAAATACAATGCCACCGCGTATTTACAAAAATGTCACTGTGTCCCTCCAAAACGACGTAGTCTTAATAAAAAGACTGCTATTTAAGGAGGAATACTATTTAAGAAGAATTCTCTTGATCCTTACCGTATATATATATATATATATATATATATATATATATATATATATATATATATATATATATATATATCCTATATGCTTTACAACTTCTATATATATATAGTCCGTTCCTATATACATTTTTTTTTTTTTTTAAAACAACTAATTAAAGTTTAATATTTTATGGAACTAGAATCTTTCCATAATACGTTGTTTTGGGTGTGATTTGGATACGTTATAACAAATGTCCTGCATACATAGATGACAATATATATACATTTTGTTATGTGTATTCAAATCACGCCTAAAATAATGTATTATGGAAAATTACGATTCCATAAAATATTAAACTTTTTTTAGTTGTTTTAAAAAAAAAAAAAAAAAAGGGTCTCGATTTGATCGTGTCCGGAGTCCTGACTGATCCATTATATATATATATATATATATATATATATATATATATATATATATATATATATATATATATATATATATATATTGTTAGGTTTGTAAGATTCATGAACGCAATCAAATTGCACAAAATAAGCGGAAGCATGGAAAATCGAGCTTTTAAAATTTTACAAACCATATACCCTCTATCACCTTTTATGCAATTATTAATTAAACGAAAAGATAAAGAACAAGAATCATACCCTTGAAGATCCGAGCTTCCTCAGGTACAAGTTCACCTCCAATCATTTTCGCGTTCAACTTGAATCTACCGGGTTTGGTTCTTTCCTTTGATCAACGTTAGCCACCCAAGTGTTTGGCCTCTAGAGGTGATCCACCAAAGAAGAAGAAATATTAAAGAAGAAGGGTGGTTGGCTAAACCCTAATTTTTCTATCTCCCATAGAAAAAGAGCGTACTCTCCCAACAATTGGAATTACGTCTGTTGTGAAAAAGTCAACAACCCCCAACACCCATAATAATACTCCTCTTATTTATAGATGTGGGCAACTCTCCTTAATAATTAAGAAATTATATTTTATTTTAATTAATTAAATTCCTTTAATTAATTAGGCTATCAATCTTATTATGAATAATTAATTAAACTCTTTTAATTAATTAGCCTCCTAATCTTATTAGGAAATATGAGAGTACTTTTATTAATTAAATCTCAAACTCCTTTAGGAATTAAATAATAATAATAATAATAATAATAATAATAATAATAATAATAATAATAATAATAATAATAATAATAATAATAATAATAATAATAAGACTCCTCTTATTAATTTATATTTAATATTTCTAAAATATTAAATAATAATATTAAGCTATTTAATTTATTCTATCACCATAGATTAAATTAAATATACTTAACTTATTATTACGATTATGCCATTAACTTCTTAAATAATTATTCCTCCTTTTATGGTGTGACCCTTTAGGTTCTCCATATTAAACCTAATGTGAATAAATCAATTAGAATAATTCTAATCTTATTTAAATAAATAAATTAAACTATTAATTTATTATATAAATAATATTTATTCTACAATAGGATAAGCCTCCCTAAATGATCAACGACTTTCCGTATAATATAGATTTCAACATTAATCATAAAAGAACCTTTGAGTAAATAGTTACCGTACAATTTAATCCTTCCACCATACAATGTCCCAATTAAATATAAGACATGGAATTACTATCAAGTCTTATTTTATTTAATTATATGTATTTCGACTCTTAAATGCACAACTCCAAATAATGTAAATTAGAAACTCCTTTCTAATTTTATTCTACCTTGGCCAAGGACTATTGGGTTGTCATTTATCGAATCACATAGGATATTTCTCTTCTTTTACTAGAAGTGGTAGATTCTTTATTGATCATACATTATCTCTATGTACAACTTATTATACCCAAGCATACCCTTTGATATACCCTAAGGGTCTTAAGGAATAAGTCAAAGTATAACTCATCATACACAAGATACTATGATGATCTCAAGTCTAAGGATCACTTGTACTATTATCACTACAGAATTCCTATCGACGAAAAAGTAAAACTCCATTAGGTATTCCTTAGCGAGCCACGTTCAGTGAACTTATTCTCTAATAAGCACCCACATACTTGCTTTAGTGTCTCCACATAAATGATCATGAAATCAATCATCCTCATCCAATGAGTAAACAACGTATGTACCAATCTATTCGGATTCACTAATCCCCAATTTAGTAATCCAATGATTGGGAACAATTTTAGTTTTAAGCTTTCTAAGAATTTAGATCTCATTAGAATGATCATCATCATTATTCTAAAAGCATTGCTTAAAACTATGGGTTTATCATATATTATAAAACAACATCATATAGATAATTAAAAGCCTTTAATAAATTAATACTTTTTATTTATAAATGAATAAGATTGTTATAAAGTATATGCTTTATCATCAAACATGATTGGCTTGTGTGCATACTACTTTCAATCTCCCACTTGCACTAAAGCCAATCGTCATGGTATCTCATACCTTTCTTCTCTAAGTGGCGATTATCCTGCTGTTGGATAAGCTTTAGTTAATGGATATGTAATGTTCTTCTTGAGAGTTCATTATCTCTATAGTGATTTCCCATCTTTCAATGATTCCTATAATCAAATGAAAGTGCCACAACACATGTTTAGATCCAAGATGAGACATAGGAACTATTCCTAGTTCTGTAATGAACTTTCAATCCAAACAATCAACTTCCAGCTTCATTTATAGCTATATACTTTGTCTTTATCACTAAACCAGCAACTCTTTGCTGTTTGAAACCTTTTCAATTCATTGCACCACCGTTCAAGGTAACTCTTTACCTTAAAGTGGATTTTCTGTCGTCTTGGTCTATCTGAAAAACTTGAGTCTGTTAAGCCCTCGAGTTTTAATTTAGACCCACCATGAATATGATCACATCCTTAGTGTCAAGTTAAGTACTTTAAGATGTTTTCACCGACTCATAGTGAACTTCTCCGAATATGACCGATCAACATCGTGTCTCAGATATTTCATTGCATACATGATAGTTACTCATGTAAGATCTCTTTAGAGTCTATGGGGACTATTAAGAGAGATACACCGGTGGCTCATCAACATGAGACATCCCATAGAGTTTTCCATGCTAAACGACTTTAACATCAAATGAATATACGTTCCTTGGGTTAAGTCGAGCATCCTCTTAAATCTATCTATATAGATTTGCATCCCCAATTATGATACTCTTCCCAAATCATTCATGGAGGAATGTTTAGACAACTTTATCTTTACTGATTGTAGCATTGGTATGTTATTCCTTATCCATAGTATATCAACATATAATATTAGGAATGTCACGCGCTCCCACTGACCCTTTTGTACACACTAAAACTCTTACCTCATCGTATGTAACTCTAGATCATCATCTTCAATGATGTGTACCTCATCATCATCATCATCATCTATGATGAATCCATACCTCAATGGTATCTTTGGTACTATTCCAGATTTATTTATCTTGTGCTATGGTACAATAGTCTATCTCATGTGTTCCTCTTATTTGACTTATAGTGATTTATGGTTCTTAAACTCTTCAAGATCTATTATCCTCCCACTAGCTCCTTCAATGATAAACATCTTTATCTTATAAGGCAGCGTGTTTCGCAACAAACACCTTTTGCTAAGTAGGATTATAGAACATATACCCTAAACTTACTTTAGGATGTCCCACAAATGTGTACTTGTCAAATCTTGTCCCAAGCTTATCCTTTGAAACCTTTTCACATAAGTTGGATAACCCCTTATCTTAACATACTTAAGATTAGGAATCCTCCTTGTCCATAACTTTTATGGAGTCTTGGGGCCGGATTTTGAGGTTACCTTTTTCGTAGATATGCAGCCATTTCTAGGGCATGATCCTAGAAGGATACTGGAATGTCGGTAAAATCATTATGGACCGTACCATGCCCAACAAGTTACAATTTTCCTTTCGTATACATCAATCAATTATTAAGTGATCGAGGCGTCCATTATGAGAAAACCATTTGAGATGATCTAAAACTTATTACACAAGTATTTATTCCTTGATATAATCAAAGAATCTTAATACTTTGCCAATTTGTTTCACTTCTGAATTCTTTGAACCTTTCAAATAATTAACACTTGTATTTCAGCAAATACATACATTCAACTCTTTGAATGATCATCTCCTTTTCTTATACTAGTTTTTTAATATGCAAAATTATTTTTCACGTAAGTCAAGTATAGAAAATCCATTAAGTAATATTTCAGTTCTATACAAAATATTATTATTATAAATAGAACAACAATTGTTCTTAAATATAATACCAAAGATTTCATTGTCCAACAATAAAATAGAAATAATGTTTCTAACGAGAACTGGAACACAACAACAACTTATTGACTTAATAGATTTGCCCGTAGGCAATGCTAAACTATAAGTTTCTATGGCTAATGTAGCAACCTTTGCTTCATTTCCCACATATAGGATTACTTATATTTGTTTAGCTTTCTACTTCTGCTTAGTCCCTTCATAAATTTATATTTATGATAACCAAAGTCGGTATCCAATACTCAAGTATTACCTTGACTTAAAGAAAAATTTATTTCAAATCATGAACAAAATTGTATTTGTAACCGAAACTTCACTAAGCTTCTTCTGGTTAGCCTCTTCAAAATGCTTCTTGCAGTTTCTTTCCAGTGTCCAAGCTTATTATAGTGGAAACAAACTCCTTTGCTATCAGTATCATTTTTGTTCTTATTATCCTTTGTTTTTGCCTTTTTATTTACCTTCTTTGAATCGCTTCTTCTTTTCGGGTTCCTTTGGCCCCTACCAAGAAGACTTGGTCTTTCTTGGTTGAAAGTGACTCTCAACATTTTTCAACATGTTAAGCAAATCAGCGAGGCTGATATCTAGCTTGGTCATATGAAAAATTCACAACAATTGTGAAAGGAGTCTGGGAGTGAGTGCAAGATCAAATCTTGGCTCAACTCTCCATCCATAACAAAACCAGTTGTCCTAATTGATTAATCAAATTGATTATGTTAAGGACTTTTATCTATACTGTAGTGTCATCGGTCATTCTAGATCGAAAGAGCTCCTTAGATATCTGATATCTATCAGTCCTACTTTCCTCACCATCAACTACTTGATGTGCAGTAATATAGTAGGAGTATCCATAGTTTCAGGCTGACGCTGAAGCTTGTTACTCATGGATACGAGCATGGTGTATTGAGCCAACTTTGCATCATCTTGCCACTTTCTAAAAGTAGCAATCTCTTCCTCAGAGGCATTGTCTGCAACCATTACAGGAAAGACATATTAAGGACATAAGATAGCTTTTCAGCCATGAGAACTATTCTCAAATTCCTTAACCAATTCGTTTAATTTGGTCTGGTTAATTAACATCTAATATGTTTCGCAGTGATAGTAATTTAGACATTGTAAAATTCTGTAAATGAATTTGTTCTTAACAATAATTTAGCATACATTCTTTTATTAATTACCAAAATAAATTAGGTCTTGTTTTAAATTGGTATCTCCCACTATTTTCTTCAAACTATATTACCCTCAATATATATGGTTCGACAATATCAAATTAAAGATATGCTAGTGAGAATAAGGATCCCATTTCAAATGTATATAGCCTTGTGTGTGCACAACAAACTATATATAAATAAATAGGTAGTCAACTCTTGTCAATTACATCAACTATGCAACTCCTTGTATTTTGCCTCTTAAATCATAATGGTCAAGTGTGTGCACATCCAAACTAAAATGATTTAAGTTAAGTCAGGCCCAATATTTCCATATAAGTGAAGAGAAAACTACGTACTTTCAATGCATTAAACAAAGCAAAGAATGTTCAATTCCTTATAAACATTATATGTAATAAAAACAACATCTTAAATATTTAATACTTGCCTTGTGTGTGCACAACAAACTCATATTAAATATTCAATACTCTATTGTTTCTATCATGCTAGAAGGCGACGTTCGATATTCCAAATATCTTTGAACGTAACAACTTAATACAAAATATTTGAGGGGTTTGTTATTAATTTGTCTCATCTTTTTTAGCACGCATGCACATATATATATATAAAATATGCATCATATTAATTAACATGCGAAGCATGTTTGCATAATATATAATATATATAGTATAAGCATGCACATATAGAATACTATATTCTACCTGGATTGATTATGGACTTTTATTCTAGTTTGGTTCACTAGAGCCACCAAGTGAACCAAAAGGTCAAACCCTAGGGGTGTAAGAATTAATATTTAAATATAACTATTACATTTAAACTCGGGCTCCATTACAAACGGGTCTTCAAGCGCTCCTTGATCTCCAATTCTTCAAAATTAATTCTAACTATTCCTATTAGAAAACTATTTAAAATAAATAGAAACCTTGATCAGCAGTCAAGGGGAAGTACATAGGAGGGAGATAGAATTTATATTAAGAAAAAATTAGAGAAGATGAGGTACGCAGACCCCATTTAATAAAACCCATACATTCATGCATCCAACTAAAATAAAATCCAATTACATTGGTCAATAGTCCATAATTAATCCCATTTATTATCATACACATCACCATATGCATCAATAAATAACATTCATCTCATGAATAATAAACATTCAATATATATATTGATATCATTTAATGGGCAAATTTAGTTAGTATAAAATCTAATTTTGAATCAAAATAAACTCCTTTATTTTAATCTAATTTTTAAATCAAAATAAACCTCTTTTATTTTAATTTATCCAATCTTGAATAAAATAAACTATTTTATTTTAATCAAAATAAACTCATTTATTTTAATTAATTATGGAATCCAATTCCAAGTAAAAAAAATATTCCTTTATTAAAGGAAACACGGATTCTCTTTCCTATTCACAAATAAACTCCTTTATTTTGAATAATATGAAATCTTATTTCATATCTAAATAAACTCCTTTATTTAAAGAAATACAGATTCTCTTTCCTATTCACAAATAAACTCTTTTATTTTGAATAGTATGAAATCTTATTTCATATATAAATAAACTCCTTTATTTAAGGAAACATGGAATCAAATTTCAACTCTAATTAGTTATCATGGAATCCAATTCCAACTCTAATTAGTTAGCATGAAATCCAATTTTAAAATTAAAATAAATCTTTTATTTTAAGATTAAAATAAACCTTTTATTTTAAAATTAAAATAAATTTTTATTTTAATTATAAAATAATTAAGAATATTATATATATAATATATACATATAATATATATATCCTGGGCCACGTGATAACCCTTCCTTTTTGTCAAAGATATCCTGCCACAAAGAAATCCTACTTACAAGGATCCTACTGCAATATATATGTAACTAACATATATATTATATATAATATTCGTGTTAGTTAACTAGTTAATAAAATCAACATCCGCAGCTTTGCAGGAAACTTTAATCACGTGAATGCGAATCAGCAGCGAAAACTATATTCCGCGTTTTTAAAAAAAAATCTTATACAATAAAATTATGCCCAATTAAATTATTCTAAACACATATCAATATAAATATCAAATTTGACAATTAATAATTTGCATAAAGGTTTGGCTCTGATGCCACTGTTAGGTTTGTAAGATTCATGAACGCAATCAAATTGCACAAAATAAGCGGAAGCATGCAAAATCAGAGCTTTAAAATTTTACAAACCATATACCCGGATCACCCTTTACGCACAATTATTAATTAAACGAAAAGATAAAGAACAAGAATCATACTCTTGAAGATCTGAGCTTCCTCAGGTACAAGTTCACCTCCAATCCTTTTCGCGTTCAACTTGAATCTACCGGGTTTGGTTCCTTCCTTTGATCAACGTTAGCCACCCAAGTGTTTGGCCTCTAGAGGTGATCCACCAAAGAAGAAGAAATATTCCAGAAGAATGGTGGTTGGCTAAACCCTAATTTTTCTATCTCTCATAGAAAAAGAGCGTACTCTCCCAATAATTGGAATTACGTCTGTTGTGAAAAAGTCAACAACCCCCAACACCCATAATAAGACTCCTCTTATTTATAGATGTGGGCAACCCTCCTTAAAAATTAAGGAATTATATTTTAATTTAATTAATTAAATTCCTTTAATTAATTAGGCTCCCAATCTTATTATGAATAATTAATTAAACTCTTTTAATTAATTAGCCTCCTAATCTTATTAGGATATATGAGAGTACTTTTATTAATTAAATCCCAAACTCCTTTAGGAATTAAATAATAATAATAAGAAGAAGAAGACTCTCTCTTATTAATTTATATTTAATATTTCTAAAATATTAAATAATAAATATTAAGCTATTTAATTTATTCTATCACCATAGATTAAATTAAATATACTTAACTTATTATTATGATTATGACATTAACTTCTTAAATAATTATTCCTCCTTTTATGGTGTGATCCTTTAGGTTCTCCATATTAAACCGGTTGTGAATAAATCAATTAGAACAATTCTAATCTTATTTAAATAAATAAATTAAACTATTAATTTATTATATAAATAATATTTATTCTACAATAGGGATAACCCTCCCTAGCGATCAACGACTTTCCAGATAATCCCCAATTTAGTAATCCAATGATTGGGAACTATTTTAGTTTTAAGCTTTCTAAGAATTTAGATCTCATTAGAATGATCATCATCATTATTCTAAAAGCATTGCTTAAAACTATGGGTTTATCACATATTATAAAACAGCATCATGTAGATAATTAAAAGCCTTTAATAAATTAATACTTTTTATTTATAAATGAATAAGATTATTATAAAGTATATTCTTTATCATCAAATATGATTGGCTTGTGTGAATACTACTTTCATATATATATTTACCGCTTTTATATAAATATCTGCTTTATTGCTTTCATAATGTAGATATTTAATCTTTAAGCCTGCGGGCTAGATTTTCCTAAATCTGGCTATTTCTGACTTTAACCGGTTCATAATGACTAAACTAGAACCATTAAAGCTAGAATGGTTTAGATTTACTCAAATCTAGTTCTTTTCCCAGCTTTTGTACATATTGTTTTCTAATGTGAGCCTAGGAATCATGTAATCACAAATTCAGCTTTTGAATCTAGATTCGGTTCCCGTGATGGACATTTTACAACTGTAGCCAACTTGTAAATTATCTAACGGTGTCTGAATATCCTTAAATGGCTTTCATGCCCACAAGGAGTTCGGCACTGCTATGTATTTTATTTTTTTGAAGATGTTTCGCATCTCGAAAATAAAAGCAATCAAGTTGAACACATAATAAAATAGAAGTATCAAAGGCCTCAGTTATTATTGAGCACAATGGTTTGAAAAAACCTGTTTTACAAAACAACACTGCTATATCTCGTTAAAATTGAACTTTTATACAAAAGTCAAATCCTTTGTATATATGTGCGAACACGGCATAGCTGTGATGAACGAGATTTTTGTAATTTAATTTGAATAGTTATTAAATTAAATAAATATTTTTTGATGATTTAATTATTGGGTTAAATAATTAATTGATGAATTTATGGAAGATTAATTTAATTATATGTGTTACATTGATTAAATTAACGTGGAGAATGTATTATTCAAAGTATATTTTTAATTGAGCTTACTTGCTTAAAGGAATTATTTGATAAGCATAATGTTATTCTAATTAATTTTATAATTAATTATAGATTTAATAATTTGACATAATTAATAAATGAGAATTTAATTATGTGACTATGTGAATTAATTATTATATTTATTTAAATTAAATTAATTAAGATATTTGATTAATTTCTTAAATGGGTGTGACATTATTAAACTATATAATAAGACATTAATTAAATTAAATGGGTATGAGCATTTTTAAAGGCTAGCCAAACAAGGCCCTAAGAGGAGTTGGGCAGTTAACCCACGAAGGGGATTAATTGACCATAACTACGTCAGTTTATACGCATTCTGTTCATTCTATTTCAAACCCGGAGAGCAAGTGCAGAGAGAAGAGTAGAGAGAATTTAGAGATAAATTGAGAGAAAATGTGAGATTGAAGAAGAAATAAAGAAGAATTCATCATCCTTGAGTCATATACACATACTATCAGGGTAATCTCTCCAACCCAAACTTTAATTTACGTTCTTGAAGTTATTTTAGTTCTCTGTAAACTAAAATTGATGGCTAATGTGTTAGAAAATTGATTATATATGTTAATTAGCATGCATAATTCAATTATATGTGATTTGTATGTGATTAGAGTAATCAATTTCACGTAAACATGCTATAATCAGAGTTTTTCCATTTACGGGTGTTTTGGGTTCTCTGTAAAATAAATATTGTATGATCAATGCATGAATTGATGATTTATGTGTATATGCATGATAATATATAATCATAACATGTTTTCAAAACATCAAATTCATATAAATATGTAGTAATTGGAATTTTTTTGAAGTTACAAAGTATAAAAGTTGTATATATGGCCCATATGGCCCTTACGTACAAATTAAATGTTTTAATCATATGTTGTATCAAAATTGACACTTGTATATGCTTATGTATGTTCAAACGAACAAAACATAATTTAAACGGATGGATTCGGTGAATTAACGAATCTGTAATGTTAAAATTCATATTTTTCATCAAAACTTTACAAAATATGAAAAACAGTGAAATTAAATGTTGTAATTTGTGTAATTACATGAATTAAAGTGGTAGAATCATGCTAAAGGCTTTGTGTGATATTTTTGTGAAGTCTATACTTCATGGGTAGCATTAAAATTCATCGTGTTAGCGTAATTTGGGATTTATTGGGTTGTTCTGTGTGTTCTTCGTGAACGTAGAAATCGGGTTCTGCTGTCAGCTGGCCATGCTACCGCTCAAAGAACAAATGGAGGGCGCCATTGCAAGTGCAAAGCCTTGCCATCTTCCAAAGAACAAATGAATCGCATACCACCAGAGAATTTCGTAATTTTTCTAAGTGTCAAGTTTCAAAATGTGTTTTAAAACCTAATGTAATGAACATGAAGACATGTCAAAAATATATTAACATGTTAATTAACTTATGTTATGAGATTAATTAATAAGTAAATTACACAACTTAAACCATTATCTGAAAATTCCAATAACGTATTCAAAGACCAATGTTGTGATTCGATAGGTATATCGAACTATTGATTAATGGGTATTGTGAATGTATTGATATGTAGGATTTAATAAGGAACGTGAAATAATCTAGCTTGTGCAAGAGGCAAGTTTCTAAACCTTACCTCTTTACAATGAGCAAGTTTTCTAACCCTAAACTTTATTGAGAAAGTTCTAGACTTATATTTTATATCGAGCAAGTTCTTGTTATTTATTAATCAAGTTCAAGATTTCATATTAGATGTTATCATTCTTTGAAAGCATGAATCATATTATACAATACTTATTCCATTGTATACCTCTTGAGTTTATTATTCAAACTGAATATCATTTATTATTGAACCTTGTAAGACTGGCGAACTCTTATTGATTTGACTAGTCCATAGTTGATGAACGTTCTAAATTTTAGAACCCTTGTTGAGCTTATCCAAACCAAACTTCCTTTGGTGCGGACTCTAATGTCAAACTGAGATGAACAACCCTATAATAAGGGATTAATTATGCTTTAGCGTTAAGATATTGTGCACAGTATGGTACTAAGGGCTGATCCCCCTAAGTACGAGAAGAAGAGTCCATAGTCTTATGATTGTTAAAGGTTTCAAGTATAAACACTTGACAACCTAGGACAAAGTTCAAGGTCTTATGACCCTCAGTAGTTCTTTTTATTCTTGTTATTCATTCTTGATTCAAAAGTCTAGTTTCTTATTTCAGAAGTCCTTGATTCACTCGCATGTTATTATATTGTTGTTACATTATTATACTTGTGGGCAATCGTGCTCACTCTTGCGTAATAATAACATTGCAATTAAGAACGAAAGGTCCGACGAGCCTTCTTCTAGCAAAGGCAAGGGCAAGATTAATAAGTGATGAAGACTTATTGTTTATTTAATGTATTTATGTTTCAGACTTGTGTCAATGTTGTGTAAGACTTAATATTTGTTTATGTTTACGCATTTGAGATTTAAGGTTAGTATGGCCTGGGATTTATGTATTTATATTCAGATGTTATAACTCTTTAAGGAGAGGATTTATTTTTATCTATTTTATGGTTTTCATTTATTATGGGTAGATAGACATATGATGTTTGTACAGTGAATACCAAATCACGTGGGAATTGAAGTACATGGATTTGGGGGTGTCACAATAGCACTACTTCCAAAAAACTGCACATAGACCTAACATACACACACACATAAGCAGATAAAAGTTTAATGAAAAGTGGCGATAACCGTGTTGTCACGGAAGTCAGGGGGTGCATAACACATTCCCTCTGCTTAATCAAACCCCCGGACCCTAACGAATTTTAGTTTTTCAGACCAGTTAAACAGTGCCAAATCACCAGGTCTTTGTGCAAACCTTTTCTTGGTTGAGTTGGTGCAACCATTTAAAAATACCAACTGGCACCTCTAACAGTCAAATCTTCGATATATACATGTCGAACCTTTTCAAACTTGTTTTTTCAAACAAATCTCACCTAAAATGAGAACACCAAAAAACAAGCACAGAAAGTGACAAATAAAATACCCGACGTCGACAATCCACTTAAAACAAATCTCAGGTAATCTAACCTTAAACTATTACATCAGTCTGCGGACTACATCTACTTATAATCAAATAAGTTTCTTAACATAGATTCTATTAAATAAAATCAAACAAGTCTTCATTATTTGAACATCTTGCTCTTGCCCTTGCTAGAAGATGGCTCGTCAACTTTCTCAACTTTAAATGTAGTGTTAAATGCAAGAGTGGGTAAATAATTACTCACAAATATAATGATGGCAATAGCAATAACATAATAGTAAGCAACGAATACTGAAATAATAAAGAACTCGTTCTTTGAATCAAGATTAGGAAACAAGTTCAAGATTAATATATGAGGGTCTTAAGAACATGCACTATGTCCCAGGTTACTATGTATTTCTACCTCAACCTTTAACAGTCGTTAGACTATACAGACCTTTCCTTTCGTACTTAGGGGGATCAACCCTTCGTACCATGTATTGTGCATAAACATCTAAACGCTAACGCGTACTAATCCCCTATATTAGGGTTGTTCATCTCAGTTTGACTTAGGATCTCCGCACTAAACAAAGTTTAGTTTGGATTAGCTTAACAATGGTTCTAGAATTTTCGAACGCTCATCAACTATGGACTAGTCAAAACAATAAAGGTTCACTAGCCATTCGAAGTTTGATACAATAACTAGGTATTGAGTAACCATATTTAAAATCAAGAATGGAATCACAATAATATATAGTTGAATAAAACATTTTATATCTAATAGACTATCTTCAAAGGAATTAGAGAGTCTCATTTGGAATAATGAACATTTCAAACTTTGAATTAATAAGAAACAATGATTAGAAACTTGCTCAATACGAATAAATAACTTGAACCATCTTAATCAAACAATATCAAGTTCAAGATTAGGAAATTTGCTTAATGAAAAGTAAGATTTAGATACTTGCATAACAATAATAAACAAGACCTTGCGCGTAAGCTTTACAACTATAACATAAGTTCGTCAAAAGCCCTACATATATCATTAGAATCGCAATACCGATTAGTTACACTAACATTAACCCTATATGCTTTAGTTCTCATTTAAATCTAACTTCTTAACATAATTCAAGTTATAACTTTTAAATTAATATCATGTCACTAATCTGAAATCATAAGTCTAACATAGCAATGTAACCTCTAAACCACATCTCAAGACTTAAACAAACAACAAGATAAAGTTTTTCACAACTTATTAACTTTACAATTTGAAATCATTGAATACATGTGCACAATCTATTATAGAACCTCATTACATGTTTAACACATTATCATGCACCATAGACTAGGTTAGGCCAACAAGTCATGGACTGAAAACTAAAAACAACAAAATGTTTACGCTGTGGGGAGGCGCCATGGCTTACTACCCCAAGCCTTAACTTAGGTGTAGTGCTACCGGAGCTCAATACTCAGAATGCTAAGCAAGCGCAATCACTACCGCTTTTTGCCATTAAATGCCGATGTAATCGCACTGCACGCAAAACAAAAATCTGCAGACGTACATACCTTCCACAGCCACTCCCACACACCCCAATTTTCCTAATTAAGCAGAAATTTAACATACCCAGAAGCTATAAACTAACTAACAACATCACTAAGCATGCATATCATGATTCTAATAATATAAACATCATACACAATCAACCTTTAAGGATTAAAATCATGTTTTGCTATTTTTCTTCATTTTTCAACATATTTAGTGAAATCAACCACCAAATCTTCGTTTCTTAACCAAATTAAATCATTTCAATTGCATTCTTTTCGTAATTCAACATACTAAAATATTTTGAAATCAATTTACAGATTGCTATAAGAATTCAACATCAATTTTGGCCTCAAAATCATACATGTCATATGTATATATCGTAAAGAAAACTCAAAAACAATAATAACCTCCATTTACAACATGATTTCATGAATTTTAACCTCTAAAAATTGTTTCTAAATAAAAACCAATGGATTACATAAACTAATTAACACATATAATCCAAATTCTCACAAATTAAGACTGCACTTTACAAAAAACTCAAAAACAAAACTAAGAACATGGATGTCGACGTCGGGATTTTTATTTGTCCCTTTTCTATTCTTGTTCTTTGGTGTTCTCATGTTAGGTGATATTTGTTTGAAAAAACAAGTTGTGAAAAGGTCCAACATGTATATGTCGACGAATGGACTGTAAGAGTCGCCAGTTAGTTTTTTATATGGTTATACCAACATAACCGAGAAAAGGTTTGCACATTGACCCAGTGACGTGACAGTGCTAAACGGGTCTGAGAAACCAAGATTCATTAGGGTTCGGGGGCTTGATTATGCGAAGGGAATGTGTTAGGCACCCCCCGATATCCGTGTTACCATGGTGACCGCCACTTTTCAAGAAACTATTATATGAATATGAATGTGTGTGTGGGTCAATGTGTTGTTATTTGGAAGTAGTGTGAGGCCTCGTTCGCACCTATATAAAAAGGGTTTGAATTTATATAAAAATTCAATTTTAAACAAAGTGTTCGGCTTGATTGTTTTTAATTTTTGAGATGCGAAGCATCTTCGAGAAAATAATGTACAAAGCAATGTCGAACTCCTCGTGGGAATGAAAACCATCTGAGGAAATCCAAACACCGTGAATAAATTTACAAGCTACTTACAGCTGAAAATGTCCATCACGGGAACCGAATCTAGATTTAGTAGACTGAATCTGTGATCACATGATTTCTAGGCTCACATGATGCCATAAATTATATAAAAGCAATAAGCAGTTATGTATATAAAAGTTGTAAATATATATATATACAGACATGATCAACCACCACGAAGCAACTCCATGGGGGATCGGAAATGTAAATAAAGATGTAAAAGCAATCAACCGCCACGAAGTAAACTCTAGGCGGAACAAAAAGTGTGTGTATATATATATATATAAGCAGTAAACGCACCGGATGTAAAATCTAGGCTCATCGAACATAGTTCGACTACAGTTTATATATATAAGTATATATATAAAAGTATATATATATATATATATATATAAGCAAATAAACGCTCCGGATGTAAAATCCAAGCTCATCGAATAGAGTTCGATAACAGTTTATATATATAAGTATATATATAAATATAAAAGCTGGTAAACGCTCCGGACGTGAGTCCAGGCTCAATCGAGGCATAACTCGATAATTTTAGTCCATATATAAATATATATATATATATATATATATATATATATATATATATATATGTATATATATGTATATGTATATACAAACTGAAATGAAATCATGGATCGAAGTTCGGGCCTACAAATGCAACACGACTCTCAACGTGAAGAATAGTGTGTGCAAAGATGAAGAAAAAGGTTTTAAAGTGTGTAAGAAGGCTTATAGTGGACTGCCAAAGAAGACATCTATAACTTTAAGTGGATGAACACTCGGCTCCCGCCGGTAAAAATAGTAGCTATATGTGAGCTCACAAGTGTTTAAAATGACAAAGCACTCAGTTTAGGGTGTTTACATAGCAAATTGGAAAGGGGGGGAGGGTGCCCCGGTGTGACGCCTCCAAAATAGGTATACATCACCTATTCTGAGTCGTCAAATATATGGTACAAAATACAAATACAACTTAATTATACAACTGTCGTGTAAAGTACGACAAAACATAAGCTGTTAGTTTTAATACAAATATTATCGTCTAGACAATATACAAACTCAAATTCAATATTATTACATTTATTTTCCACTATTTCACTGAATAGTGAGGACTACTAATGCTATCATCTGGTCCGTCACTCCGTTCCCCAACTAGTTCCTGCTACGTTCTGATTTTTGGAAGAGAACAATAAAAGTAAAAGGGTAAGCTCAACTAGCCCAGTAGGAAATATTATGACTAAGATAATGCAGAATATATTATCGTTAGCCTTCAACAAAAATAAACCGATACAATATAACAACCATCAAGTTTAATTGCAATGAACAAGCAATCCATTAAAAGAGTCAAGTAGAGAATAAAATCTACTATCTTTTATGATTTAAAGGTTTTTCATCACTTTTATCGCTAGGACTCAACTTAATAAATAATCCACATCATCGAATCACCCCGCACTACCGGCCAAGGATATTCTTTAGTATCACGACCACAATTATCCATGCACTACGGGCCAAGAATATTTGTGTATTCAATAATGGTCATGATCATGCCAACAATCGTCCATCAATGCTCTACGGCCAATGAGGACTTTTCCACATTATTTATAACATTACGGTCCATGATTACCTTCGAATAATCCTCGGTCATAATCATACCAAGTCCATCTATGCACTATAGGCCACAGTATGACTTTCAACAAAATATAAACATGAGGATGATGACAATGATATAAGAATTCAATAAAACAAGTTCAAGAATTAATTTATTCTGGAACTAATAACGTCCAAATTATCAACATGATAATGCTTTGTAGAGTAAAATTCAAGAATGCTCAGAAGAATATTTTCATGAAAAAATACTGGATGAAGCGCAAATATCAAGGATATTCCACTAATTTCATGGAGTATAGAAGTCAAAACTTTAACCAACTGAGTATAATAAGGAATGGAATAACAAAAGAAATCACCGGACATGCGATGAGACCGCACATGCGAAAGTTATTCAAATGAATAATAAATAACGAGAATCGGTCCGTCAGAAACGCGCGCATGACATGATATTCTAATGTAATAATAAAGATTTTAATCGAGTCCCAAGTTAAACGCATGAACAAGATATTCCAATGTAATAATAAAGATTTGGAATCAGTCCGGCGTAAAACGCATGCATGTGATATTCCAATGTAATAATAAAGAGCGGAACCGGTCCCAAGTAGAACACACGTAGCAGGATGTTCCAACAGAATGATAAAGAATGGAACAACAGAAGAATTTCACCAAGTATAGGGTTGCCTGACTTTCGCTGACATGTACATCACCGGATAATATCCCTGTTGGGAAAACTGTCAAGGTTGTTTGAACTTCGTTGACTTGTGCATCAACGAAAAATGTGTGACACCTCCCACCGGGGATTTCTGTATTTGGACATATGAATATGCGTGATACCCCCGCCGGGGAATCTGCTTGATCTTCGCTGACGTGTGCATCAACGGCTGAAATCATCTGATTGCTTCTGACGCATCGTTGGATTTACTTGCCAATGGTTAAAGTGATGTCAAGGTTGCTTGACCTTCTGTGACATGTGCATCAATGGATCAAAATGCGTGATAACCCCGCCGAGGATTTGTACATCAATGGAAGAAAAATGCGTGACACCCCCGCTGTAAGATCCCTAAATTTTATGAATAAAGATTAATTCTTCTCAAAATATATTTTTGAATATTATGGTGTGGATTTGATATAATGTTATAGTTGTGGGTATTATTTACAAATTTTGCAAAGTAAGCAACTGGTTTATAATATTCGATTGGTCGGGGAATATTCGTTTTAACAGGGAATTTTTGTACGATGGCACAATCATTGGTGGACCCCACAACGGAAGTATTATCGTAGTTAGAAAATGACAAAATTATCTTTTTTTTAAAATAACGGCATAAGTTTTACCGTTAAACTGTTGAACTACATGGTGGTAAAAGTACAGTAATACGCGTAGTTGCATAGTAGCACACGGTATTGATTATTGATGCTTGCGTGAGAAGTCACTCAGTTATACTCAATTATTGCTACAGTAATTACTGCACAATATCTTTCACATTATTGATTCAATTATTGTCACAGTATCATCTGCATAATAATAATTATTATTAAATCAATAATTGAGACGACAAAGTTATTCATATTATTATTTGTAATATTGACAATGTCTAGAAAGTTCTGTCAAGGAGAGGTTTGGTCACCTAATTGCGCGCCAATAGGGAGAAATCCTTATCGAAAAGCCCTCTCTTTCTTGGGAATGATCTGGTTGTTAAATATTGTGAGTTATAATATTAATGATGAATAAGTTCGTGTTAATTAAAGATGAAATTGATATTTTCATTATGTTGGAATTATTAGTGTTAATGGTACTCGACATCTATTTCGATAATAATGGATGTCTGGAGGTTATATTGACCAATCGGGTAATTAATCAGATAAATGAACAATTAATTGCTATTAATTCACATGCTTATAACTATTTGTTCACATGTGTGTACTATTGATTCACATGAATGTACTATTAGGGGAGGTGGTGCAAGATTGATAATACTTGCATGACTAAATTAAAAATAGAGGTATAGATGAAGGTACTATATTATAATTATTTTTTTTACATGATTGTACTATTGATTCACATGATTGTACTTTTGATTCACAAGATGTACTATTAGGGGAGGTGGTGCAAGTTTGATAATACTTGCAGGACTAGATTAAAAATGAAGGAAAAGATGAAGGTATTATACTGTAATATTTCGAGCCCCAAAACGTGCAATTATTGAAACTATATTTTCCTATAAATAGAAGCTCATTCTTCTTTCATTCTCACCAATTCACTAAGACTCACAAGAGCAATTATAGAGAGAGAAGCTATAGAGAGAAAGAAGAAGAGAAGTCTGCTACTTCACTATTCCAGTATCCATTCTTCTTCTGAGGTAAGAGATATTATTTTGTTCAGTATTCATAGGAATAATATTTTCTTCCATACTCTATAGTATGTGAGTAATATTATTTCGTCTCGTATTCCTGATTATACCATCATTTTGTTAAAGTATTGCTTCTATACTCTGTGAAATTAGTAGAATATCCTTAAAATTTGTGCTTCATCTAGTATCGCTTCACAAGGATATTTTTTGCACATTCTTGTTAAATTTTAAGTTTTTCACGCCGGAGTACTATCCATGAGTACTATTCATTTATACGGTACTGTTCACAAAAGTACTATTCACGGGCACTGTTCATAAAAGTACTATTCACGGGTACTGTTCACAAAAGTACTATTCACGGGTACTATTGATAAAGTACTATTCACAAGTACTATTCACAAAGTACTATTCACAAAGTACTATTCTCGAAGTACTATTCACGGGGTACTATTCACCCGGAGTACTATTCATAACAAAAAATTGATTTCTTTTCGGTCCAAATCATTTTTGATACAGTATCATTCTTGAATTTTATTCTACAAAGCAGTATCATGTTGACAATTTGGACAATATTGAATTCTGGATAAATTAAATTATAAATCTTTAAATATTTATCCTTTGCTTGCTTTTAATTGAATTCTTATATCATTGTCATCATCCTCATGCCTATATTATGATAAAAGTCATTTGTGGCTTACGTGCATAGATATACTATTTATTGGTATAATTATGACTAGGGATTATGACCCGTAATGTTACAAATGATGTGGTAAAAGTACTCATTGTCCTGTAGTGCATTAATGGACAATTGTTGGTATGATTATAACTAAGGATTATTCGGTATAATCATGACCATTAATGATTACATGAATATCCTTGGCCCGTAGTGCAGGGATGATTCAATGATGTGGTTTATTTATTAAGTTGAGTCTTAGCGATAAAATTGATGATAAACTTTTTAAATCATAGAAGATAGTAGATATCATGCTCTACTTGACTCTTCTAATGGATTGTTTGTTCCGCTGCAGTTAAACTTGATGTTTATTATATTTTATCAATTTAACATTGTTGAAGGCTAACGATAATTTATTTTGCATTATCTTAGTCATAATATTTCTTACTGGGCTAGTTGAGCTCTGTGAGGTCCCCGAATCCGAGGTCCTGAATCACTGCGGATCCGGTTCGATCATTCTATACAACTATTACTATTTTTGCGGAAGCTATAAACATAAATTATTTATACATTAAATTTACACTTAATTCCCCAAGGTCGAGTAACCTTAACTTAATCACAATCATAACTTATTTAACTTACAATAACATTAATATCATACAATACTATTACAAATCTAATCACACACGTAAACTAAAGGTGGAACCGTCTTTGACCTTTCCTTGTATCCGACATATTCGTCTTAATATGCAATGTTTATCATGATATAGCAAGGATGAGCATAAGACTTGCCCAACAAGTTTAAGTTCAATAATTTAACGATATATCATGATTAAAAGAATCTGAATAATAAGTTGGCTATAATTCAACAATTAATATAACTGTGAACTACCAGGAACAAACTTTTGACTGAACAAGTATATAACATGAAAAATATATCTGGACCGAATGGTAATGAAGGTGATCAGCCTTTCATACCTGACTTATACATGCAATATGTACAGAGTACAATTCTACAATGGCAATCAGCAATGATTATCCATAAACATATCTGAATGAAACAACTCTTAGTAGAGTTAAGTAAAAATAAACTTGCCTAAACCGTTGATTACCGCTACGCAAGTTATAACGCTTTATCCGAAGACCTAATATTAGTAATATAGATCTCCAATATTAGAATAATAGTATCACAATATAATACTATTATATATATAGATATACATAGAATAACCTAAACACATAACCCTATCAGTCTACAACACACATAGGACTTGGTATCAAGTCAAACTATTGCAGTCTGAGTTGAACCCGACACAAATCTGACATTTTGACAGTCTAGTCGGACATATCTCGAGTTTAAGTTCAATTAAACTCTGTCTAAACACTTAACAATTATCTCAGATAATTTTAATAACACTCAAAATATTTTTCGTAAGCTTGTAATAATTTTTAAATAATTATTACTATTTATCATGAATTTTCCATTATTAATATCGTATTTAAATGAATTAAATACCACATAATTCTTTTGTCATTAATATTTAATTTTTTATCAAATATTAATGAAATATATATACCATAATATTATAATATATTTATAATATCACAAAGTATTTTTAATACTTTAAAATCACCTTTATATGATTTTTAAACAATTAATTTTATTATCCGATAATTGCTATTAATATTAAAATATTAATATTTTCATAACAAAATATCAAAAGTTATATGTTATAACTTAAAATATTTTTATAACACTTAAATCATTTTATATGATTTTTAAAACATTAATTCTATTTTTCTATAATTTATTTAATATATTTATTAAATAAACTAATTATCATTAATATTGATTAATTAATGAATTTCATCATAAAATATTAAAAGTCACTCAAAATAACTTAAAATATTTTATTATATCATAATATTATTTTTCATGATTTTTCATGTATTAAAATCATTTTTAATTAATTTATTTAAAATTATAATTAAATAAACTAATTTTCGTGCTTTATAATAATTTTTCATAATTTATTATGTATTTTTAATAATTAAAAACCATTTTTATCTATTTATTAATTAAAATAAATAAATTTCTGAATTTAAGTGTCGCTAAAGGTGGCTTTAGTGACACAACCGTCGGTGAAAGTGTTCTTCAGCTGTTTTTGAGCCTGCCCAGAACATCATGTTAGTCTGCAAGGTGGGTAGTTTGACCAGAAATAGATTCTTGTTCTAGATGATTTCTGGGTTGTATAATGTGCTAATGTTATAGTACTGATGTAGTACTACAACCCTAAACAAATTCCATGGTCAAAACATGAACAACTTGCAAGATCTAAGCTACAAAAACACTTGTCAGACCTGTTCTTCATTTCTGGGTTTTCCAGAAATGAAGAACAGTTCGAGGGTAATGCTTTGGTCCGTTGAATCTACACGTTCCCAGTTTGATTAGTGTGTTATATCGATTCAGCCGTGTAGTATTAATGTCAGTGTACCAGTTTATAACATTATATCATCATAAACACAACAGATGCACAAGATTCAAGCCGGTCAAAGTAGGGGTCAGAAGTTGTTCTTGAACTTTCTGGGTTTTCCAGAAAAGTTCATCCGGCTGATGGTCAACAGTTGTTTGACCGGCCACAGATTCAATTCTGTTATGGATCTAGGTATTTTAAATGCATTAATCGATAGCCAATATGTCAATCTAAAGGTCTATTACAACAACGTGTCCTAATCATCAACGATTAATCAAATCAGAAGCCTCAAATAACTTGTCAGACCGGTTTTGGGTTTCTGGGCTGCCCAGAACCCAATTTTCGTGAACGATCAACCTAGTTTGACTGCCTATATCCAGTGATCTAGAAATGATATGTCCATGATTTTAGTTCCAGATGGTAGTCCACATGGCATAGAATAGATCCAAAACATAAAATACAGAAAACGACTGACACGTATATACGGATCTAGAGGCACTGACATATGACTGTCAGGCCTTAAAATTAGGGTTTTTGGTCAGTTTTGAAAACTTGATTTTCGTGCCTCTAGATGTTATGGATCCATGATCCAACAACCCAGATCATTAAAAGGTACCCTCTAACACATATCTAACCAACAACTAACATCAAAACATATGATTTACAACAATTTAGGGTTTATACCTCAATCATGCTTGATCTTTGATTCTGATGTATAGATCTGTTTTTGTTAAGTTATGGCTTGATAATGACTTATCTCATCCCTCTATATTAGTCTCACTCCCGATTTTTTTAGAGAGAGAAGGGTTAGGAGAAAAATGAAATGTCAAGTGGCCTTTATCTCTCTCTTAATCTATATAATTGATTGGATTCAATGAATTTGCTTGCAACTTGTGGCTGATTTTTGGACACATATCTAGGGCTAGGGCTAGGGTTAATCACCAACCCAAAATCATTGCAATAATTGCAAGCTACCAATTAAAGAATGTGACATAAGGGTAAAATGGTCATTTCCATACAATTTTAATTCTAGAATTGTCTTTTGATGCAAACCCTTAGGGTTTAGGGTTTGAATACTTTAGAGTTTAGGGTTTGAACCCTTAGGTTTTAGAAATAATTTCTAGAATTTTTCAAATTAGGTTTTCAAAATCGATAATTAGTATTTCTAAATTATAATTAGAATTTTCTAATTATATTAAAATTTCTTAATCATAATTTAAATCTTGCTAATTAGGATTAGTATTTCCTAATAAAAATTGCTAATTTAGCAATTAGGGTCAAAATCATGCATTAGGGTTTACAACCCAAAAAAATTAGGGTTTCTAATAGAAAAATAATTTTCTAATTTAGAAATTAGATTTCATAATTAGATTAGGGTTTTCTAATTATTTATAACTTTAAAATTAAGATTAATATTTCCTAATTAACATTAAAATTATTAAACTAACAGTTAGATTTTTCCTAATTATAAATTAGGGTTTCAAATCCAGAAATTAGGGTTTTAAATTTTGAAATTAGGGTTTTCTAACCAATTTGTTAATATTAACCCTAATTAATCTTATAATTATTTACACTTACGCCAATAAGTTCCTAATTTAGGGTTTTCAACTTCCGAATTAGGGTTTCAAATACCCAGAACCGAAATTAAGGTTTCAGAACCGGTTTCTAGGGTTTCTTGTTAATCGTAAGAATTTTCTAACCGAACGCTGACGTTCTTAATATATATTTACACTACACCAAAAATGGCCTTTAGTGAAGGACAAATCCTTCACTAGAGGCCCTATATCACTCACAAGTGATTTATTGCGAAGAAATATTTCCTTCACACGAGGGTTCGCATTAGAACTCCTCGCAATTGGGTATCTTTCGCTAAATAGTGACTAAATATTTTTTGTGAAGGATATATTGTGAATAACTTTTTTATTCACAAATTGTATTTAGTAATGGAATATTGTTATTTAGTGAAAGATTGGTTTTCTTCACAAATAATATTTTACGAAGGACTATTTAAAATTAGTGAATAACTTGATTCCCTCACAAATAATATATCGTGAGAAACAAATTTATTTAACGAGAGAATATTTTTCTTCACTAATTATAAATTGAGAATCTTTCTTCAAATTAGTGAAGAAAAATTCCTTCACAAATTATTAATTTGTAAATAAAAAATTAATTGCTAAATAATCAAAATTCATTGAAAATTATAATTAATTTTTAAATCATTGATTTCATATTTATTATTATTATTAATCTCTATAAGAAATATTAAATTTATTTTTCAAGTAAATATAAATATTGTCATACTTTTTTCAAACTAATTGATAAGCTAATGCATAAAGAGCTAATAAAATCAAAACTTCTCATATAAATAGATCATAATACTCGAGTCACAATAACTACAAAATTTGTTATATATTGTATCTTGGTCTCACAAGGACCATAGTACCTACAAAATTTTTTAACTAACATAAGAAAACTGAAAGAATAACAATGAACTAGAAGGAATAAAGTGTGACATGTTAGATCCACTTCATCATCATTTTCTTCAAGAAAATCAAGGTTAGGCATGTAAACTTCATCCTGCAATAAACACCAAAATTCAATTTCAATAAGACGAGGAATAAGAAAAGATGAAACTGGTGAACTTAAATTAAAAAAAATAAAGAAAATAAAAACCTCTTTTGAAAATTAAAACCATACAAAAGATAAAATACATTATACCAAAAAGCTCCACATATTCCACAAAGTAACTATTCAAAATTTTCATTCTATACAATTACTTTAAATGAAAGAAACATGAAATATAAACTTCTGATACTTCTATCAATATACAATGAGTGGTAAATATAAACTTCTCAATTATTATTATACAAACAAGGCAAGTGTAATATAAAGAATGTAACACCCCCAAAATCGGGACTATTTTCCTTCCCGATCTTGTGCGTTAATAGTAACATGTTCTAGCTTTAAAATATTATTTAATGTTAAAATACCTAAAATGCGGAATAAATTTTTTTCTTTTTTTATATCAAATATTTAGAGATAGTATAGGTGATATACTCACCTATTATAGAAAATATTAAGCTAATCTTTACAGCTCAATTAGCAAACTCAACACAACATTAAACTAACTCGCCAAAACAGCCTCTGTTGTTGCTCGGAATTGCTCGCTGCTGCCGTTGGGCGTCAGCCCTTACTCCTTGACCTTCACTTCAACAATTTATATCTTATACTTCATTAGTATAGTTAAGTTGAATTTTGGATATTATATAGGTAGTATACCTACCTATTATATAAAAATACCAACCAAGCATTTTGGGACACATCAAGTAGGACTGCAAAGGAAGCTCCATGTGCTGCCCTGCAACGACCATTGCTGTCTACTGCTGTTGCCGTGGGCAGCAGCTTTGCGCACAATGTGTCAACTTCTTGATTTTACCATTCATAGCTCATGTGATGGATTACAACCATTTTAAATATGTTATATATAACATATTAGACTATATTTAAAAATTATCAACTCCCCATTTCGAATTCTTTAAGCTGCCCAAATCAGTGTTCAAAAGTAGTTTGACATACTAAATTCCAACTTTTCTTTTAAGCTTAAAATTGCTTTTCGCTTTAACTTAGTATGCCCAAACTCTTTAATTATCATCATTTAAGCTTAAAATTGCTTTTCGCTTTAACTTAGTATGCCCAAACTCTTTAATTATCATCATATATGATATATATCTATATATATCTAACCCAAGCTCTAGTTTCGTCTAATTTTTTATTTTTAAACAAAATAGTTCATTGGGGAATTTTATCAAACAAATAGTGAGCGCTGTTTTAAAAAGCCATTTTCATAGCCATTTGTTTGTGTTATTAAACCCATTTTTGCTTCCTTATATCACCACACAACAACACTAAACGCCATCCTGCTAATATCCCAAATGTCACAGCAATTACATATTAAATTTTACATAAGCAGTCAATACTTACTTTTTAGAACACAAAGGTAGAACTAACTTTACTATGATAGTTCAATAAACTGAACTTAATCTCTTATAGACATGCTATGTGCAATTCCTTCTTCCCCTGCTGATGCCGAACAAAGTTCCAGCCTAAATTATATCTTTAGTTTCTTGACTAACTTCTTAATTGAGTAAAAAGGTTAATAATAGCCGAACACTTTAAGAAATTTAGCAAGTTTTTAACTGTTCGCTTGTAGCTCGGATATCAACCAATTTTTGATATATTGAAGACACCCTAGTAGACTATATTTAGAAAATATAAGCCACCCATTTCAGAAACTTTAAACAGCCCAAACAAGGCTCCAAAAATGCTCTGTCATAACAGTTTTTTAATTATTTTCCAGCTTTACCCTCTCTCGCTAAAACAGTCATAACTTTTTTGTTTCAAAACATTTTTGAGCGATTCTTGAGCCCACGCGAAGCTAACTTCTGGGGCTACAACTTTCATTCTTTGACCATTTTCAAATTCAAAACACAGAATTCCAGAATTTCGTGCAAAGGAGACTGGTCGGAATTGGTTGGGCAGTTTTGACGCGACTACTTTGAATGGTCGTAACTCTTTACTCCGAAGTCGGAATTAGTTCGTTTCGGAGTCTATGGAAAGCTTATTCAGTGTACTATAATACCCCAAAAGCCCAGAATTTTCTGGATACATATACTGTCCCCGAATTTATGTTTTAGGGTCAGCAGTCACAATCTTTCGGACTTTTCGTTTTGTCTCAAGTGTTAATCTACCTTAGATTGTTAGTTATTTTGAGACATGTTAAGGTCAAGCATAGAGTATACTTATATAAGCAATTTGACACTAGTTTAAATCATAGTTAATATTCATAGATGCCACATCAGTCCTTAGCTTGGCAATTTATCATACATGTAGGGTGCAATCCACATATAGGAACATAGTACATATATTAAAAGCAACTTGGTTCCAGCCTTATGGCTACTGATCTTATAAGATGAACCATCATTATTTAACACCACAACCACAATAACAACTCACAGCCACCAGGTTATTCTCATAACAATTACTACACTAACTATTCAATATAGTAGTTAATACTAAGCTACCTGGTCACTAACAGTTGTCTCAGTAAATAAATGGGAAGGGAACTGAAATGGAATGATCACCTTGCTATCATAGAGAATGAAGGTGTTGATCTTGTTTAGCTTGCCCCTTCCCATCCGAGCTCTCTATCTCTCCCTATATGCTACTATTTTAATTTGAAGCTTAGCAAAGTGATGTAGCAATCTGAACTTGGGTGCAATGAGCTGCCATGTATGGATGATCTTAACCTCTCTCTCATCAATCTACTTGGCCCCTAAGCTGTAATCCATCATTGCCTCTATTCTGCCCCTACAAGGCTTTTATCTGCTCTCCCTCTTACCTCTATCCAGCCCCTAGCTTGCCCCCTACTAAGGTCATTGTCAGCACTTCCAACCCAGCTATGCAACTTCTAGAGAACAATCATAACATAACCTCCCTAATGAGCTTAGCCCCTAACTACTAGACAACTAATCTGCTAACTGAACTAGCTATTATAACCAATCCAATTCAGCTCTATATGACCCTATGTAGCTGCCGGTTTGGGACACAAAAGGGGTTAAGCATGGGCTTTAATTTGGGCTTATTTACTACTCTAATCATAGCAAAATCCATAACTAAAAATGGAGAAGACTTGCAAGATAACAGGCTGCTCATTCTAATAACTAAACAGTCCCCTGGTAACCCACAATGAGGCTAACAGAACATATAATCATGATCAGTAAACTGAGTAACCTATAAATAATAACAATAGGCAATAATTTTTTTAAGGTTTGTGCAGCCTTCTCACTACTCTGGTTGTACATAGGTTGACCTCCCCCTTGCTCAACAACAAACATAGAATTGGTAAAATCATATGTTCACTGTTTTAACTACCTTTACCTGTAATAGTTTGGGTTCTTTGGCTGTGATGCGTCCACAAGTTCAGCTGCTTCCACCAGGAGAGCTTCTATCTCTGCCATCTCATTGCCAATCTCATCTGACAAAATGTCAGCTCTGAGTATAGATAATTGCAGCAAAACAAATCTCCAAAACTAAGACTTGGTTTGTGCTGCATCAGCCAAAGCTTGCCGATGTAAACAATCACATATGTAGACAATAGAATGTTAAAAGTGAGCAATTGTTCAGTCTCGTGGGTAGAAAATATTCGAGGGTAACTAATCACCTCAACACAGTTGGAGAAAATTCAGGGTCTTATCAAGCATTTGTATATATTTTCAAATAACTCAAAAGTTTGACTATATCCCTAAATAATTCTCCTCTCAATAGGAACTTCTTCAACATTGCAACTTTCTGAAGATTATGTGTTTCTTTAGTGCAAGATAAATACAAAAACAAAACAAATTGTTGTTGATAAATTAAATGAATAATAAGTAAGAAAAACAAACAAAGAGACACCAAGATTATCAAACCACGAGACACCAAAATTTTTCACGTGGAAAACCCTCTAAAACTAAGAGGTAAAAACCACGGAGACGATCTCAAAATGAATAAAAATCCACTAGAATAATATGAGAGAATACAAAGATATCTTAATTTGAGTACAAACTCAAATTACTTCACCACAATAACTATGTGATGGAACCCAAATAAAACACCCTTTATTTGAACTATCTTTCTCCTCTCTATTTTCTAAAGCTTCACGAAAAGCTTCTTTCTCTCACTCTCTATTTCTTCCAACTCTTGGATTGCTCTCGGATGAGACTTGAGAGAGAGTTGGTTTTGGTGTATTTGATCCTCAAGCTTAGCTTCCCTTTTATAGTCTGATGGAGGAGAAGAGTAATCATGAGTTGGGCAAACAATTCAAACAAATGGCAAACAAAGTGTAGTGGGTGGGTGATGAGTGGGTGGGTGAGAATACTTTTTTTTTTGAGTGGGTGGGTGAGGAATATTTTGACTAACAATCTCCCCTCAGAACCCGATCTCGGTGACCCGTCACTTGGAGTCCATCAGGCCAATTCCTTGCAAAATTCACCTTGTCACGAGTAACAACTTTTGTTAACATGTACGAGGATTCTCGTCGGTATGAACTTTCTTCACTTTCATCATTCCTTTTCCATCACTTCTCGAAGCCGGTGATAACGAACATCAATATGTTTGGTCCGATTATGATCGTGGCATTCTTGGTCAAGTCGATTGCACTCGACTATCCTGATAAACCACGTACTCATCTTGTTTCAAACCAACTCTTGGAGAAACCGTTTTAACCACAACATCTCCTTGCACTTGATGGCGATGATGTATTCGACTTCGATTGTAGACAAAAGCAACACACTTTTGCAACTTGGTACGCCATGTAATCTGCTCCCCTGCAAAAAGTAAACAAATACCCAGTAGACTTCTTCTCTTGAGACACCCATGTATGCGCATCTGTAAAACCCTCAAAGATGGACTCGTACTACCAAAACCAAACATAAAGCTGGAAGTAGCTTTCAAGTATCGAGAATCCATAGCTTTGCTTCCCGATGTTCTGCTGAGATTTGACAAATACACTGCTCCTGGCATATTGCATGAAGCGATATCGTCGGCGTACAAACCATTGCATACATAAGACTCCCTACTGATGGAGGGAGTAGGGGCTGCTTCCATATCATCTCTCCTTTCCTTGGTAGAAGGACACATGCACTTTGTCGACTTAATATGACTAGCCCGGTGGTGTGCTAAGCGGTTTAGCATCACTCGTATTGAACCTTGCAAGCACCCATCAACATCTTCTCTTGTGACAACCACACCTCTTGGCTTTCTGTCACGAACAATCTTCATACCCAAAATCATTTTAGGCTGGACCCAAGTCCTTCATATCAAAGGACTTGAACAACTCACCCTTGAGCTGCGAATCATATCGACATCACCTTGACTATCGACATATCATCTACATATAACAACGAATAGCGAAGTTACCATCACAGGAACCTCTTGACATACACACATGATGCTGCAATTGTTCTACTATAACCTTGATCCACCATAAATGAATCAAATTTCATGTACCCTTTGCCTTGGGGCTTGTTTGGTAGTCTGAAACTTTTCTTCAACTTGCGGACCAAGTGTTCTTTCCTTTAACTTCAAATCCCTCACGGTGTTCCATGTAGATTTCTTCCTTGAAATCACCATGAAGAAAGCGGTCTTAACATCCAAGCTGCTCGAGCTCAAGATCCATACTAGCAACTAATCCCGGCCTTTACTTTCGAATAGAAGTCATCTTTACTGTTGGAGAAAAAATCTCATCGAAGTCGATACCTTGCTTTTGAGCAAAACCCTTGACAACTAGTCGAGCCTTGTACTTTACTAGTTTATCGCCATCCTTCTTAAGCTTAAACACCCATTTGTTCTTGATGTTTTCTTGCCTTTTCGGAGTGTAGTCAACTCATGGGTGTGATTCTTGTGCTGAAAGAATCCATCTCATCTTACATAGCTCTCGACCAATTGCCCTTGTCCTTATGAGTCTTGACTTCTTGAAAATCCTCTGGCTCCCCTCTCTCGGCCTTCTAAAAGATATTGGGATGAAGGATATCGATTGATGGCTACGTTCTCTAGTGGATCTTCTTAGGTGAGGTTCTTGATATCGAGTTGCTCCCCACGATCAACCTCTCTACTGCATCGACCCATCACCATCGTGCAAATCATATCGATCGTATCTTCATTCGACCTCCTTCTCCAGCGGTGGCATTACATCTTTGGAGGAGGAACTTGTTGGTCTGGAACTCTATTATCTACGGGTTTGTGTAGCATTATCGAGAATGCTCATAATTAAATTCAGTGCTCATGAAACACCACCATCTCTGCTCTGAATAATTTTCTGCTGCTGGATCCCATAGCTTAGGTATCCAAACTCTGCATCTCCATGGCAACAAATACCACATGGAGTAGATTTGTCATCAAGTTTGATCTTTGTTCCTTGGGGATATGTGCAAAAAGCCTTGCACCCAAATACCCTCGAATAAGAATAAGACAAATCCTTACCACTCCAAATCTTTTACGGAATCTGAAAATCCAGCGGTCTTGATGGAATCTATTAATCGGTAACAAGCGATCTGAAACGACTTCACCCCGAATGACTTAGGCGAACAGCCATTCTCAACATGCATCGCACTCTCTCTCGATAATAGTGCGGTTCATTCTCTCGACCACACATTATCTTTGTGGGGTGCGAGAACGAGTCTGCTTTCATGCAAGAATGCCATACTTCTTTGCAATATTCAACAAACTCCTTTGAAGTGTATTCCCCTCGATTTGTCCATTCTGAAGACACTTGATGATTTTCGATCTCCTTTCAACCATAGCATGAAGACTACGAAAATCTTTGGAATACACAGTCTTTTGTTCTCAACAAAAATACCCACACCTTCCATGAAGCATCATCAATAAAGGTAGCAAAGTACTATTTCCACCCAAACTCGACCTCAATGGGTCCACATACATGGAATATACTCTCTCTAGTAGTTACGATTTTCTTTTAGTTTGAACTACTAAAAGAGACTCTATGTTGTTTCCCAAACAAACAATAATCACAAGGGCTTAAAAGCAGTACCTTTAGCGGAAGGAATGAGTGACCTTTTGCTAATAATAAGCGCAACCCTTTCTCACTCATGTGTGCCCAGCCTCTTATGCCATAAGTTTGGTGAAGAGTCATCCTCAAGCATTCAATTCACTAGAACACATCTTCACATGAGTCTTGTCTGACGAACAACAACAAGCGACTCCTCTTGCAATCACCATAGAGCCCTTGGTAGCTTCCACTTTCCTTTGCCAAAGTGATTCTCATAGCCTTCTCTGTCTAAGGCCATGCGAAAATCGAGTTGAGGCCTTAAATCTGGGCGCGTGTCTAACATCCCTCAAGGTAACGATCTGACCAACACACATTGAATGCAAACATCACCAATTCCAATAATCTTGGGTGATCGGTATTTCCCATTCTCACGTACCCAAAGTCTCGACTTTGTAAGTTGTGAAAAATTCTCTCTTAGGTGTAGCATGATCGAGGCACCGATGTCGACCACCCAATCAACTTTACGATCATCAACGTGCGACATTCTTCTTCCCCCAAATGAAAGAATAACAACATCTTGATGGCTGTGTGGGCTGCGGTGTTCTTCTCCTCGACCTTTCCTGCTCACCATTTTTTACCTTGTCTAAACGGTTCTGCAATTTCTTTTGTAATGACCTTCCTTATTACAATGGAAACATCTATATGTTTCACCTTATGCAGTCTTTGACTTGCTCCTGTAGCTTTTGCTTTTCTTTGCGACTTGTATCTCCTTTGTGAGATCCTCTAAAATTATACCTTTTTCTCTCTGTGACAAGAGCATGAGTCTCAAAATTTCGCCTTGCTCCTTTACGCTTTGTCTCCTCATTATGAAGACTATCTTTGACCATCTGCGTAGTCATTTTTCCTTACGGGTTTGAATTACTTAGAGACACCACCAAAGTCTCCCAATTTGTTTGTATGAGGCGAGAAGCAAAAGAGCACAGAATCTCATCATCAAGATTGACTTCATGGTGGACAATTGGTTTCACCAAACCTTGGAACTCACTTTCGTATGCTCAAACACACTTCTCCAGTCCTTGTACTTTAGATTCACAATTTTTGAATGACAAAAGTTTTATTTTGTGCATTCTTAACTACGTCATAGACTCTAGTGTTGTCCATAAATTGTGAGCATCCGTCTCTCTGCGAAACATGATGGAACACACTTTGATCGATCCAACTGCTTGGGATGTGACCAATAGTCTTCTATTCATTTTATTCAATCGACCTCGGTTTATCCACGGGCTTCTTTCCTTGAGCTCAACGGATCATATAAATCCTTGCAATAAAGGATATCCTCCATTACAGGCTTCGGATCGAAAAATTTGAAGAGGTCGATTTAATCGTGGCTCAAATTGATTCCTCCATAAAATTTATCAAAAACAACCAAACAAATAACCTTAGCTTTGATACGGGTTGTTGGGAAAAACACCACCCAAAAATCATTGTTGTTGATAAATTAAATGAATAATAAGTAAGAAAAACAAACAAAGAGACACCAAGATTATCAAACCACGAGACACCAAGAATTTTTACGTGGAAAACCCTCTAAAACTAAGAGGTAAAAACCACGGGACGATCTCCGAAAAATCCACTAGAATAATATGAGAGAATATAAAGATATCTTAATTTGAGTACAAACTCAAATTACTTCACCACAATAACTATGTGATGGAACCCAAATAAAACACCCTTATTTTTGAACTATCTTTCTCTCTCTATTTTCTAAAAAGCTTCACGAAAGCTTCTTTCTCTCTCACTCTCTCTATTTCTTCCAACTCTTGGATTGCTCTCGGATGAGACTTGAGAGAGAGTTGGTTTTGGTGTATTGATCCTCAAGCTTAGCTTCCCTTTTATAGTGCATGGAGAGAGAAGAGTAATCATGAGTTGGGCAAACAATTCAAACAAATGGCAAACAAAGTGTAGTGGGTGAGTGATGAGTGGGTGGGTGAGAATACTTTTTTTTTTATTAGTGGGTGGGTGAGGAATATTTTGACTAACGGGAAGATTGCAAAATTTTCATTCGAATCTTAACTACTAATTGAGAGTGTGAAGAATTAAAAGCGGCTTTGCCTCTTTTTAATTTTTTTTGGTGGAATTAAGAAATTGGGTAGATCACAATCACCTTTCTACAAATCGGCATTGAGATGGTAGAGATCGGTGACACAAAGAGAGGAGAGAGATTTCAACAATGGATTTGTAAACGAGGAATTAGAGAGAGTTTGAAATAAAACCTGCCCTGAGGATTTGAGCTCGACTCATTGAATAAAGTTACTTTAAATTAATTTTAAAAAAAATTTGGATTAATATTATATACTTAAAATAAAATTTTAAGTATTTTGAATTATTAATTTTATATTTATTTAAATTTAATTTTATTTAATTATGATCATAAAATAAACTTTTACGAGAAATTTAAAAGTTTAACATAGTCTGAAAGTTATTTACTTTATAGTTTATTAAAATAAATAGTTGATATTGTAATTTACTTAAAAAGTGTTATTAAAATTAAAATTTACTATTGTAAAAATTTAAAGCATTTATATTCACCACAATTAATCAAAAAATTATTTAAAACAAGATAATGCGACCAATTTTATCCTACTCGTAAAAAACTTACGAATAATGATATATAGTGAGTAATAATTCCTTCACTAAATAGATTTTTCCTCATAAAAATTTTCATCATAAATTGGCTCCAAAAATCTTTTCTATCGCCCCGATTTTTATGAGGAAAAAATATAAATTGTGAAGGATGTTTCTTTCGCTAATAACTATATTGTCACTATATTTTTTTCTTCACTGTTCCTTCGTTAAACAACTCCTCATGTGAAGGACTAAATTCCTTCACAAAATTTCCTTCGCTAGAGGCCATTTTTGGTGTAGTGTTAGGGTTTGTTACAGATATCGTTTATCTGATCAACCCTTGACCCTTAACCACATATTGTACACATATACACAGAACATATTCACGTATTCCGTTAATCCTAAATAATTCACTTAAATCCTTCACAAAATTTTGAAATCCTCAAAATTCCTTCTCAAAAATATCAAATGCATACACTTATTTTTTGTTTAGGTTCTAATATTGAACCTTAAATCAATTAATTAAAATTTTAAAAAATTCAAAATTCTCGAGTTGTCACATTCACCGCTTCTAAAAATTTCGTCAATGCTGCTTACACCATTCACACACATTCACATGCTACCCAATACACCACTCACAAGAGTAATATTTTAAAATTGTGCTGAGGAGTTATATAGACTATTGTCTGTCATTTTTGGAAAGGTTATATGGAAATTCATCCGCAAACCGTCTTACCTTGAAGACACAGAGGGTGATTAGCCCAATGATGCCTGTAAGCCCGACCCAAGTATCTTGGTTTTATCTGTTTCTCGTATCCGCCTTGGGTGCATAAACTTTTACCTCAGTCTTATTGGATTTCGCACCAAAACAATTTGGTTCGGAAAAGTTCTTTTAATGAACACTTAGAGTTTTCATAAAATTAGTCTAGCTAAATCGAATAGCATAGACTCATATCAATAATTCAATTCAATCGAATTATTTAGGTGTAGCCAAACCCCGTTGGCAAATTAAAATTTTTGAAATAGTTTGAAAATGATGCCATGATGCCGTACTGTATTAACAATCCGTTTGAGGATGCTGTCATTATATGACTTTGTCATAACGCATCATACAATAGTGGAACAATGGTTTTACATCAAATTCACAATAAGTATTCCTGCATTTATAACTCCATCAATTTTTATCATCTCTGCACCAGGTTACATGGTACATGAGTGATAAATAAATATTTCAAATAATTTGCGTCTAGTTGAAATAAGTAGCATAGACTATACTTTAAACCATTTCAAAAATGATTACGAGTCTACATATTTTTTTAAAAGCACATAGTGCGTATTTAGCTTGATGTCAAAATTCTGAAGTCTAGCATAGCTAGGAGTTTTGGAAAACTTATGTCTCCACTAATAATCATTTGTTTAACAATCTATCTATTCCTATAATCTTTAATACTCCATTTACACACAACTATACCCAGTTCGTCAAACCACACTTATGAGTTCATTTACTTTCCACAATCATATGAGTTTAAGAACTTGTCCTAGTCGAACCTTTGGCGTTCATTCATTTGAGGGGTTCATAAACATTTCATATAACTATGAGTCAAGAATGTCACATAAGTATGAGTCTTAAGAACTCGTACTTAACCTTATATTCTCTACCTATAACCTATCTATCTGTTATACACATGAGAAAGGAATCACCCTCTTAACATGCATATAGCAAATAGTACAACACAAACATTTCAATGATTATCATTGCCAGAACTAAGTAGTTTTTAAACCAAGTACAATTCCCCGCCCACACAAGGAATCATACAACTCAACTGCTGACACGAGTCCTCAATTGAAATCCCCACCTAATCTTAACTCCCTTCTCAATACGAATTTCATTCAACTCGTATTCATAATCCTTTCCTCGAATCATACCCAATTCATAGTACAAACCGACACCCAAAGAATCATGTCAGTAAACTTTTCAATCTTTCGCTTGATCCTTCTCCATACTATTACCTTATCCGATCACGGGGTGATCTCATCGTATATATTACGATTCATTTCTATACTATGATCGTTTTGTTTTATGATCTTCTATCACTGCACTTTTAGTCTTTTAGAATCTATCTATTCACCACTACTGTTCAACTTTATTATCAGAGTTAGGGAACTCTGTATCTTATAACTTGCCGAGATTCGTCTTTGAATCTTACCGACACACTAACTCTATTTGAGTTAGTACTTATCCTAATCACTGCGGTTATTAGTCTCAGGTATTCCTACCTAAGGTTCATAACTTACAGTTTTGATACCAACTGTGAGGGCCCGAAATCCAAGGTCCCAAATCACCGCGGATCCGGTTCGATCATTCTATGTAGCCCCCCAACATCCGGGTATCTTCCAACCCGACAGATGGTGCTATACTGTACAAACATTCATACATTCATTCAATTTAAAAGTCTCAAAGATCGAACATAACTTCTATATATTTAAAGTAATATTTACATTTCCCAGGTTGTATACCCATTACAAAGGTTCGTTGTCATAATATCAATTACATTACAACAATAGACCTATACTATTACAAGACAACTTAATAATCTGCCTTAGCTTTTCCTTTATCCTTATTCGATCCTTCGGGACGTTCAGTCTTAGCTGCATTCATATGGTTCAAGCAAGAGTGAGCATAACTAGCTCAGCAAGTATAACAATTCAATAACAACATGCTTGACACATACGAATCGTATATCTTTAATAACTGAACAATAGTTATGAAGTACTATTGATAATTCAAAATAACACAACCAAGTCCTCTATGCGAAGCATCACTATACACTACGAAATTTCCTGTGTCATCTGGCAATGACAAAACGGGCGCTTCACTTAATCTTTTCTTCAGTTCTTGAAAACTGTCTTCACATTTATCCGTCCATACGTATTTCACCGTCTTTCTTGTTAAATTAGTCAACGGGGTAGCTATCTTCGAAAAATCTTGGATAAATCTTCGATAGTATCCTGCTAACCCTAGGAAACTCCGCACCTCAGTCGGCATTTTTGGTTGTTCCCAATTCATTACTGCTTCTACCTTCGCTGGATCCACTGAAATCCCCTCTTGGTCAATGACATGACCTAAAAATCGCACCTTTCGACCAAAATTCACATTTGGTGAATTCAGCATATAACTTCTCCTTCCTTGAGTGTCTCGAACACTAATCTTAAGTGTTCAAGATGATCTTACGGCGTCTTAGAATAGACTAGAATATCATCGATAAACACAACGAACGAACTTGTCCAAATATGGTTTGAACACTCTTCTTCATCATATCCATAAATGTAGTTGGTGCATTCAATGCGAACCCAAATGACATCACCGAGAAACTTCGTAATGACCATAACGAGTCCTGAATGTCGTCTTTGGTACATCTTCCTTCCTAACCTTCAACTGGTGATACCCATCCATGAAATCTATTTTAGAAAAATACTTTGCCCCTTTCAATTGATCAAAGAGATCATCGATCCTGGACAATGGGTATTTATTCTTTATCGTTGACTTGTTCAATTCTCGATAGTCGATACAAAGCCTTAACGATCCGCCTTTTCTTCTTGACAAATAACACTGGTGTTCTTTACGGAAACACTTGGTTGAATGTACTTTTCATCCAATAGTTCTCAGAATTTGAACCATTAGTTCTTTCATTTCCACAAAAGTGCCATACTGAGTGCGGTGCCCTTGAAACTGAGTAACCTCCCGGCACAATGTCTATCACAAATTCGATCTCCCTATCCGGCGGTAAACCCAGTAACTCACTTGGAAATACATCTATGAATTCGTTCACTATGGGTATTTGTTCCATGGTTTCTCCCACTCGCTGGGTGTCAACAACATGGCACAGATAACCTACACATCCCTTCCTTAAAAGTTTTCTAGTTTGTGTCATCGTAAAAAACACGAGCGTCTGCGCGTTTTTACCGTAGAATACTACAGGAGGTTGTTTCAACGTCCTAATGCTCACACATTTCTTTTGGCAATCTATAATTGCTCCATGGTTAATCAACCAATCCATTCCGAGAATTACGTCAAATTCTCCTAACTTTATCGGTATTAAATCTACCGATAACTTACTACCACGTATATCTACGCAATAACTCCTATGAATATCTTCGACAGGAATTATCTCTTCGTTTGCTACCTTAATGTTCAAAGGTATAGGAAACTTTTTGGGAAATAATTCTAATCGTCTAGAAAAATCACCTGCTATAAACAAACAAGTAGCACCCGAATCAAATAGCACGTATGCATTTATGTTATTGATCGGAACAATACCTGCAACTACATCCCCTGATGCCACCGCATCTTGGACCGCCATATTTAAAGTGCGGGCCATTGATCTACCCAGCTGAGCTGGACCACTAATAGTCAACTTACCGCTATTAGTTCCCTTATTTCCATCTGTCCCCTTCTTGGGCAAATTCTTATTATATAATTCAACATCCACATACAAAACATCCGTGATTTTTCTTCGGATTTGGACAGTTAGGCAAAATATGCCCTTCCTGTCCACAATTATAACATACTGTCTTTCCTTTGAGACAGACTCCTAAGTGAGTCTTCCCGCAAGTTTTACAGGCCTCCATCCTCCTCTTAGAATCCCCTTGTTTTACTCCGGTATTCCCAGAGTTAAAGCCCTTCCTCTTTTGACCGTTGCCACTTCCACTGGCTCCCTCGGTCTTGATTCCTCCATCAACCTTGCTCTTTTGAAGTACTTTGGAACACAGAAATTCGGCTATAGAGCCAGGGTTTCAAGCCCTGCTCGAATCTTCTAGGCTTTTTCACTTCAGTGTCCACTTGATGTGGAGCAAATCGTGCCCGTTCATTAAACTTGGCAGCATACTGAGGAACTGTCATATCCCCTTGTTTCAATTCAAGAAACCTCACTTCCATCCTCCCTTGCATACTCATGGGAAAATAGTTCTCGAAGAAAATCTCCTTGAACCTCTCCCACGTTAGGTTTCCTATATCGGCCCTAGCCTGGTTTGCCTCCCACCAGAAGTTGGCCTCTCCTTTCATCAAATAGGTTGCAAAGGCAACCTTTTGACCCTCCTCAACATTTGCTATTACAAATGCTTTTTCGATTTCTTTTACCCAAGTATGGGCTTCTATAGGGTCCGTAGTTCCTTTGAACTCCGGCGGACCTATACTTTTAAAATCCTTAAAAGTAGTAGCTCGTAATACTCCAGGAATTACGGGTACATTAGCCTCCGCTCTATTAAATGCAGTCGTTAAAAGATTAACGAACTCCTGCATTGGATTAACCAGACCACCCTCCGGTTGGTTAACATTAGTGTCTTGATTTCGTTGTGTCCTTCTTGGCGGCATTTTGCTGTTAAGAAAACAACACATCATTATTACTTTATTCTTGTTGGTTTGTTATTATTTGTAATAAAACAATAACTCATACTCATTACTCAATATATTTCATAAAAAGACTTATATTGATTCATAACTTGTAGTATAACACTACATTGTTTACATTACTCAGCCTTAGCTGATTACATTACCATCCCGCAATTACTTTCCAAAAATTGGGATTTACAAAAGACTACTGTAAAACCCCAACTTTTTGAATAAAGATGAATTTTCTATAAATATTATTTTTGAATATTATGGAGTGAAATTGATATAATAGTTGTGGGTAATATTTATAAATTTTTCAAAGTATGCAAGTTGTTATATAATATTCGATTGGTCGGGGAATATTCGTTTTAATAGGGAATATTAGTACAATGACACAATCATTGGTGGACCCCACAATGGAATTATTATCGGATTGAGAAAACGACAAAAATACTTTATGAAAATAACGGCCGAAGTTTTACCGTTAACTGTTGAAACACCCGGTGTTAAAAGTATAGTAATACGCGTGGTTGGATAGTAGCACACGGTATTGATTATTGATGCTTACGTGAGAAGTCATTCAGTTTTGTTCAATTATTTCTATAGTAATTGTTGCATAGTATCTCACGCTATTTGATTCAATTATTGTCGATATTTTATATATTGTTAAAATCAATAATTGAGATGACAAAGTTATTAATATTATTATTTGCAATATTAACGATGTCTAGAAGTTCTGTCAAGGAGAGGTTTGGTCACCTAATTGCGCGCCAATAAGGAAAAATCCTTATTAGAAAGCCCCCTCTTTCCTGGGAATGACCTGGTCGATTAATATTGTGAATTATAATAATGATGATAAATATTGTTGAATATTATGAGTTATAATTTTTATTGAAGATTATGTTGATTAAGAAAAAGAGTATTAATTGATAAACAATAGATGTTTACTGTATTATTTTGCTAAATTAATATTTCTTCTATTAAATTTTTGGAAGTGGGCGTATTATGTGATGAAAGGGGCAATCATCAATTTTGTTCCAAGTGGGTAATCTAGCAGGATGTAGCTTGTTGACAAAAATCTCCAATTATGCTACTTTTTGATAACTTATGAGTGGGGAGATGTTTTCATTGGACCATTTCTTTAATTTAGCATGTGTTGTCTATTTATATATATGATATTGGGTTGCTTTGTTCTTATTGGAGGAAGGTTTGAATTTTACATCCGAATAATTGATTCAGCCAATTAAGTTGTACTCTATAGTTATGTTTTACTTGAGGAGTTGGGCCCCTATGAATTATCAGACGCAAGCTTTGGCCTGTGAATTTATTTCAACTGTGCATCCATGAATTTTCTTAAAACAGTACCCTTTCCATTCTTCTATAAATAAAAGCTCATTCCTTCATTATTTCTTACGAATTCATTGAAACTCTAGAGAGAGAAACTATAGAGAGAAAGAAGAAAAGTATTCCTTTACTTAACTACTTTAATATTCAGGTTTTTTTTACGGTGAGGGTGTTATTTCTTTTGTATTCAAGAAGAGAACTTACATTATTCCATTTTTTATTGTTCATTGGAATAACTTTTGTATACGCTGCTACCCTATACTTGGTGACATTCTTCTATTATTCTGTCTTTATCATTCATTGGAACATCCTGTCTCATGTGTTTTACACCCACGACCGGTTCCGCTCTTTTATTATTAATCCGTTGGAACATCTTGTCTGCTTTTACTTTAGGACTGGTTCCATCTTTATTATTCGTGCTTTATTATTACATTGGAATATCACATGCGTGTGTTTTACACCGCCCCGATTCTCGCTCTTTATTATTCTGTATTTATTATTACGTTGGAATAACTTTTGTCTGTCTGCGCAATCGCATGCATGGTGATTTCTTTTGTTATTCCATTCTTTATTATACTCGATTAGTTAAAGTTTTGACTTCTATACTCCATGAAATTAGTAGAATATCCTTGATATTTGCGCTTCATCCAAAGATCTTTTCATGAAAATATTCTTCCGATCATTCTTGAATTTTACTCTACAAAGCGTATCATGTTGACAATTTGGACATTATTAGTTCCTGGATAAATTAATTCTTGAACTTGTTTTATTGAATTCTTATATCATTGTCATCATTCTCATATTTATATTATGTTGAAAGTCATCTGTGGCTTTGTAGTGCATAGATGGACTAGGTATGATTATGACCGTGGATTATTCTTTGTAATCATGACCGTAATGTTACAAATGATGTGGTAAAGTTATCATTGGCCCGTAGTGCATTGATGGACAGAGTTGTTGGCATGATCATGACCATTAATGAATACACGAATGTCCTTGGTCAGAAGTGCATGGATAATTTGTGGTCGTGATACTAAAGAATATCCTTGAGTCGTAGTGCGGGGTGATTCGATGATGTGGATTATTTATTGTCGAGTCCCAAATGATAAAAGTCATGAAAACCTTTTAAATCATAAAAGATAGTAGATTTTATTCTCTACTTGACTCTTTTAATGGATTGCTTGTTCCGCTGCAGTTAAACTTGATGTTATTATATTTTATCAGTTTAACACTGTTGAAGGCTAACGATAATTTATTCTGCATTATCTTAGTCATAATATTTCTTACCGGGCTAGTTGAGCTCACCCTTTCTTTCACTGTTCTCTTCAGGAAATGAGAACATAACAGGGACTAGTCGGGGAATGGAGTGACGGTCCAGAGGATAGCATTAGTAGTCCTCACTAATATGTGAAATAGTGTGTTAATTATTGTAATGAGGACTCCTTTTGAGTTTGTATAATCTCTAGTAGATAATATTTGTATTCAAAGTCAGTTTATGTTTTGTCGTATTGTACACGACAGTTGTATTAGTAAGTTGTATTTGAATTCTGTACTGTGTATCTGGCGACCCAAGATGGGTGATGTATACCTAATTTTGGGGGTGTCATAACTACCCTTTGTTATACAAAAGAGGGTTTTACGTCGCTACTAGATATATAATATTTACGTATCTAATCTACTCTGGCTATTGCTAGATTACATCTGCCGTAAGGCATTCTCAAAATCTTTTTGGCGGGGCCGCAATAACATCTCGATCGATAAGACGTCGGTTACGTCACCTTCTCTTTGGATACCCACTACCTGCTTCACCGAAATCCACATAAGAACTCCTATGTATATATGACATCCTCTCCAACTTCTGCTGTTTAGTCTTTAGCTCCTGCTTGAGCTCAAAGACTTCACATTTCAGCTCTCGGACCTTGTCCTTAGCTAGAATTCTATCATCGTGCTCCTCTTCCCACATTCCCTCCATGCTAGTCTTGTCCTCACGGACAGCTTGGAGTTCCTCTTTCAACTCCTTAACCTCTTGGCAGTAATGGACATTTCAATCCAATACTGATATAAACAGTGCCTTCATCGATTCCCCCGTAGACAATTCCTCTGTAGGTGGAACCTGGTCACAGGACATCACGTCCACCTCCTCCTCTAGCATGCCATCAAATATAGACATGTAGTCTAAATCATCCGAGTCTCCAGACTCGATTTTCACCACCTCTGGTTCTACTTCTACGGGATTTGGTAGTATCTCTACCCGATTAACCGAATCCTCGCTCACTACATGTATGTCTCTATACATATCATTTTCTCCTGACATCTACAATAAAATAATATAGTTTGATTAATACACGTCAGTTAAATAATAGAAACATATAACATAATATAATGCATTTTTATAGGGTTACTTTCCATCTTTTACTTCTTTATTCTTTTTTAAGGTTATGACTTAAGGTTCTACTTTCCCCCTTAAGTTTTATAACCTAGGCTTTGATACCAACTTGTAGCGCCCCCAAATCCGGGTATCTTCCAACGCGACAGATGGTGCTATACTGTACAAACATTCAAACATTCATTCAATTTAAAAGTCTCAAAGATCGAACATAACTTCTATATATTTAAAGTAATATTTACATTTCCCAGGTTCTATACCCATTACAAAGGTTCTTTGTCATAATATCAATTACATTACAACAATAGACTTATACTATTACAAGACAGCTTAATAATATGCCTTAGCTTTTCCTTTATCCTTATTCGATCCTTCAGGATGTTCAGTCTTAGCTGCATTCATATGGTTCAAGCAAGAGTGAGCATAACTAGCTCAGCAAGTATAACAATTCAATAACAACATGCTTGACACATACGAATCGTATATCTTTAATAACTGAACAATAGTTATGAAGTACTATTGATAATTCAAAATAACACTTCATCTTTCTTTCAAAATATTTTATAATAATAACAATATTTAGTAAAACATTCATTCCGGTCAAAGACCTCGAGTATTCATTCTTTCTTGGAAAAGGACAACCCGGAACTAAGTCCGTAAGCTCGATATTACTTACGAGCACTTCTAGGTGATCAGCCTATTGTACTCTATGTTGATCAACACTACATCCATTAAACGTATGTACGTTTAATCATTTGGCAACCTCACGTGCCTGTTCGTTTTACCGACAAAACATTTGTTTAACATTCCAATCTTCTTTTGAAAACCATATCAAGTAGTTGACAAAAGATAACAACATTTGATAATAGATGAATAGATTATCAATAATCCACTCAATATATCAAGTCTAGTCAAAGGAATTGACTTTAACTTCAACATACCTCAATTCATGCGTAAGGATACATGAATTTTAAAAACTTGTTCAGATTGAACTGAGACAAAAGTTAGAATACTTGCCTTTAGTGTCTGCTACGGTATATTTACTTTATGTTCAAGTCTTTCAAGTCTCTACAATACATGATCACATAATGCCTTACATTAGGCCACATATAATCAAGTATGTATATGACTATATCTTACCCTTCATCTCAATCTAATTGTGTATTAGATTCAGTTATTATCTGTTCCGGCTTATCACTATCCTTGCATTTATATTCGACTAGGTTATCTCAACCTTTATACAACATCTTTAAGGTTTAACAAAGTTTAAACAATGTTACATTACATTCCTTAGGTTGTGTTTACTTTTAAATCAATTAACTTTCTTTTCATTGTAATTAAAAAACATTCATCACTATCCTTGTTACGAGACCTGGCCATGCACACTTTGTTTTATATTTTACATCTCGCGTTGCTGCCATGAAAGTTAATAGTGGCATTGTCCCGGACTTGGCGTTGCGGCGCGAGTCCTTACTTTGGTGGGCTGCGCTATGGCTCCACTCTATAGAAGGTCTTTTACTGTGCATGGCACTGCGGCGTGACTAATTTGGTCTAGGGTTGGCGCCACGGCGCCAACTCTATGCACCAGAAAAATTCAGTCCTTGAATTTTTTTGTTAACTTCCCGGATGCATAACTTCTTCGTTATAAGTCCGAATTGGCTCGTTCAAAAGCCTACAGTTCACAAATTACATAATCTACGCGTTCATGCAAGAATTTTATCTAATTGACTTCGTTTGCTAAAAATTCACCTATTGGTTCATTTTCAATAAAAACGATAAACGTTCGTGAACGTTCAACGCTCGTTTCTTCGTTCTAAGTCAAAATCCAGTCATTTTCAAGTCCGCAACTCTTTAATTCCAAATATGACTTGTCTCCGTCGGAAAACAATGATTCCGAGTTCAAACACAAAATTTGACTTTTATTCCAAGAATTTTACGAATTCGACGATTATCGTCCAATCGTTCAATTTCCGGCAAACCTTCATTCTTATGATTTGTTCAACATTACAAATGAATTCCATTCATCATGTGAACATTTCAACATGCTTATTACAATAACTTATATTCATTGTTGGATTTTTGACTTATTTCTTCATGAGCTTATAACTTGTTAAATTATAAACTACTTATGATTTCATTGTTCATGACTTATGACAATTAAAGTTTCTTAATCATCATACCTTATATGTTCTTAACATATAACTTTACTTATGTATACATGATACATATGATCATACAAGTTCTTTTACATTCATATCACTTCTCAAGATAAACTTATAGCAAGTCTACCATACTTTTTCATAAGTTTATAACTTATGCTAGTTGAAATGACTTATTTCCAACTTATGTGACTTAAGTTCATTGCTTTCTCCTTCTTCTTACTTTTTAACATTCATGTTCCTTAATCCAAACTTTTCTTATCAAACTATCATGGTAGAGATAGAAGATAATTGGAGAAGAGATCTTACTTTTGAAGTCTTGGTACGTAGTCTCCTTCCTCTTCTTCTTGCTTATGGAAGTAACTTATTTGTAACTTAATCTCTCTAACAATTAAGCACTTTGTGATGTTTGGATTATTTGAACAACTAACAAATGGCTTGTAAGCCTTCTCTATATATAGATTTCCCACCTCCTTATGCACCTCCTTACTATTCATTACTTGCAAGGCACAAAACCTATCCTTCGCTTGATCATTACTCATTTAACTTGGTTATTACATACCTTGGTTACCACATTTTAACCATATTAGTATGGTTTGCCCCATGGGTCATAGTAATCCATTGGACTTTAAATTAGCTTAGATTAACCTATCTTTTGGGCTTGCATTAATTAACTTATTCATTAATTAATATTGGACCTTAACATTTTATTCACTTGGGCTTGTACCAATTGTTAACCAATCTTCCAAGTCCATTAACATTACTAAATACATATACTTATTGTTTATGTATCATTTTCGTATTCTAATTCATATCGAATTTATATACGATATTTCATCCTTCATACAAACTCGTATAATACTTCGTATTATACTCGTTTTCATTACTTTGCACAATACCAAAGTATCATACAATTATTACTTACTCGTTACTACTTTGCCCTTCTTAACTTTTATAAATTTAGTCCGCAAGTGAAATATTACATTTTTCATAACTAGATTTTTATTACATAATCCATCTTACCTTATCATTCTATGATTACTTATTTCTCAGAAATTCAAAAATAAATCCCGAGCAAATACCGATGAATAGTGTTTTTCGAAAAATTTCTCAAAAAACTTTTATTTTCGTCTTGGAAATTCAAACACTTTAATTCCTTCACGTAGCTCAAATACTACGACATTCTAACATCAATAGGTTATACAATGACAACCATCTTGATAACACATAGAATAGAATTTTATTATTATTTAATTTAATAAAATCATTTTACAATAAGATCTGAATTTCTTGGTCGTTACATTCTATACAACTATTACTATTTTTGCGGAAGCTATAAACATAAATTGTTTATATATTAAACTTACACTTAATTCCCCAAGGTCGAGTAACCTTAACTTAATCACAATCATAACTTATTTAACTTACAATAACATTAATATCATACAATACTATTACAAATCTAATCGCACACGTAAACTAAAGCTGGAACCGTCTTTGACCTTTCCTTGTATCCGACGTATTCGTCTTAATATGCAATGTTTATCATGATATAACAAGGGTGAGCATAAGAATTGTCCAGAAAGTTTAAGTTCAATAATTTAACGATATATCATAATTGAAAGAATCTAAATAATAAGCTGGCTATAATTCAACAATATAATTGTGAACTAGTAGGAACAAACTTTTGACTGAATAAGTATATAACATGAACAAATATATCTCGACCGAATGGTAATAAAGGTGATCATCCTTTCATACCTGACTTATACATGCAATATGTATAGAGTACAATTCTACAATGGCAATCAACAATGATTATCCATAAGCATATCTGAATGAAACAACTCTTAGTAGAGTTAAGTAAAAACAAACTTGCTCTGGAACTGGTTGATTATCACTACATAATTTATAATGCTTTATCCGAAGACCTAATATTAGTAATATAGATCTCCAATATTAGAATAATATCATCACAATATAATACTATTATATATATAGATATACATAGAATAACCTAAACACATAACACATAACCCTATCAGTCTACAACACACATAAGACTCGGTATCAAGTCAAACTATTGCAGTCTGAGTTGAACCCTACACAAATCTAACATTTCGACGGTCTAGTCGGACAAATCTCGAGTTTAAGTTCAATTAAACTCTGTCTAAACACTTAACAATTATCTCAGATAATTTTATTAACAGTCAAAATATTTTTCGTAAGCTCGTAATAATTTTTAAATAATTATTACTATTTATCATGAATTTTTCATTATTAATATCGTATTTAAATGAATTAAATACCACATAATTCTTTTGTCATTAATATTTATTTATTATCAAATATTAATGAAATACATGCCATAATATTATAATATATTTATAATATCACAAAGTATTTTTAATACTTTAAAATCACCTTTATATGATTTTTAAACAATTAATTTCATTATCCGATAATTGCTATTAATATTAAAATATTAATATTTTCATGAAAAATATCAAAAAGTTATATGTTATAACTTAAAATATTTGTATAACACTTAAATCATTTTTATATGATTTTTAAAACATTAATTCTATTTTTCTATAATTTATTTAATATATTTATTAAATAAACTAATTATCATTAATATTGATTAATTAATGAATTTCATCATAAAATATTAAAAGTCACTCAAAAAACTTAAAATATTTTATTATACCATAATATTATTTTTCATGATTTTTATGTATTAAAATCATTTTTAAATAATTTATTTAATATTATAATTAAATAAATTAAATACCATTTATATTCCAAAAATATTAAATATTTATGAAATATACTCTAAATAATTAAAAACTAATTTTCAGGCTTTATAATAATTTTTCATAATTTATTATGTATTTTTAATAATTAAAAACTATTTTTATCTATTTATTAATTAAAATAAATAAATTTCCTAATTTAAGTGTCGCTAAAGGTGGCTTTAGTGACACAACCGTCACGAAAGTGTGTTTTCAAGCGTTTCTTGAGCACCCGCCTGAACATCATGTCACCTGCTAGGTGGGTGGTTCGACCGACGAAATAGATTCTTGTTCTAGATGTTTTCTAGGCTGTATAATGTGCTAATGTTGTAGTACTCATGTAGTTGTTGGGTTTCGGCACATAAAACGCAGCGGAAATTAAACAGTTTAAAGTGCAATTTCGAAACCCTAAAATAGGATCCATGCGAAAAAACAAATTAATTCAGCGGTTAGAAATTATACCGATTAAGAAAGCTAGAAACGATGCGGTCGAATCTCCAACACAATCAAACGGAATAGCGTCTCTATGGTATCCACACGAACGCCCCGCGAACCGTCGTACGATCTACAGTAAAAAGGAACTGTGATACTAGCCACCAAGGATGAAGATTTTTCGAAACTGTTTTCTCTAGTCTCTCTCTAAGAGCGGCTAGGGTTTTAGGTTATGATTAACTTCCCTAATACGTTGATATATCATATATATAGCAGTAAATCGGAATTAATCAAAACCCTAATCTCATTAAAATAAAATCCGAATATATATATATATATATATATATATATATATATATATATATCTTAATTAAGTCATACTTAATTAATATACCTATATATAAATTATCCTATTAATTTAAATTAAGTAATTTAAATACTATCAATCATATTGATATACTTAAATCTTTACAATTTAAATTAATTCCCTTTAATTACGTTACATGTGTGTGGCCTATAGGATATTATTACGTTGGAAATAATTTTAAAATCATATTATAAAATTATAAATAAAGGAGTGGCATCTAGTAATGCATCACCGCCACCCAAGTAATAATAAGATCGATGATTCGATGGAACCTTTTCGTGACCAATGTTTCAATGTAATTTAATCCTTTTAACCTTAATATCCTAGATTAAACTCGAGTCATGGAATGTGTCATACTCTTCATAATTTAATCTGAGTTTTTCTTGATCAATGAGTAGACTATATGAAACAAATCACTATTTGAGCATGACATGCATTTCATAGTCCTACTCAATCAAGAGGCCTATGGATATCACCCCTAATATATAGGATGGTTAAATTCCATCTAGATCACTCATATTCCTCACACGATTCATGATGTACCCAATAATCACCTTTATAGTCCACCCTATTAAAGGTGACATTTGATGATATCAAAGTACATAAATTCCTGTGTAGAAATATAGTGATTTCAGGTCAGATGACCATTACATCATTGTCACTATGAGAATTGCTAATGACACTTTGCATAATGCTCCACATAGAATTCTCATGGTGGGTATATCCAGTACATCGTTCTCTAACATGTACCTATGCATTGACTTAATATCTCATATATTTATGACCAATGAGATTTGGTCATCAGTTAATCCACATACTAGTCTTAATGCATCATTGTTGTCCCATCAACAATGATACTCGACTAGGGACATTTAAGAACAATGATACTAATTGTAATTATATAATCTCATGTTCAAGTCACATACTTGAAACTATATAATTTGTATCAATATTCTAAGGATTTTTTTATTGTGTTAACATTTATATAACGTAGTAAATAAAACCATAATAAAATCATTCATTTATTCAATCAAATATAATATCAAAACGTTAAGCAATTATATCAAATAATTAGCCTCTAGGGCATAAACTCTAACAGTAGTACTACAACCCTAAACAAATTCCATGGTCAAAACATGAACAACCTGCAAGATCTAAGCTACAGAAACACTTGTCAGACCTGTTCTTCATTTATGGGTTTTCCAAAAATGAAGAACAGTTCGAGGGTAATGCTTTGTCCGTGAATCTACATCGCCCTTCCCGATTTGATTAGTGTGTTATATCGATTCAGTCGTGTAGTATTAATGTCAGTGTACCAGTTTATAACATTATATCATCATAAAAACAACAGATGAACAAGATTCAAGCCGGTCAAAGTAGGGGCCATAAGTTGTTCTTGAACTTTTTGGGTTTTTCAGAAAAGTTCATCCGGCTGATGGTCAATGGTTGTTTGACCAGCCACAGATTCAATTCTATTATGGATCTAGGTATTTTAAAAGCATGAATCGATAGCCAATATGTCAGTCTAAAGGTCTATTACAACAACATGTCCTAAACATCAACGATCAGTCAAATTAGAAGCCTCAAATAACTTATAAACTTGGTTACGGGTTTTACGGGTCATCCGAACCCGATTTTAAATGAAACGGTCAACCTAGTTTGACTGCCTATATCCAGTGATCTAGAAATGATATGTCCATGATTCCAGTTCCAGATGGTAGTCCACATGGCATAGAATAGATCCAAAACATAAAACACAGAAAACGACTAACACATACGGATTTAGAGGCACTGACATATGACTGTCAGGCCTTAAAATTAGGGTTCTTGGTCAATTTTGAAAACTTGATTTTCGTGCCTCTAGATGTTATGGATCCATGATCCAACAACCCAGATCATTAAAAGGTACCCTCTAACACATATCTAACCAACAACTAACATCAAAACATAAGATTTACAAAAATTTAGGGTTTATACTTCAATCATGCTTGATCTTTGATTCTGATCTATGGATCTGTTGAAGACTAACGATAATTTGTTCTATGTTATCTTAGTCATAATATTCTTTACTGGGCTAGTTGAGCTCACCCTTTTCCTTTTGTTCCATTTTTCTTCTCAGGAGGCGAGAATGTAGCGAGTACTAGTTGGGGTATGGAATGAAGGTTCTAGAAAGTCGGTTTAGTAGTCCTCACCATTTTGTAAAATAATGTATCAATAATTGTAATGAGGACTTATTTGAGTGTGGATATTGTCTAGATGACAATATTTGTATTTAAACTCACAGTTTTTATGTTGTATTAATAAATTTGTAGTTGTATCTGTACCATGTATTTTGACGACTCAGAATGAGTGTTGTATACCTATTTTGGAGGCGTCACAGTTTGGCTACACCTAAATAATTCGATTGAATTGAATTATTGATATGGGTCTATGCTATTCGATTCAGCTAGACTAACGTTTATGAAAACTCTAAGTGTTCATTGAATGAAATTTCTCGACCCAAATTGTTTTGTTGCGGAATCCTATAATAAGACTGAGGTGAACTATGTTGTTTGGATAAATAATCCAATCAAGTAGCGTAAATATTCGCTATACATGATTAATACGTTATGCATGACGTAAGAGTATGATAGGCTGATCACCTAAAATACTAACAACGGTAGTTTACCTTCTTTGTGATTGTAAACATACCAAGTAATGTATTGTTTTGCGGTATGATCAATACCGTTAAAACTATGTGTTCATGGTCTATATGACCCCTCAGCAAAATTAGAAAACTTTTACTCTTGCGAGTGGTGTATTGGGTAGCATGTGATAATATGTGAGAATGGTGTAAGCAATATAGTGTAAGGTGTAAGGTAAATTTTGGGGACGAAAGTTTTAGAAGAAGGGGTGAATGTGACAACCTGAGAATTTAGGAAATTTTTAAAATTTTTATTAATTGATTTAAGGTTCAAAATTAGAACCTAGACAGAAAATTAGTGTATGCGTTTGATATTTTTAAGATGGAATTTTAAGGATTTCAAAATTCTGTGAAGGATTTAGGTGAATTATTCAGGATTAAGGATATACGTGAATATGTTCTGTGTATATGTGTACAGTATATGGTTAATGATATCTGTAACAAATCCTAAGTATATATTAAGAACGTCAACGTTCGATTAGAAAACCCAAGGGAATTATAAGAAACCCTAGAAACTGGTTCTAGAAACCCTAATTTCGGTTTCGGGAATCCGAAACCATAATTCAGGATTTGAAACCCTAATCTGGGAACTTAAATGATTATTATATTGCGTAAGTGTAAATAATTATAATATTAATTAGGGTAAAGCTTAATTAATTAGCAACCCCTAATTTCAAATTTAGAAAAAAAAATCTAACTTCGGGATTTGAAACCCTAATTTATAATTAGGAAAAACCTAAGTGTTACTTTAATAATTGTAATGTTAATTAGGAAAAATTAATCCTAATTTCAAGTTAAGTAATTAGAAAACCATAATCTAGTTACGAAAATTTAATTTCTAAATTAGAAAATTATTTTTCTATTAGAAACCCTAATTAGTGGTTATAAACCCTAATGACCATTTTGACCCTAATTGCTTAATTAGCGATTGTAATTAGGAAATGCTAATCCTAATTAGAAAGATTTAAGTAACGATTAAGAAATTTTAATATAATTAGAAAATTCTAATTATAATTTAGAAATATTAATTTTTTATTTTTAAAATCGAAATTCGGAAATGCTAGAAATTAAATTTGCAAAGTTAAGGGTTAAACCCTAAACCCTAAAATGGTCCAAATCCTAAACCCTAACTCAAACCCTAAACCCTAAGAGTTTGTAACAATTGTCCAATTTGCCATTAAATTAAAAATAAAATGACCATTTTGCCCTTTGTGTATTCTTTAATGGTTGGAGTGTAGATCTTGCCAAGAGAATAGGTTGGTGACTAAACCCTAACCCTAGCCTTAGCTATGTGTCAATTATCAGCCATTCCTTCTAGCCAAATACATAGAATCATGGCATATGTATAGATTTGAGAAGAGAAAAAGCTTACTTTACTTTTTCATTTCTCCAAGCCCATTCTCTGTCTTCATTTTCAGAACTTAGAGAGAGAGAGGGGGGGAATCAAAGCTAGGATCAGTTCTTAGTCTTCCAATAACAGATCCAAAAGTCAGAAATCAAGGATCAAGCTAGAAAGGTAAAGAACCCTAAAATTTCGAAATTAGTGATTTGATGTTGTTTGATGTTAGTTGTTTAAAGTTGTGTAATAGGGTGTCTTTTAAGGATCTAGGTTGTTGGATCATGGATCCATAACACTTAGATGCACGAAATTAACATTTTTAAAAATATGGAAAAAGTTGAAAAATGTTGTCTGACAGTCACATGTCAGGGCTTCTAGATCTCTGTGTATTAATTGTTTGTTGTGTTTTAAGTTTTAAACTTGTAGAATGTTGTAAGGGCTGTGATCTGGAACTTGAATCAAGTCCAGATCACGTGTAGTGAAAGATATGATCGGTCAAAGTACGTTGACCGAGCACAAAATCTGTTTCTGGGTTACCCAGAATGTTCCCAGAATTTCTGACAAGTTGTTTTTGGCCTCTGATCTTACATTCGTTTGATTTTTTGGCCATGTGCTTGTTTTCATGTGGTAGTCTGACATGTAATCTATATAATCCAATCATTAGATCCCTAATATATTGCTCAGAATAAAACTTATTGGTGGTCAAACCACCGCCGACCGATTAAAGTTTCGGATGAAGATTCGGAAAACCCGTAATCTTCAAGAACGCTCCTGATATGTAGTTTGGACCCCCTAGATATCTTTTGCTTGTGTTGTTGTTTGGATGTTTTTGTTGAATAGAAATGGACCCTGACATCTCCTCTACATTATTGAATGTTTATAACACATTAACAAAGTCTGTAAAGCAGAGATTTAATTTAAACATTATTGAATGTTTATAACACATTAACAAAGTCTTCGGTTCAGGCAAGTTTGTTTTACTTAACTCTACTAAGAGTTGTTTTATTCGTATATGCTTATGGTTAATCATTGCTGATTTCCATGTAGAATTTGTACTCTGTACATATTGTATGTATAATTTAGGTATGAAAGGATGATCACCTTCATTACCCTTCGGTTCAGATATATTGTTCATATTTAATACTTGTTCAATCAAAAGTTTGTTCGTGCTAATTCACAATTATATTGTTGAATTATTGCCAGCCAATTATTCAAATCATTTCAATCATGATATATCGTTATATTATTGAACTTAAACTTGCTGGGCAATCTTATGCTCACTCTTGCTATATCATGATAAACATTGTAGATTAAGACGAATACATCAGATACAAGGAAAGGTCCAAGACAGTTCCAACTTTAGTATATGTGTGTAATTAGATTTGTAACAGTGTTGTATCTTAATGTAATTTTAAGTCATATAAGTTATATATTGTGTATAAGTTAAGGTTACTCGACCTTGGGGAAAAGTGTGTAAGTTTAATGTATAAATAATTTATGTTTATATCTTTCGCAGATAGTATTAGTTGTATAGAATGATCGAACTGGATCCGCGGTGATTCGGGACCTCGGATTCGGGGCCATCACAGATGTGTTCAGCAACTACTTTAAGAACGGCTAGATCTTGAATCTTTCCTGACTTCAACCCCATTTCAGCCATGTCTCCGTGTTTGATCATTTCAGAAAATGGTTTACCAATGCCAGCTAAGACTCTCTTATAGAAAATAGCCTCTTGTATGTCTATGAAGGTCATAACCATTTTTAACTTTGTCATAGAGGGAATAACTTGAGCAGTAAGGCGCCTCCACCTGTGAGCATACTTTCTGAAAGACTCGTTGGACTGTTTCTTGACCTTGGTAATCTGGTACCGGTCAGGAGCCATATGAGATTGAAAGCTCTATTGAGTGAGGAAGGCATGAGCTAGCTCTTCCCAACTATGGATATTTGAGTTGTCTAATCTGGTATACCACGAACGGGCTTCTCCAGTTAGAATTTTTTGGAACAGCTGCATTCTGAGCTTCTCGTCCTCTGCATAAGATCCAAGTTCTCCAATGAACACCTTCAAATGTGTGTAAGGATCTCCTAACCAGTCATACTTTTTGAAGTGAGGAGTTTTGAACTTCTCTGGATAATGAACACCAGGGAATGTCGACGTCGGGATTTTGGGTGTCCCTTTCCGTTACTTGTTCTTTGGTGTTCTCATTTTAGGTGAGATTTGTTTGAAAAAATAAGTGAAAAAGGTCCGACATGTATGATGTCGACGATGGACCCAAGTAAGAGTCGTCATTGGTTTTTTTAAATGGTTGTACCAACACAACCGAGAAAAAGGTTTGCACATTGACCCAAAGGATGATGTGACACTGATATACGGGTCGGTGAAACCGAGATTCGTTTAAGGTCCGGGGACTTGGTTATGCGGGGGGAAGATGTTAGGCACCCCCCAACATTCGTGATACCACAGTGATCGCATCTTTTCAAGAAACTATTATCTGAGTGTGTGTGTGTGTGGGTCAATGTGCTATTATATGGAAGTTGTACGAGGCCTCGTTCGAACCTATATACACGTGGTTTTGAATTTATGTAAAATTCGCTTTTAGCAAGATATGGCGTTGATGTTTTTATAAAGAGGTTTTTCAAACCCTGATGCTCAATAGGAATTGAGACCTTTTACACTCCCATTTTTATTAAGTGATCGGCTTGATTGATTTTATTTGACGGATGCGAGGCATCCGTGTGAAAATAATATATGAAAATAATGCCGACTTCCTCGTGGGTATATATATATATAGCTGTAAGAGCGATCAACTGCCACGAAGAAAACTCCAGGCATGACAAAAATAAATAAATATATATATATATATAAAAGCAGTAAATGCACCATGTAAAACCTGTGCTCATCGAATGTAGTTTGACCCACGCTTCATATATATATAAATATAAATATAAATATATATATATATATATATATATATATATAAACTAATAAATGCAATTTGATATAAATTTCGGGCTCATCAATGTAGCGAGTTCGACACACGATTAATATATATATATATATATATATATATATATATATATATATATATATATATATATATATAAAGCAATAACGCCTCCGCATCAAGTCTAGGCTCATCGAACAAAGTTCGACACATACTTTATATATATATATATATATATATATATATATATATATATATATATATATAAGCCAATAAACGCCTCGGGCATCAAGTTCAGGCTCAATCGAGGCATAACTCGATAATGTTAGTCAATATATATATAAATATATGTATATATAATATATATATATACAGACTGGAATGAAACCACTGACCAAGTCCGCAAAAAGCAAGCAACACGACTCTCAACGTGTAGAAGGGTGTGTGCAAAGATGAAGAGAAAGACCCTAAAGTGTGTTAGAAGGCTTACAGCTGACTGCTAAAAAAGGCTTCTATATCTTTAGAGTGGGTAAGCATTGGCTTTTGTGTATACAAAAGAGGCTATATATGAACTCACATATGTTTAAAAGTGGGAAAATACACTGTATGGGCGAGTGCAGAGCGAATTGTGCAGGGTTTCCCCGTCTTTATCTCTTCAAAAATCAGCACCCCAAGCCCTCTATTTATAGGCATATGAGCCGCAGGTGTACCTGTGGCTGAGCCGCAGGTGTACCAGAGGTAACCCGATTTGGCCCGGCTTTGTCGGGTCGGGTCGTCTCGAAGTACGTGCACTCAGGCATTGTAATGTCCACTCAGATTTTGAGAAGTGCAATCCGGCCATCCGTTTGAGGTATACAAGACCTATTTCAGACCGCCGTTGTCGAGAGTTGTACGATGGCATGGGATTAGAGTTTGTACGAAGTCATTGAAGATGGGATGATGCCCTCCGATCCTCAAGCTTCAACTTTCATCCGTTACCCCGCACAATAGAAACTCGGGAATGGTTAGCCTTGTGGGACATCGTTGCGTAGAGACGTGATGTGGCATTATGTTTGACGAGATGACGATGTTGCCCCTCACCGGTGTTATCACCAGATTAATGATAAAGCGACGCGTTGCTCATGCTTCATTTGAGATTGGATCGCCGCAATTGTTGAAGGTCCTCATTGTCACCTTTGAAGTGTGCTTGTCTTCCGATGTTATTCTTAGGGTTGGTGCAAAGGTGTATCTCGTTGTGAGTGCCGAGATTGAAGTCGGTCGCATTTGAAACAAGCATTTCGTGGTTATCATTAAATCGCATTCCTTGGGGTTATCACCAAGGTTGGTGGCTATTCCCATGGTTGGGGACCGAGATCGGATACCTCGGGGTTATCTCCGATATTAATCGGTCTTCTCCGGTGTGTGTTCCGGTATTGGATCTGCATGCCTCGGGGTTACATTCGAGTTTGGAACTGTTACTCCCAGAGTGTGATCTGGGGTTGATGCTGAACTTCCGGTAGTATCCGGTATGGATTTAGATTGTCTTTCAGGTTTCTCTCTTAAAAGACGAATCAGTCCTCCTATGATGTTAGTAGATGAGCAGGCAGAAAATTTCGAGTGTCTACAGATGCCCCTCTTTATCATACTCATGCATGGCGATGCATGGGTAGGATAAAAAATCCTAGACACTTGAAACTCAACAAGATGAACGTGGTACTAAGGGTAACAAAATGATGCAAATGTATGATGCATATGTACGGGGTTGTAGCCCAACATGCTGGGGATGATTGTTGGCTCTCTGTTGCTTTAACTGGGGATTGACAATGATGATCAGATTTGATGTGTAAGCCGAATCTGTTAGGATGTTGATGTTGGAGTTATCACCAAATTCCTGTGTTCTTGATAATGACTTGATCCTGAAGATGTACCTCTTATGTGTAAGAGATCTGTGGGGATAAAGCTTGATCTGTTTGAGGATGTGTATAACATATTCCATCATCTATCCTCTTTGATAATGTTGACCTCTCCCGGTCAGTGTCGCCAAAATATGTCGCAAATCTGTTGGATTTACTGCCAACAGCAAATGCTGTCATGGATGCCTGACCTTCGTTAACGTGTGAATCAATGGCTGAAACATCCTGTGGGATATATTGTCAAGGCTGCTTGACCTTCGCTGACGTGTGAATCAACGACTGAGATTTTGTAGATTGTCAAGGTTGCTTGACCTTCGCTGTCGTGTAGATCAATGGAGCGTTACGTTGCAGACCCCACCGAGATCCGCCGGGAATATGAAAGCGATTGGTATGAGAACCTCAAATAGCTCTATAGCTCTGATAGGTTTAAACGCTATTGGCTGAAATGACGTTAAGGTTGTTTGACCTTCGTTGATGTGTGTGTCAACAGCTGAGCATGCGTTGCTACTCCCGCCGGAGATATACGTTGTAACCCCCGTCGGGGATCCACTGGGGATTCATGAGTACGTACGCAACTATCGAACAGTCCTCAATGCTTTGATGGGTTTACTTGCCATCAGCTGAAATAACGTCAAGGCTGCTTGACCTTCGTTGATGGACATGTCAACGGATGAACGTGTTGTAACTCCTCCCCCCCCGGGGATCTATGTTGTAACCTCCGTCGGGGACCTATTTAGGGTAACGAACCAGAGATGGCAGCATCGGACCTGTATGAGGTATTGCCGGATGTGATTTGTGACAAATGAGATTATTGGTAGGGTATACCTCGTATTCGGGTGACTACCAATGGGCGATGTACCGATTCAAAGTCTCATCCGAGAAAACCAGATTGTCATCTTTGTTTTTGCTTTCAATCGCGTGGCGTTTTTATTCTCGATTTGACCTTTCTAGTCCATGAGAACTCCGTTTTAACTCGAACTGGACCGAGCCGGAGGGGCGGGACCCATATAGAGGAGTCAAGCACCTCACGCAGCCATAGGTGCACTGCACAGCTGCGCGCAGTGCACCGCCGCTTCAGATCGCGAGTGAGCTCGAGGCCAGGCGTGGATCATAAATCATGCAGCCTGCCTTCGCAAGTTCATTTCCAACTCACTTTGCTTAGAAAAAAACCGCGAGCCTTCTTCAGATCTGCTGAGTTCGGGCTATTTTCTGCAAATTATGTCACCGTACAAGTGTTCTACACTATCCGGGTAACATATGCATGTATTTTTTTTCCAGTTTTTGTCCGTTGGATTGTGAGTTACCGCACGAAATGCATCTAAACACATAGTAGTGATTATGTATGCACAAATGACTTGATAAAAAATATTCAACATAGTAAATGTTAGTATTAAACCATGCTGAACATAATGATGTGAAAAAAATTGACTTTTGAGACAGTCAAATTAGCACCTTTTTCTGCTATTTTTTGTCTTATTTGAGGTCCAATGAGCAAAAGGTAGAAAGGAAAAATACTCCTAGCATTGAGGTTGGCCTTATGCATGATGATTTTAATTTTTAATGCATATATTATGTATATGACTTTGGGGCAGGTGTGCTACTGAATGGCCCCCTAGACATGCCTATGTGCATGTGGATAATCCTATTTTCAAAGGGACTATGGCAAAATTTTTCCAAATGTAGGCATTGGGTAGTCATGCATTTTAACTCTATTATATGTTATAGTAAATACATGCATGCATATAGTCATAAATACATTTAAAAAGCTCCAGGTAAGGAAATACCACACCCTTTCTGAGGTGATTTGGAGACTTGTTGTCCAGATATTATGGATCCGGATCGCCGAAAGCGCTTCCTGAGGACCGCTTATGCATTTTGAGGAGGAGCTTCACGAAGTGCCTCGTCCTTGTCTCCGCCGCCGACGACCTCGCTGATTGGTGGAGGCTGTGATACGTCCTGTCCAGGTAGATGTTCCAGACGTCGAGGACAAGGAGGCGGATATTGAGGATCCCACTCCTGCTGCACATGTCCCTCGCAGGGAGCTTCCGAGTATTTAGGTGGTGAACCCAGAGTTGCTGGGTGATTTGGGTAGACATCCATCGGTGTACTTGCATGCTAACGAGATATGGCGTTAAACTTTTGATCTTCCTTCTTTCCTATTGATGAGGATTAAAGGGTTCTGATGTTGATCTGCATTTCATGCAGGTTCTAGGTTTTACACAGCCTCGAGGGAACTGGTTTAGCATCCACTCCATGTACCAGGCGCTTCATCCTGACTATAGAGAAGTAGTGCATAAGTGGGGATTTGGGGCATTTTTCTCCATCCTTCCTCATCGTTGTCCCTGGGATTACCTCAGGGCATTGTTTGAGCAATGGTTTCATCAGACTCAGTCACTCCACATGCTGGATTGCGAGGTGATGATGACGCCTATGGATTGGCGATTTATCACAGGTATGGAGTTTGGAGGGGAGCCAGTGCCTTGCATGGCGAATATTACCCCTACTGCCGTCAGGTCCTTATTAGGAGTTCCGACGGAGGCGCTCAAAGGTAGGACTGTCCGTTCAGGTCCTTTGAGCGTAGATGTTATGAGCGGGCTATTGAGTGAGCCCATGCCCGATGATGTCAAGGTTAGGGATCGCGTTCTATGGCGATTGTTCCTGATGATCATTTGAGGCTGCTTCATAGCAGATAACTCTTCCACGGTATCCTTTGCTCTGGTAAGCGCCACACGCGATGTGGACCGTATAGGAGAGTATGACTGGGGCTCTTACACCTTTGCCAATTTCGTCTGGGGCTTGCGTCTGCGCTCACATGGTTAGACTGAGGCTTGGCTAGGACTTGATTATGCAGGGGGAAGGTGTTAGGCACCCCCCGACATCCGTGTTACCACGGTGACCGCCTCTTTTTAAGAAACTATTATCTGAGTGTGTGTGTGTGTGTGGGGGGGTCAATGTGCTATTATATGGAAGTTGTGCGAGGCCTCGTTCGAACCTATATACACAGGGTTTGAATTTATGTAAAAATTCAGTTTTTGCAAGATATGGTAGTGATGCTTTATAAAAGAGGTTTTTCAAACCCTGATGCTCAATAGGAATTGAGACCTTTTACACTCCCATTTTTATTAAGTGATCGGTTTGATTGATTTTATTTGACGGATGCGAGGCATCCGTGTGAATATAATATATGAAAATATTGCCGACTTCCTCGTGGGTATGGAAACCATCTGAGGAAGTTCAGACACTCCAGAATAATTTACAAGCTGCTTACAGCTAAAAAATGTCCATCACGGGAATCGAATCTAGATCCAACGGGGTGAATCTGTGATCACATGATTCCTAGGCTCACAGAATGCTGCAATTTGTATGAAAGCAGTAAGCAGGTATATATATATATATATAAAAGTTGTGAATATATATATATATATATATATATATATATATATATATATATACGAACATGATCACCAACCACGAAGCACCTCCATGGGGATCGTAAATGTAAATAAAGTCATGAAGAGCGATCAATCGCCACGAAGGAAACTCCAGCAGATTTAATATATATATATATATATATATATATATATATATATATATATATATAAAAGCAATAACGCATGCCGGGATGTAAAACCCATGCTCATCGAACAGAGTTCTTCGACCACGCTTTATATATATATATAAATTAATAAATGCACCGGATATAAATCCAGGCTCATCGAATAGAGTTCGACACACAGTTAATATATATAAAATATATATATATTAAAGTAGTAAACACTCCAGACCGAAGTCTAGGCTCATCGAACAAAGTCCGACACACAGTTCATATATATATATATATATATATATAAGCCAATAAACGCTCCAGACCGAAGTCTAGGCTCAATCGAGGCATAACTCGATAATGTTAGTCAATATATATATAAATATATGTATATATAATATATATATATAGACTGGAATGAAACCACGGACCGAAGTCCGGGCAAAAGCAAGCAACACGACTCTCAACGTGTAGAAGGGTGTGTACAAAGATGAAGAGAAAGACCCTAAAGTGTGTGAGAATGCTTACATCTGACTGCTAAAAAAGGCTTCTATATCTTTAGAGTGGGTAAACACTGGCTTTTGTTTATATAAAAGAGGCTATATATGAGCTCACAGGTGTTTAAAAGTGGGAAAATACAATCAGATGTATGAAAGTGCAGAGCCCAATTTTGCGGGTTTCCGCTTTTTCTCTTCAAAAATCAGCACCCCAAGCCCTCTATTTATAGGCATATGAGCGCTAGGTGTACCTGCGGCTCAGCCGCAGGTGTACCAGAGGTAACCCGGGTTGGCCCAAGTTTATCGGGTCGGGTCGTCTCGAACTATGTGCACTCAGGCATTGTAATGTCCACTCGAATTTTGAGAAGTGCAATCCGGGCATCCGTTTGAGGTATACAAGACCTATTTCAGACCGCCGTTGTCGAGAGTTATACGATGGCATGGGATTAGATTTTGTACGAAGTCATTGAAGATGGGACGATGCCTCCTATCTTCAAGCTTCAACTTTCATCCGCTATCCCATACAATAGTCACTCGGGATTGGTTAGCCTTAGGGACATCGTTGCGTAGAGATGTGACGTGGCATTATGTTTGACGAGATGATGATGTTGGCCCTCACCGGGGTGTTATCACGGATTGAATGATCATAGCGACGTTGCTCATGCTTCATTGAGATTGGATCGCTTCTACTTGAATTGTTGAAGGTCCTCATTGTCACCTTTGAAGTGTCGTATGTCTTCCGATGTTATTCTTAGGGTTGGTGCGGTTGTATCTCGTTGTGAACGCCGAGATTGAAGTCGGATCGATTTGAAATAAGCATTTCGGTGGTTATCGGCTGGAACCGCATTCCTTGGGGTTATCACCAAGGTTGGTGGCTATTCGATGGTTGGGGCTCGAGATCGGATACCTCGGGGTTATCTCCAGATTAATCGGTCTTCTCCGTGTGTGTTTGGTATTGGATCTGCATGCCTCGAGGTTACATCCGAGTTTGAAATCTATTACTCTAGAGTGTGATGATCTGGGTTGATCTTTGAACTTACGGTAGTATCCGGTATGGATTTGGATTGTCTTTCAGGGTTCTCTCTTAAAAGACAAATCTGTCCTCTTGTGATGTTAGTGACAGTGGTACAGAAAATTTTGGGTGTCTACAGGGAATATGCAAAGGTCAGCATATGAAACACTCCAATGTGCTCCAATTCCTTTAATAGAACGAAGGGTTTCTTCCATTTGAAGGACTTTTTTCCTGATGTCACCGGTGTCTAGATCTCCCAAAGCCTAGGCCTGTTCTGTAAAATGCATTTCTCTAACTAGAGAGCAGGGAGTCCATGGATGATGACAATTTATTCCATGTAGAGATAGTCTTTTCTAGTTCCTCAATTTTAGAGGTTAGATTAGACTCTCTTTGTGTATTGAGTTTATTTGTCTGTTTTAAGATCTCATTCTCAGCCTCAAGCTTGGAGAGAAGGTTAGTACTTAGAAGAGCTGTTTCAAGCTCTTCTTGAACTTTCTTTTTCTCCTCTTGAAGAAGAGAATGATCCTTAGACAGAACTCTGAACCACTTCATGTATTGATGTAGATCATTTGTTATGCCATGCAATGCAGTTCTCAAATCATTAATGTCTACATTAGGAGAGTTGAAGTCAAATACCTCATCGAGACTTACTTCATGTATGTTGGAATTTTGTTTGTCCTTTGCATTTTTTGGCCATTAGGCACAGATTAGCCATTTGTGGTTCTTCATCATCTCCAGAATCAGGATTGGAGTCATTGTCTCAATCTCTACACGATCCTCCAGCTACCAGACCTTTGTCTCTCTTCTGAGGCCTTTTGTTGCCTTTATATTCCTTCTTTGCATGTGATTTCTTCTTTAGTTCATCTTTGAGAGGTTTATTGCCATTGGCAATGAAGTGGACAGGCTTCTTGCAGTTGTAGCATAGATCATTTATTTGCTCCTAACTGTTGTAGTTGCTGACCTTCTTTGGCTCGCTGGTTTTGCCTTGACGCATGAACCTTCTTAGTCTTTTTACCAGCATAGCAAAGTCTTCATCATCGTCTTCTTCATAGTCAGATTCAATCTCAGTGTTGACCTTGGATGCACTTTTAGTTGCTTTGAGAGCAACACCTTTATCCTTCTTTCTTCCTTCTGATAGGGTTTCAGCTCGTTGAGTCAACTCCAGTTCGTATGTCAGGAGATTGCCATATAGCTGTTGAACTGTCATCTCATGAAGATTCTTTGACTCTCTTATAGCAGTGGTTTTGGCATCCCACCTGCTCGGTAGGGCTCTCATGAACTTTATGATCAGATCTTTGTTTGGATAGATCTTCCCATATGCTCGTAGAGAGTTGAGCAGAACGTTGAATCTCTCATAGGTGGCAGTTATGTTTTCTCCTTAAACATGAGCAAACATTTCATACTGTTGTGTCAGGAGTGATTGTTTGTTTTCTCTTACTTCTTTCGTTCCTTCGGGCATGATGAGCAGTTCTTCCCAAACCTCCTTCGCTATTTTGTTATTGAAAACGTTTTCGAACAGATCGTCTTCTAAAGATTGAAATAAAATGTTCTTGGCCTTCTTGTCAAGTTGGACAGCTCTCTTATCGTTGTCAGTCCATTCTTCTTTGACTTTGATTTGTATTACTGTTTGGATAAATACATTGTTGGTGCAAGCTTTGTTGGAATATAGGGCCCATTTTGAACTGTCTCAAATAGATCTTCATCTATTGAGTCCATGTATGCTTGCATCCCAACTTTCCAGATTAACAAATTTATCTTTATTACATTGGTGGCTTCTTTTCCTCCAGATTCTTGATTCACTTGGTAAGTGTGCCATTGGATCTACTAAAAAGCTTTGTAAATTTGTATAATAGAACACCTCCGATACCAATTATTAGTTCCCTGAGGCACAATAGTTATCTAGATGGGGAGGGGGGGTTGAATAGATATTTAAAAATCTTTTCGTTTTAACTTGTTAGTAGATAATGATTAAAACTTTAGCGGAATTAATATGAGTTTTAATCTCCCTTAAGATAGTGAGTTTATGAGATTGAGGCAGATATAGCAGTTATAGCAGATATAACAGTTATAGTAAGAATGTAAGAGACACAATCGTTTTAAGTGGTTCAGAACACTTAAAGCTCCTAGTCCACTCTTCTACTTCTCGAGTAGGAAATCCACTAAGGATGTCTTTTATAATTTCTGAATCACTTAGATTCTTTCTAGACCAGCAGTCTAGGAACTTCTTAGTTCACTCTTGAACTCTTCAAGTCCAGCAGACTTGTCTCTCTTATAGTTCACTTAGAACTCTTCAAGTCCTCCTGACTTAGAACTTTTTCTTCAGTTGATTGGTAGATGTTGAGTTCTTGATGGTTGCTACTCAGTTGTTGTTGAAGCACTTGTTTAAAAGAACTGAGTAGTTGAGAAAGCTTTTCTTTTTCTTAGATCGTAGAGTTGAGCTTTGAGAGTTCTTGTACGTTTTTGTTCAATGCTTGCTTGCTTCTCTCATCTGCTTGATTTGCATATAAGTGATCTTTAAAACTATCTGTTGGATCCATCCATTGAAGCATTAAATGCGTTTGACCTTTCTGTTCTTTGATGGAGACTTTTCTGCACATCTTCTAAATTGCATTCTGGCCCACTGACACAGTAGACTCCTTTCTCACCTAACACCTGAAAAGGTGTTTTCCCCCTTACCAATGGTACTTTCCTTAGCTTCTTCAATAAGCTTCTTTGTTGCGTACTAAGGATATTTCTTATGTCTTCGGGACTGGTGAGTACTACAACATTTAGAATCCATTCCTCATATGTTGGAGTTTGTCTCCACATAAATCGTGAGGCTTGATGCTTCTGACACAAAACAGATGATACTCTACGATTTAGATCGTGGTACTCTACGATTCAGAACGTGATACTCTACAATTCAGATCGTGGTGACTTGTCACCTTGGTGCTTGGTCTGATACTATCAACCGAGAGCACTACGATTTCTCTTAAATATTCGCACACTATGATCTTCGCTTGTTTGAGTTGTAAACTCTATGTTTCCGAGAGCACACTACGATCTCTGAGTTGGCTCGGCAAACGTTGGGACCACTCTACGATTTCTGAAGAGGCTCTTTAAGGCAGGCACACTACGATTCTTAAAGCTCCACGTTTTTGCCTTGACTTCTGCAATCTTGATCAGATTGATGCACTACGAATTCTTCAAAGCATATCTATTACATCTCAAGATCAACCTAACAGCTTTGATCTTTCTATCTATACATTTATTTTCAGAATGATACACATTAAGAGCTTAGATCAACCTAACAAATTTGATCTATCACTAAGTCCTTGTACATATATTCCTTGAAGGACTTTACAAATAATCATGAGCATTTATATTTAAACATCAAATTAACATATGCATTCTCCCAACATTAATTACAAAATTCTAATTCGTTACAATTTGTCTGTAGTAAGGGAAGTTGAAGAAGAAGTTGACTAGGAGACCTCTTCTCTGGTCAAGAGAAGCAAAGGAAATAAGAAGATGAAGTCCATTATTCAAATGGCAGAAGAACCTCAAGGATTAACAATTAAAGCACGTCAAGACTTTGATCCTGAACTCTCTGGTTAATCTCCTAAAAAAGAGATTTCTCAAACTAAAGAACATCTCGAGAAGAAGAAGAAGAAGAAGAAGAAGAAGAAGAAGAAGAAGAAGAAGAAGAAGACTGAAGAAGAAGTTGAAGAAGAAGTTGAATATAGTTCCACCATCTCTCAGCTGCTTAAGTATGGAAAGCGCAACATGTGTTTGACTAAGTTGTCCTTGACCACGATCGTGGAGAATCCAAGTATGCAGATCGTGGAGTCAAGAGTTATTAGTCAAAGTGAAGTAGACATTGGGACAACGACTCAGCATGCACAAGTAGATGTTGCTGATGATGAACAGCATGCTAAAGAATCTACAAATCATAAGCCAAGAATATCAAAAAAAAGGCTGATCTTGAGCTCAAAAAAGTTATGCTAAAGATTAAAGAAGAAGAAATGAAGATGGAACTTGCTAAAAGGACTGATTCTCCAGAATTAAGTTCTCACAATGAGTACTTGGATCAAACCAGGATCATTGAAATGGTAATTGCCAACATCGATAATGCAGTTAGTCAGACTGCATCAGACCAAGTATTTGTTAATACTGAAGAGGATCAACAAGAGAATGCTTATCAAAGAGATGCTCATATTAAGGGGGAGATTTTCGAAGTCCCTGAGCTAGCAAGTGCTCCAGCTGAGGGGGAGCAATCAAAAGCTCATAATGAAGCCCCCTCTGCCCCTCAAGAAATGATGGAAATTCTTGATGTTGAAGATGAAAGGGAAGAAGAGGAAGAAGTTGTAATTATTGTTGAGTATAGAAATGAAGAAATGAGCATCAATTATAATCAAATGTTCTCTTATCTACCCACGATGCCCTTTCATAGAGCTCTAATTCTCAACACTTGGGATCATATGTTCTAGACATTAAAAACATATCCATTCGTATCTGTGCTCGCCCAGGGATTCCCAAGCAACCTCACCTTTGCTCAAAAATTGATCACAAATCATGCCACTTCTGTCCATGAGCAAAATGTACATTTCATTCCTTCAAGCTTCAAGTTAAATCATTCTCCTTCATCAAATTTCCATCAATTTGATGAATTGTCTAAGCGGATTGAGGTTATCCCTAATCCATAAAATCAATTTCCATAAATTTGATGAATTATGTAAGTGATTGAGGTTATCCCTAATCCACAAAATCAATTTCCAGTTACAGAGTCCCAACACTCTGTAATTGATGAACCAAATGAACCAAATTCCACAATTGTACCATCTTCAAACACCATCTCGATCGACTCCACGATAGTCGAACAACATGACACCACGACCGTCGATCCTACCCAAATCGTGGGGTCAGCTACCCAACTGGATGAAGCATCCTCCTCTCCCACACATTAAACCACTATTCCTACAACTCATTCTGATGTTCATTCATCATCAAACAACAATTACTTCAATCTTGCTATTTCTCTCTTGAATCTACAAGAAAAAAAATCAAGAGCCTCTCCTTTAGACACTCAGAGAATACTTGAGCTTCTTTCGGTTCTTCCGACCAAAAATGAGTTTTCTGGCGTGACAGAAAATATGACTAAAGAGATACAAGAAGATCTGGAAACTAATTCTCTACTGATCCATCAATAATTAAATTATTTGATTGATACTACAAACACTCTTCCCAGCAACCTGAGTTCTGAGCTCGCAAAGATACTACGGGAGATCATCAAGGAAATGGTCCAAAGCATAAATGAAAGGGACCAAATTCACTTCAAATCTACCAGAAAACATAAGGAAGCAGTTCTCCTTCTTCAAAAGACTCGGTAGGCTCAGAACAAGCTCATTTCTAAAAATCTTACTAACTTGCACTCCTCTTTGACTGAATTCAAAGAATATTCTTTAAATTAGATAAAACAGACAGACAATATCTTGGCTATTATTCATAAGCAAAGATCCCAAACTGACGCTCTAGTCTAAGAGAATCGAGAAGATAGCTCAGTCATGAAACCAACTCCACGAACTGGTACAAGGAATGAATCATTTATCTCAAGACATTTGAACCCTAGATGATGACATAAAGGGGGAGAATACTGAGAAAAGTAAATGGAAGCAGGTTGTACATTCTTCAAGAATCAATCAGGCTCGCAATCAATCTCCAAGAGCAGCAGAACGTCAACTGATACTAATGGCAAGTCAAGGTCCCACTCCTTTCAATCCATAAGGAGTATCTCACACTGGCCTAAGCATACCCATTGGAGATCTTTCCTTCATGAACACACATGATCATAATGAACCTCTGGAGCAACGTGAGCTGGAAGAAATTGCAAGGAGAAATGAGGCTAACGGAAAAAGAAGGGAATACGAATATGTTCATCCTCCAAGATTCAAGAGACCTATAAGATAAGTTTCTATTTTTATTTGATGTATCAATTTTGAACTGTAATTTTCTTGGAAAACATTGATAAATTCATGATTATCTTCTAGAGATTCAGTTGCTCACTGATCATTAAGTCATGTTTATTTTTCAAGCAACTGGCATTAGAAATTGATGGAATGATGCAAACCTACTTAGTTATGTCAACATCAAATAGGGGGAGATTGTTGGGAATTGAATATTTAAATTTGATTTTGAAATTATATAATTGTGCATACATCATTAACATTGTAAAGTTCTTTTTAAGATCATATGTACAAGGACTTAGATAAAGATCAAAATTGTTAGGTTGATCTAAGCTGAATGTTTATCTTCTTGTAAGATCTATTGTAATAGAAAGATCAAACTTGTTGTGTGACGCCCCCAAAATAGGTCCACACAACCCATTCTGAGTCGCCAAATACATGGTACAGAATCCAAATACAAACTTCATGTATACAACTATTAATTATCGTGTAAAATACGACAAAACATAAGTTGTGAGTTTCAATACAAATATTGTCTTGTAGACAATATCCAAACTCAAATAAAGTCCTCATTACAATTATTGTCATACTATTTTACAAAATAGTGAGGACTACTATAATAACCATCTTGGACCATTACTCCACTCCCCGACTAGTCCCAGCTACATTCTCGCCTCCTGAGAAGAACAATGGAACCAAAAGGAAAAGGGTGAGCTCAACTAGCCCAGTAAAGAATATTATGATAAAGATAATGTAGAACAAATTATCCTTAGTCCTCAACAGGTAAAAAATCTGATAGAATACAATAGACAACAAATTTTAGATCAACAACAGCAGCGAAAACATCAATCCATTAGAAAAGTCAAGTGGAGCATGATGTCAACTATCTTCTATGATTTAAAAGTCCATCATCAATATTTTATCCCTATAACACCAATCAATAATTATCTCCAATCAACGAATTATTTATGCACTACGGGCCAAAGATAATCGTTTGTATCACCAGTGGTCATGATCATGCCAAACACCTGTACATCTATGCACTACGGGCTAAAGAGGACTTTCACCACAAACATTATTCAGTAACATTAAAGGTCATGATTATACCAATACACAATTCTTTGTCATAATCATACCAATCAACACTCCATCTTTGCACTACGGGCCAAAGATGACTTTCAGCACAATATAAGCATGAGGATGATGACAATGATATAAAGAATCAATCAAGTGAGATCAAGGATAAATATTAGATATTTATAATTTAATTTATTCAGAGTTCAAGAATGTCCAAATTGTCCACATGATAACTAATTGTGGAGTAAAATTCAAAAGTGATATTCATATATCAAAAATAATTTGGACAGAAAATAAACCAATTTTATAGTGAATAGTACCCCGAGTGAATAGTACTCTGTGAATAGTACCCTGAATGAATTGTACTCAGTGAACAGTGTCCCCAATGAAAATATTAAAATTTTAATAAAAGAGTTCAGACCAATATTCCAATGAAATGATATTAAATGAAGCGCAAACCTCAAGCAATTTCTAATCATTTCAGGTATTATAGAAGCAATACTTACCATAATAAGTTTAGATTTAGGAATATGAAATGAAATAATATATGAAACTGTAAATTGATTTTCACCCATCATGCGGTAATCCGCGTAGACAGATCATTTCCATAACTTAATAAAGAATGAATATGAAGGGTTGTTCACCATGCATGCGATAATCCGCGTAGACAGGTTATTCCCACAGATTAAAAAAGAATGAATATCAAATTGCACAAAATAAGCGGAAGCGTGGAAAATCGAGTTTTAAAATTTTACAAACCATATACGGGATCATCCTTTATGCACAATTATTAATTAAATGAAATAAAGAACAAGAATCATACCCTTGAAGATTGAGCTTCCTCGGTACAAGTTCACCTCGAATCCTTTTCGCGTTCAACTTGAATCCACCGGGTTTGGTTCCTTCCTTTGATCAATTTAGCCACCCAAGTGTTTGGCCTCTAGGGTGATCCACCAGGAAGAAGAAAGATTCAAGAAGATGGGTGTTTGGCAAAACCCTAGTTTTCTATCTCTCATAGAAAAGAAGAGCGTGTACTCTCCAACTATTGGAATTACGTATGTTGTGAAAAAATCAAAACATCAACCCCACACCCATAATAAGACTCCTCTTATTTATAGATGTAGAGCACCCTCCTTAACAATTAAGGAATTGGGTTTTATTTTAATTAATTAAATTCCTTTTAATTAATTAAGCTCCCAATCTTATTAGGAATAATTAATTAAACTCTTTTAATTAATTAATTTCCCTCTAATCTTATTAGGATATATGAGAGTACTTTTATTAATTAATTCCCAAACTCCTTTAGGAATTAAATAATAATAATAATAATAATAATAATAATAAGACTCCTCTTATTAATTTATATTTAATATTTTCAAAATATTAAATAATAAATATTAAGCTATTTAATTTATTCTATCACCATAGATTAAATTAAATATACTTAACTTATTATTACGATTATGCCATTAACTTCTTAAATAATTATTCTTCCTTTTATGGTGTGACCCTTTAGGTTCTCCATATTAAATCGGTTGTGAATAAATCAATTAGAACAATTCTAATCTTATTTAAATAAATAAATTAAACTATTAATTTATTTAAATAAATAATATTTATTCTACAATAGGGATAAGCCTCCTAGCGATCAACGACTTTCCGGATAATATAGATTTCAACATTAATCATAAAAGAACCTTTGAGTAAATAGTTCTTAAAAATACAATTCAATCCTTCCACCATACAATGTCCCAATTAAATATAAGACATGGAATTCTTTGTCAAGTCTTATTTTATTTAATTATATGTATTTTCGACTCTTAAATGCACAACTCCAAATAATGCAAATTAGAAACTCCTTTCTAATTTCATTACTTGCTTAACCAAGAGACTCTTTGGTTGTCATTTATCGAATCACATAGGACATTTCTCTTCTTTTTACTAGAAGTGGTAGATTCTTTATTGATCATACATTATCTCCATGTACAACTTATTATACCCAAGCATACCCTTTGATATACCCTAAGGGTCTTAAGGAATAAGTCAAAGTATAACTCATCATACACAAGATACTATGATGATCTCAAGTCCAAGGATCACTTGTACTACTATCACTCTGAGAATTCCCATTGACGAACAAGTAAAACTCCATTAGGTATTCCTTAGCGAGCCACGTTCGATGAACTTATTCTCTAATAAGCACCTACATACTTGCTTTAGTGTCTCCACACAAATGATCATGAGATCAATCATCCTCATCCAATGAGCAAACAACGTATGTGTACCAATCTATCCGGATTCACTAATCCCCAATTTAGTAATCCAACGATTGGGAACTATTTTAGTTTTAAGCTTTCTAAAATTTAGATCTCATTAGAATGATCATCATCATTATTCTAAAAGCATTGCTTAAAACTATGGGTTTATCACATATTATAAAAAAACATCATGTAGATAATTAAAAAAGCCTTTAATAAATTAATACTTTTTTATTAATAAATGAATAAGATTATTACAAAGTATATGCTTTATCATCAAACATGATTGGCTTGTGTGCATACTACTTTCAATCTCCCACTTGCACTAAAAGCCAATCGTCATGGTATCTCATACCCTTCTTCTCTAAGTGGCCGATTATTATCCTGTTTGTTGGATAAGCTTTAGTTAATGGATATGTAATGTTGTTCTTGAGAGTCCACTATCTCTATAGTGATTTCCCATCTTTCAATGATTCTTATAATCAAATGAAAGTGCCACAACACATGTTTAGATCCAAGATGAGACTTAGGAACTATTCCTAGTTCTGTAATGAACTTTTCATCCAAACAATCAACTTGCAGCTTCATTTATAGCTATATACTTTTGTCTTTATCACTAAACCAACAACTCTTTGTTTGTTTGAAACCTTTCAATTCACTTGCACCATTATTCAAGGTAACGCTTTACCTTAAAGTGGATTTTACATGTCGTCTTGGTGCATCTGAAAAAACTTGAGTCTGTTAAGCCCTCTAGTTTTAATTTAGACCCACCATAAATATGATCACATCCTTAGTGTTTGGTTAAGTACTTTAAGATGTTTTCAACGTCTTCATAGTGATCTTCTCGAGAATATGATCGATCAACATCGGGTCTCGTATATTTTTGCATTGCATACATGATTGTTACTTCATGCGATCTCTCTTTTGAGTCTATGGGGACTATTAAGAGATACACTCCATGGCTCATCAACATGAGACATCTCTTGGAGTTTTCCATGCTAAACGACTTTAGCATCAAATGAATATATCGTTCCTTGGGTTAAGTCGAGCATCCTCTTAAATCTATCTATATATATTTTATCCCCATCCCCAATTAAGATACTCTTCCCAAATCATTCATGGAGGAATGTTTAGACAACTTTATCTTTCTTGATTGTAGCATTAGTATGTCATTCCTTATCCATAGTATATCAACATATAATACTAGGAATGTCACGGCGCTCCCATTGACCCTTTTGTACACACTAGGTTCATTCTTGTTTTGATAAAATCAAACTCTTTTGATTTATCTCATCAAAGCAGAATGTTCCATTTTTGAAGCTTGCTTCAATCCATTTCTCTGAGTGTCTACAACTCTTACCTCATCGTATATAAGCTGGATCATCATCTTCTATGATGTGTACCTCATCATCATCATCATCATCTATGATGAATCCATACCTCCCCAGGTATCTTGGTACTATTCGATTTACGATTGGTTGTGTGGTACAATAGATTATCTCTGAGTTTCCTCTTATTTGACTTATAGTGTTTTGTGGTTCTTGAACTCTTCAAGATCTATTATCCTCCACTAGCCCTTTTGATGATAAACACCTTTATCTTAGAAGGTAGCGTGTTTCATAACAAACACCTTTTGCTAAGTAGGATTATAGAACATATACCTAAACTTACTTTAGGATGTCCCACAAATCTGTACTTGTCAAATCTTGTCCCAAGCTTATCCTTTGAAACCTTTTCACATAAGTTGGACAACCCTTATCTTAACATACTTAAGATTAGGAATCCTCCTTGTCCATAACTTTTATGGAGTCTTGGGGTGGATTTTGAGGTTACCTTTTTTAGTAGATATCTGACCATTTCTAGGGCATGACCCCGAAGGATCTTTGGAATGTCGGTAAAATCATTATGGACCGCACCATGTCCAACAAGGTATGATTTTTCCTTTCGGATACATCAATCAATTATTGCGTATCGGGAGGCGTCCATTTGAAAAACCATTTGAGATGATCTAGAAACTTATTGCACAAGTATTTATTCCTTGATCTAATCAAAGAATCTTAATACTTTTGCCAATTTGTTTCACTTCTGAATTCTTTGAACCTTTCAAATAATTCACACTTGTATTTCAACAAATACACACATTCAACTCTTTGAATGATCATCTCCTTTTCTTATACTAGTTTGTTCAATTTGCAAAATAATTTTTCACGTAAAATCAGTATACAAAATCCATTAAGTAATATTCGATTCTATACAAAAAATATTATTATTATAAATAGAACAACAATTGTTCTTAAATATAATACCAAAGATTTCATTGTCCAACAATAAAATGGAAATAATGTTTCTAACGAGAACTGGAATACAATAACAACTTATTGACTTAATAGATTTGCCGTGTAGCAATGCTAAACTATAAGTTCTATATGGCTAATGTAACAACCTTTTGCTTCATTTCCCACACATAGGATTACTTATCTTTGTTTAGCTTTCTACTTACTTGGTCCTTCATAAATCTATATTTATGATAACCAAAGTCGGTATCCAATACCCAGTAGAACCTTGACTTAAAAAAAAATTTATTTTAAATCATGAACAAAATTATATTTATAATAGAAACTTCACTAAGCTTCTTACGGTTAGCCTCTGCAAGATGCTTCTTGCGAGTTTCTTTTCGAGTGTCGAGCTTATTGCGGTGGAAAGCAAACTCCTTTGCTATCCAAGTATCGATTTTGTTCTTATTATCCTTTGTTTTTTGCCTTTTCTATTTACCTTCTTTGAATCGTTCTTCTTTTTTTAGAAGATCCTTTGGCCCCTACCGATAAGACTTGGTCTTTCTTGGTTGGAAAGTGACTCTCAACATTTTTCAACATGTTAAGCAAATCGTGAAGGCGATATCTAGCTTGTTCATATGAAAAATTCACAACAATTGTGAAAAGGAGTCAGGGAGTGAGTGCAAGATCAAATCTTGGCTCAACTCTCCATCCATGACAAAACACTGTTGTCCTAATTGTTCAATCAAATTGATCATGTTAAGGACTTTTATGCATCTTGTTTGTAGTGTCATCGGTCATTCTAGATCGGAAGAGCTCCTTAGATATCGATATCTATCGGTCCTACTTTCCTCACCATCAACTACTTGATGTGCGGGAATATAGTAGGAGCATCCATAGTTTCATCTTGTGGCTTTGAAGCTTCGTTACTCATGGATCTGAGCATGATGCATTGAGCCAATGTGTGCATCATCTTGCCACTTTCTAAAAGTAGCAATCTCTTCCTCGGAGGCATTATGCGCAACCATTGCGAGGATAGGCGTATTAAGGACATAAGATAGCTTTTTTTAGTGAGAACTATTCTCAAATTTCTTAACCAATCCATTTAATTCGATCCGGTTAAATAACATCTAATATGCTTCATGATGATAGTAATTTAGACATTGTAAAATTACATAAATGAATTTGTAATTAACAACATTTTAGCATACATTCTTTTATTAATTACCAAAATAAATTAGGTCTTGTTTTAAATTGGTATCTCCCACTATTTTCTTCAAACTATATTACCCTCACTTATATAGTTAAATAAAAATCTAATTAAAGATTTGCTAGTGAGAATAAGGATCCCATTTCAAATGTATATAGCCTTGTGGTGACACAACAAACTATATATAAATAAATAGGTAGACAACTCTTGTCAATTACATCAACTATGCAACTCCTTGTATTTTTTGCCTCTTAGATTATTTTGATCAGTGGTGGCACATCAGAATCAAAATTATCTAAGTTAAGTCCAACCTAGCACTCCATATATTCAAAAAAAAAAAATATTATCCTTGTGGTGACACAACAAAACAACATTGTTCAATTTTCTTTATAAGCATCAAATGTGATAAAATTAACATCTCAAAGAATTAAGATAAGCCTTGTGGTGACACAACAAACTTATAATAATTAATTGATACTCTATTATTTTTTATCATGCTAGAAGGCGAAGTTCGATATTCCAAATATCTTTGAACACTTAGGACTTAATATAAAATATTTGAGGGTTTTTATTATTAATTTGTCTCATCTTGTTTAGCGTATGCACATATATATATATATATATATATATATATATATTAATTAACATATATATATATGTATATATATATATATATATATATATATATATATATATATATATATATATATATAAGCATACATATATAGAATACTATATTCTACGGATTGATTATGGACTTTTATTCTAGTTTGGTTCACTAGAGCCACCAAGTGAACCAAAAGGTCAAACCCTAGGGTGCAAAATTAATATTTAAATATAACTATTACATTTAAACTTGGGGCTCCATTACAAAGCGGGTCTTCAAGCGCTCCTTGCCCTTGATCTCCAATTCTTCAAAATTAATTCTAACTATTCCTATTACAAAACTATTTAAAATAAATAGAAACCTTGATCGTGATCGAGGGAAATACATAGGAGGAGATAGAATTTACATTAAGAAAAAATAGAAGAAGGCGAGAGTCATGAGACCCCATTTAATAAAACTCATACATTCATGCATCCAACTAAAATAAAATCCAATCACATTGGTCAATAGTCCATAATCAATCTCATTTATTATCATACACATCACCATATGCATCGATAAATAACATTCATCTCATGAATAATAAACATTCAATATATATATTATATATATATGATATCATTTAATGGGCAAATTTAGTTAGCATAAAATCTAATTTTGAATCAAAATAAACTCCTTTATTTTAATCCAAATTTAAATCAAAATAAACCTCTTTTATTTTAATTTATCAATTTTGAATAAAATAAACTATTTTATTTTAATCAAAATCTTTAATCAAAATAAACTCATTTATTTTAATTAATTATGGAATCAAATTCAAGTAAAAAAACTCCTTTATTAAAGGAAACAAATCTTTTTCTATTCTCTAAACTCTTTTATTTTCAAAATAAATTCCATTTATTTAAACTCCTTTATTTAATATGAAATCTTATTTCATATCTAAAAATAAACTCCTTTATTTTTGAAACATGGAATCCATTTTCAACTCAATTAGTTATCATGGAATCCAATTCCAACTCTAATTAGTTAGCATGAAATCTAATTTTAAAATTAAAATAAACTTTTTATTTTAATTAAAAAAATAAACTTTTTATTTAAAATATATATATATAAATATTATATATATATATATATATATATATATATATATATATATATATATTATATATATATATATATATATATATATATATATATATATATATATATATATATATATATATATATATATATAATGTATAATATATATATAATATATATATATATATATATATATAATATAATCTATATATATATATATATATATATATATATAATATATATATATATATATATATATATATTTTTTTAATAAATGATTTTAAAATCAAAAATTTTTCGAATCAATTGAATGAAACGAATTTTAATTCCACGAAAACGATTAATTTTTTTTTTTTTTTTTTTTTTTTTTTTTAAAATAAATTTTATACAACAAATTATGCCCAATTAAATTGTTCTAAACACATATCAATATACATATCAAATTAAAATAATTAATAATTTGCATAAAGGTTTGGCTCTGATACCACTTTTTAGGTTTGTAATATTCATGAAACCTTGATCAAATTGCACAAAATAAAGCGGAAGCGTGAAAAAATAGAGTTTTAAAATTTTACAAACCATATACTCGGATCATCCTTTATGCACAATTATTAATTAAGCGAAAAGATAAAGAACAAAAATCATACCCTTGAAGATTGAGCTTCCTCGGTACAAGTTCACCTCGAATCTTTTTAGCGTTCAACTTGAATCCACGGGGTTTGGTTCCTTCCTTTGATCAATGTTAGCCACCCAAGTGTTTGGCCTCTAGAGGTGATCCACCAGGAAAGAAGAAAGATTCAAGAAGATGGGTGTTTGGCAAAACCTAGTTTTTCTATCTCTCATAGAAAAAAGTGTACTCTCCAACTATTGGAATTACGTGTGTATGTTGTGAAAAAGTGTCAACAACACCTCACCCATAATAAGACTCCTCTTATTTATAGATGTGAGCAACCCTCCTTAACAATTAAGGAATTGAGTTTTTATTTTAATTAATTAAATTCCTTTAATTAATTAAACTCCCTAATCTTATTAGGAATAATTAATTAAACTCTTTTAATTAATTAGCCTCTAATCTTATTAGGAATATATGAGAGTACTTTTATTAATTAATTCTCAAACTCCTTTAGGAATTAAATAATAATAATAATAATAATAATAATAATAAGACTCCTCTTATTAATTTATATTTAATATTTCTAAAATATTAAATAATAAATATTAAGCTATTTAATTTATTCTATCACCATAGATTAAATTAAATATACTTAACTTATTATTACGATTATGCCATTAACTTCTTAAATAATTATTCTTCCTTTTATGGTGTGACCCTTTAGGTTCTCCATATTAAAGCGGTTGTGAATAAATCAATTAGAACAATTCTAATCTTATTTAAATAAATAAATTAAACTATTAATTTATTTAAATAAATAATATTTATTCTCTGATAGGGATAAGCCTCCTAGCGATCAACGACTTTCCGGATAATATAGATTTCAACATTAATCATAAAAGAACCTTTGAGTAAATAGTTCTTATACAATTCAATCCTTCCACCATACTGATGTCCCAATTAAATATAAGACATGGAATTCTTGTCAAGTCTTATTTTATTTAATTATATGTATTTCGACTCTTTAAATGCACAACTCAAATAATGCAAATTAGAAACTCCTTTCTAATTTCATTACTACCTTAACCAGAGACTCTTTGGGTTGTCATTTATCGAATCACATAGGACATTTCTCTTCTTTTTTTACTAGAAGTGGTAGATTCTTTATTGATCATACATTATCTCCATGTACAACTTATTATACCCAAGCATACCCTTTGATATACCCTAAGGGTCTTAAGGAATAAGTCAAAGTATAACTCATCATACACAAGATACTATGATGATCTCAAGTCAAGGATCACTTGTACTACTATCACTTTCTGAGAATTCTATTGACGAGCAAGTAAAACTCCATTAGGTATTCCTTAGCGAGCCGCGTTCGATGAACTTATTCTCTAATAAGCACCTACATACTTGCTTTAGTGTCTCCACACAAATGATCATGAGATCAATCATCCTCATCCAATGAAAAAGACAGCGTATGTACCAATCTATCCTAGGATTCACTAATCCCCAATTTAGTAATCCAACGATTGGGAACTATTTTAGTTTTAAGCTTTCTAAAATTTAGATCTCATTAGAATGATCATCATCATTATTCTAAAAGCATTGCTTAAAACTATGGGTTTATCACATATTATAAAAGCGACATCATGTAGATAATTAAAAGCCTTTAATAAATTAATACTTTTTTATTAATAAATGAATAAGATTGTTACAAAGTATATGCTTTATCATCAAACATGATGATTGGCTTGTGTTTCTACTAATTTCATGGAGTATAGAAGCCAAAACTTAACAAAATGAGTATAAATTCAAAATCTGAAACGAAATAATATTACTTATATACTACAGAGTATGAAAGAAAATATTATTTTATACGAATACTGAACATAAATAATATCCCTTACCTCGAAAGAATAGTACTTTAATGAATATCGATATAATTATTTGAAAGGAACTTGCAAGTATAGTAACACTCAAAATATCAAAATACTCACAAGAATACGCTCGATAATATAGAGAGAGAAGATTTCAGTTTCTGGTGTGATTTTCAATTCTAACCTAAGTACCCTATTTATAGGAAAATGCTTAGAACACCAAAGTAGAAAATTTTATAAAATATTAATATATTTATATAAATTTCCTACGCACACCAAGAAATCAGAATTCAGCTCATTTTACATACTAGTGGGGCCCATATACTTGTTAAAAATGTTTTTCTTTTAAAAAAAATTAAAACTTTAAAAATTAATTATTCTGGAACTTCAATAATTCATAATAAATATCCATTTTATCAGAAAAATCGATTTTTATGTCCATTCCATAGAAAATTCAATTCTATACAACGTTGTAAGTTTAATTTTTTCCAAATTCTAAGCAGAAATCGCCCGAAATCCACATACGGACGATTTTACAGTCTATAATCAAATTTTAGTCAAAAAATAGGGTCCACAACACACAAAACATGTGTTAAGCAATTTTTGTAGTAAAAATACTCTTCCTCATCATTTATTCATATACCACACATTCATTGTAAAAATATCACCATTATTATATTATTATAATATAATAATATATTTAAATGAATTATTTTATCATAAAAAATAAAATATCAATTTTCAACAATTGTCACATTAAAAATTTTCTCCATCTATATCCACATAAAATGAATATTTTCCTTATCATATAAATCAATAATTAATTATTCACAAATAATATTACAGAATCACAATACTGACAACCAGGCCGTTCCTAAGAAAGAGGGGGCTTTCCAATAAGAATTTCTCCTTACTGGCGCGCAATTAGGTGACCAAACCTCTCCTTAGACAGAACTTTTAAGACATTGCCAATAATGCTATCTAATAATATTATTCAAATAATATGAATTATTGATCTGATAATGGAAAATACTATGTAGTGACAATTATTGAAACAACAATAATATAAAATATCAACGTAGCAATTATTGTGATGCCCCAAAATAGGTATACATCACCCATCTTGAGTCGTCATATACATGGTACAAAATTCAAATACAACTTAAAAATACAATTGTCGTGTAACATACGATAAAACATAAACTGAGAGTTTTAATACGAATATTATCTTCTAGACAGTATTCAACTCAAATGGAGTCCTCAATACATTTATTATCACACTATTTTATAGAATAGTGAGGACTACTAATGCTATCATCCGGACCGCCACTCCGCTCCCCAGACTAGTCCCGGCCACGCTCTCATTTCCGAGAGAACAATGAAAGAAAAAAGGTGAGCTCAACTAGCCCGAAGAAAATATTATGACTAAGATAATTCATAATAATTTATTGTTAGCCTTCAACAAGTTATCTTGATAAAATATAACAAACATCAAGTTTAATCATAAATGAACAAGCAATCCATTAGAAGAGTCAAGTAGAGCATAAAATCTACTATCTTCTATGATTTAAAAGGTTTTCATCACTTTTATCATTTGAGACTTAGCTTAATAAATAATCCACATCATCGAATCACCCCTGCTCTACGGCCAAGGATATTCTTTAGTATAACGACCACAAATTATCCATGCACTACGGGCCAAGGATATTCGTGTATTCATCAATGGTCATGATCATGCCAATAACTGTCCATCAATGAACTACGGGCCAATGAGGACTTTTACCACATCATTTGTAACATTACGGTCATGATTATACCGAATAATTCCTGATCATAATCATACCAAGTCCATCTATGCACTACAGGCCAGAGATGACTTTCAACATAATATAAACATGAGGATGATGACAATGATATAAGAATTCATTAAAACAAGTTCAAGGATAAATTTTTAAAGATTTATAATTTAATTTATCCAGAATTCAATATTGTCCAAATTGTCAACATGATACTGATTTATGGAGTAAAATTCAAGAATGATAATGTATCAAAAATTATTAGGACCGAAAAGAAATCAATTTTTATTATGAATAGTACTCCGGGTGAATAGTACCTGAGTGAATAATACTTCGGGAATAGTACTCCGTGAATAGTACTTTATGAATAGTACTTTGTGAATAGTACCTGAGATAACCCGGGATTAGAAACCCTAATCTCAGGATTAGAAACCCTAACGTGCCGTTGGAAACCCTAATCCTAATTGGGAAGCCTAATGTGTGTATTAAACTTTAATATTATTAAAAAACCCTAATTATATTTAAGTTATCTTAATTTCTATTTTTCAAACCCTAATTATAATTTAGAAATTTTAATTTTTCTAATTAAAACCCTAATCCTAATTGGAAGGCCTAATATATTTATTAAACACTAAAGTGATTAGTATGTGTTAATATAATTAGGAAACCCTAATTATACTTTAGAAATATTAATTTCTATTTAAAACCATAATTACATTTTTGAAATTCTTAATTTTCTATTTTAAACCCTAATTAGAAAATTCTAGAATTGGAGTAATTTAAAACCTAAGGGTTAGAACTTGAGGTTAAACCCTAAGGTTTATGCAAATTCAAGTATGCCAATAAAATTGGAAGGAAAAAGACCAAAATACCCTTTTTGGATTTTTAATTATGTAACTTGCAAAATTCACCAACACCTTTAGTTGGTGAACCACTAAATTAACTTTGAGACACAACATCTCGGCCTCTCAAATTAAATTCATGATCCAAAGCAACATAGCACAATATATAAGAGATTTAGAGAGAGAAAATCCATAAACATTAGCCATTTAGTCTTTTGCTCTCACCAACTCTTATTCTCTCTCAAAGCTCTGAAAATAGCAAGTAGATCAGTCATATATCAGTCCTAGAAATAGCCCTAGATCAAACAATAACAGATTGGAGAGCATAGATCAAGAATTGGAACAAGAAGGTATAAACCCTAAAATCTAATTTGATTTTGTATGCTTAGAAAACTTGTGTTTTTGTGTTTAGAATCTTGCTAATGGATGTTTTATGAAGATCTATGATGATCTATCATGAATCTATAGCATCAAAGTGCCTTAAAATGATGTTTTTCAAAATATGTTCTTAAGCAAATTTTGTGGTCTGACAAGCAATGTCACTGGCCACAGATCATTGCTCGTTTACTATTTTTGTTGTTTTAAAGTTTTAATTAGTAGCCTGGTATGTGATCTTTAATCTGCAAGTGGAAGCAGTATCATTTGATGTCAGGATTTGTAGTTATTCATGGTCAAAACCCGTTGACCGGGCATGACCATGAACTTTCTGGGTAACCCAAAAAGCCTTTTTTGACGTCGTCGACAACCTTTGTGAGTTCAAGTCGGCGATGTTTTAGGTTATTTGATGTTCTGTTTGTAACCATCTTGTAGCCTGTATAATGGACTATAGATCTGGGTCTTTAGATCGCTTAAACAATCAACATATAGATCATAGAAAGTGGTCAAAGTAGGCCACTGTAAGATCTTTTTTTGCAATTCAAATTTCCGAAAATCGGATGAAACGACCCTCGGCGTGGTTTGACCAAGAAATGTATCTTGTGGATCTGTTGTTGTTAAACTGACTTGTTGTTATATTCATGTACCTTGACACTAGTACTACAGATTTGGACCATAACATAACTAATTGGAAGACCAGAACCTAGAATTTATCGAGCATATTTGGGTACTCGACACTGCCTGGGTTTCAGGGTAACCCAGAAAACCCAAGAACACGTTGTCATTAACTTCGGAGACTCAGATCTCCTTGATGAGAAGTGTTATGATCACGATGTTAGTTGATAATTGTAGAGTTACAGTTCCACTATAAGATCATGGTTAGAAATTGCCCAGAAACAATTTTAGTTGAGAATTACATCCGGTCAAAGTTGACCCCTTGTACTGCCGGCTGTCAGTGTTCTTGGGGCTCAAGAACACCAACAACGACGCTTTGTATAGCTAAAGGCCTATAGCGACGGTTTATTTATTTTCTATTTTCTGAATATTCCAGAAATTGTTTAAAAAATAGAAATAATTATAAAAATTACTAAAAATGGTTTTAAAAATCATTTTAAATTCTGAAAAATAACTTTTAATTATTTGGGATATTTTTCTTTAATAATTATAATTATTTGAATAAAAATGATATTTAATTTATTTAATTAGTATATTAAATAAATTAGAAAAATGATTTAATATTATGAAAAATTATTTTAAATAAGAATAATGTATGTAAAATATTTGAGATTATAAAATATTATTTTTAATATTTTTGAGAATTTTAATTAATAAATTAATATTAATGATATTAGATTTATTTAATTATTAAATTAAATAAATAAGATAAAAATGATTTTGTTGATTTAAAAATCATTTTAAATAAAAATAAAGTGTTAGAAAATATTTTGAATTATAAAAATATATTTAAATATTTTGGAGAATTCTCATTAATAAATAATATTAATGATATTAGATTTATTTAATTATTATATTAAATAAATGAATTAAAAATGATTTTATTGATTTAAAAATGAGAAAATGTTTTAAAAATATTTTTAAGTTATAATTAATGACCTTTAATATTTTGATGATAATTTCATTAATATTTAAATATTAATGGTGATGATTTAAAATGATTTTAATTACTTTAAAAATTATTTAAGTAGAATATTAATGATTTAAAAATAGTTTAAGTTATTAACAATAACTTTAATATTTTGACAAGTATAACATTAATATTTTTATATTATTAAATATTAATGATAATAAGATTATTTGATAATTAAATTATTTAAAAATGATTTAAGTGTTTGAAAAATTATTATAAATTATAATAATTATTTATAAATTATTAAAAGCTTCTAAAAAATATTATAAACGATATTTGACTTATCTAAAATAATATTGAAGCTTATAGACCAAGTTTAATTGACAATCAATGTTAATTGTCGGATAAAGTGACCAGAACACCGAGAATGGACCGAAATCCAACCAGACCGAAATAGTTAAATTTGATAAGTGTTTATATAGGTTATAAACACTGATGTGATTATGTGATAATGTGCCTAGGAGAAGTTTGACTGTAGAATACACTGTTACGTGTTATAAATGATTGTGCTAATTGTGAGACCGACATTGTTGATTATAGGTCTTACGAACACAGTTAATTATATTGTGTAGGCATGTCAACGGAAGGCAAGTTTCCTAACTCAACCTTGAGTTATATTCATTCAATTATTATAATGGTTAATTATTGATAATTATACCATGTCTAGGGATTTATTGTTGATTATTCGCAGTTAGTGCATGTTTAATAATTCAAATTGAATTACTGATTCGGAGAATATATATTCGTAGAATTATTATTGTTGGATATTCATATCTGTAGAAGCTAATATTGAAAGTGCAGATAATTCTTGTTTATTGTCAAATTATATTGAGAAATGTCTTAGCTAATTATTCTGGCTAGACGAAAATTTGTTAGAACTTGATAGGTTTGAGAAGAGAAGAGAAGAGAATTTAATTATTATTGATAGATCAATGCCAGTTGTATCGGCTAGATCAAAAACTTGATAGGTTCGAGAAGAGAAGAGAAGTGATTAGATATTGAAATCATCGAATTTCGTTGTTAAATCAAATCTTCATTCTGAGACTGAGAAGAACAACCTTTTATATAAAGGGAACATTTTTAGTCGTATATTCGACCATTGCACGTGACCTATAAGTATTATGCATAATATAGGGTACAAAGAGTTGGCCGGCTCTAAGTACTTGCAGAGGGGTATGATTTAATCTTTATGGTTATCTGATACGCCTGCGTATATATCAAAGTAAATCTTTGATAGATACCCAAAAAAAGAAGTTCTAGATCTAGTGTGATCACTCAGCATAAATCTGGTAAACATTCCACTTTGTAATTGTGTAGAATTGATTCTTGATTATTCAATAGAATATCGTAGAAACTTTGAAAGCGTTGTACTCTTTCATTATCAAATTATTGCGTTGCCTAGAATACGAGAAGACTTGTTATTGATTAACGATTTGTTCAGCTATTTCAAAGTTCACCGAACTTTGGTTTCATTCTATCAAAATAGATAGTCTATTCTTGTTGATTCGTATACCTTTATTATATGTCTTAACTTGCGGGGCAAACTTGTTGCTCACCCTTGCTATAAATAAAACATTTCAGCTAGGAACGAAGAGGCCAGCGGATCGAAGAAGAACAAAGGCAAAGGCAAAATGCTGGAGTAGTTATAATGAACATTATTATTATTATGTTGTATTTGTAAACCCTTTTTGTTTATCTAAGGGGTATGTTTGTAATTTTAAGGTTAGTAAACCTAGGACTTATGTATTAACAACTTATGTTAATTAGTTATGTATTCCTATTTATATTTAAATGGGTAGTTAGTTGTTATTATATTGTTGATCGTGAACACCAAACTCGGGGGTCAGGTAACCCGGATTTGGGGGCGTCACAGGTTGATATCAAAGCTGTACTGACCAAGGTGTCACAAGTTGGTAGCAGAGCTATAGGTTATAAACCTTAAGTGGGGTGGGGGAAAACCCTAGGATTATAACCATACGCGAGATAGAGAAAACTCATTTAGAGTTCTAAGTGAGGGATTGCCGAAGTTCATCAATAGTGAGATAAGTGGACACATAGTGTGAGAAGTTTGTACTGGTGAAGTACTAATCAAGTTGTTTAAACTGATTGTAGGATGTCTGGAGAAGATCAAATGAGTGCGGAGATGCTAGCGGCTGTTGCACCAATGCCAGAGTGAGTGCCAAATGGCAGAATCGATTGAAGGTGGGAGAAAATGAACCTATGGTCAATCTGGGGAGTGATCATGATGATTATCCCGAGATGTATCTAAGTGGAGATGAGGAGGCAGAGTCTGAGCAAGCTAAGGTAGAGTTAAAGAATAAGACTAAAGTTGAAGAACAAGATCAGCTATCTGCAGAAGTCCAGAACTCAAGTAAAGTTTTTCTTCTAGAGGAGTTGTGGAAGATGGAGAGCGGCGTCACGAAATGATATGGAAATGCTGAACGAGCTCAAGGCGCAGGTGGAAAGGATGAATACTGAAGGTGGTGGAACGTCTGAAGGGACAATCAAGCAGCAGAAAGGCAAGAAAAAGAGAAAGAGGGACAACGACAACCCTAATTCTGAAAAGTCAAACCCGAAGAAGAAGAAAGCCTGTAGTAAGTGTGGAAAGACTCACGCTGGAGAATGCATGATGTGGAAGAATGTATGTTTCAACTGTAAGCAGGAAAGACATATTTCTTTGCATTGTCCTAAGCCGAATATGATGAAGTGTTTCTCATGTGGAAGAAAAGTGTCCCAACAAGAAGAAGACTGGTGAAGGGAGTGGTCAGTAGACAACTTAGATATATGTAATAGTATCCTTTGGTAGAAGATTATGATATTAAAAGTTGTAATATCGAGAACGACGTTTAAGCATATGTAAATATATATATGTTTTATGAATGAAATCTTTATTTTCTATATGAACATAAGATTAAGATTAATTTGTGTGTTTTTAAAACTCATACTTATGGTAAGTTAGTGACTCATAATTATATGAAATATTTTGAACCCCTCATCGAATGGACGCCAAAGGTCTGACTAGGATAAGTTCATACACTCATACAATTGTGGCAAGTTCCTGAACTCATAAGTGTGGTAAGTTTGACGAACTGGTAATAACTATGTGTGAATGGAGAATTGCAACTTTTTGTGTAAAGTTGTGTTGTTAATCCGGATATGATTTAAAAAAGGGATAGTAAATGTGTTAAGTACTATATGTACTATGTGCTATTTGAATAAATATGCAATTATATGAGAATTATGTGTTGGATTCTTATTGTGTTAAGAATTTGTGTAAAGAAATAGAATTAATATAAGATTTTTATTAAAATCAGATCATGCCGCCTAGATGACAGAATCGAAATCAAAGAGAAGAAAAATCGGTGAATAATGAAGGAGGTCAAGCTGACCCGATGCAAAACTTTGCAGATATGATAGCCAAAGCTATGGAAAATAGAGCTCCAGCTGCAAGAGGAAGAGCACGGAATCAGCCAGCCGACATATTGGCTAACTTCAAAGACTTTAAAGCGGTAGGACCGCCTGAATTTAAAGGAACCACATATCCGATTGAAGCCCAAACTTGGGTGAAGGAGATGGAGAAAGCATTTGTCATTGCGTGAGTGGTAGAAGAGCAGAAGACAGCTTTTGGGACATACTTAATGAAGGAAGAAGCCAATTACTTGTGGGAGACTAATCAGGCCAGAGCTGGTACAGCGGTGGTGTTGTGGACAAGATTCAAGGAGTTGTTCTTTGAGAACTATTTCTCGCCGAGTATGCAATCCAGGATGGAAGTTAAATTTCTAGAATTGAAGCATGACAACATTTGAGGACTGCTTATCAAAAAAATAGTAACTTACAGCTTTGGTTTACTAATGAGCACAGTGACTCCAAAGCAAATCATATCCTAAGCAATCGAAAATGTGGACTTGCCGTCCATGTGTTACTCCAGAAGTTCAGATGACACATAAGTACTATAAATGATAAATGATTAGGTTTGTTCTTTTACATTAACTTTGTTCTCCAATAGCACATGTCCAAGGAAACATTTTAGGTAGCTAAAATTTTTCCTAATATGAAAAAAATGCGGACTAAGTTGGTAGACACGTTTCTTCTTACTTTTTGATTCTTCGATTCAACCAAGGATGTTGGTGAGGGCATTGGGTTTCTTAATCATATCAACGTTCAAATGCAGTTGATGATGTCATGCATTTTTGTTTATCAGACTCGATCTTCAACTATTTTGATGCTTACTAATGCGCACTACGATCGTTGTGACGCCCCCAAATTCGGGTCCCTTCAAACCTCGGATCCGGTCCGCCACGATACTACTATCGTCCGACTATTTATATCTTTTATTCATAACTTAATGAATATAAGTTTGCTTATTACAATTTAGAATATAAATTCTTTCCTTTTCCAGGATCTGTATAATGACCCCAAACTTTTATAAGTTTCAAATCTTGGTCATTTATCATTCTTGTCTTACATCATATTCGATGTTATAAAAATAATGTAAACTTTTTCAATCTCCTTTGAAAAATATTTTATTGATTTCTTTAACTTAAATCAATTACATATCCTTAAATCAAATTATGTTATGATTCATTCTATTTGAATTATTGTATAAATTTTTACATATCGATTCTAATTCCTCTATGCATCACATAGTACAACTTTACAACTCAACATGCATTACACATTGTAATTTACTATCATGTACATCTCCTAAAACTTAAACATGGTTCAAGGGCATATATTTAAATAAATAAATCAATCTCCTTCGATACTATTGAACTCTATCAATCAAGTTGTACGTAATTTTTATCGTGAGTCCTTAACCTGCAAAAGTGGTTATTTGCAAGGGTGAGCTTGACAACCCAACAATTCTAACAGTTTTTATGCAGCACATAGCATATAATAACATACTCAGTTCATGCCTTCATAATCAATTAATATTTACTACGCATGTTACTTATCACATAACATGCATGGAGATTTACTTCACAAGCATATCATCAAAGATCAACTTTCAACTTTCATACATATCTCATATGCATTTCATATATTCGCATAGCATAATATAACTCAACTAACAGTTATCAAATTCATATATCAAATAGGAACTGAAAGACTTGCCTGATTCGTAGTTTATCAAGTACGACTTAACTGCTTAAAGCTTATCTGCACTGCGTGTATTCCTACACAGTTATATAATCATGGATTCTTATCCATCAGTCATACATTTCATACGCTCTTAATATAATAATAAATATTACATCGTTCTCTATCTTGGGTTTTAAAACCTTTCCTTCGCTTTCTCAGTAAACTCTTAGAATAGCTACGTATGTATAGGTATACCTTAAACATATGTACTTGACATCAACATTCATATACATTTATCACACACTTGACTTGTTATGTGTTCGACACATTTTTAAAGTTTATACATGCGCGATCTACATCGTTCTTACATTTTGCAAGCTTTAATAAAATTTAACAATTTTGGGTTTTATATAACCATTACTTGTTCATATACTTAAATCGTCACTTAAGTCAAGCATTGAAGCTTAAGACATTCATACACATATGCTTTAAGGTTCAGATTACTATTAAAATAGTTTGTCAACATCGCTTGCTGCTATGGCCTTGCATACTGCTATTGCTTTAGCCTAGGTTAGGCGTGAATTACTGGCCCCCCCAGCCGCACCAAATTTGAATATTTATTTTCTTGTTTCATCTGAGTTCTTAGCATGCATTAATGTTAACACATAATATATACACACGATGAGAGAGGTCATTGGTCAAAGTTCAGAACCTCTTGTGTTTACTCAAAGTTGTTTTCACACTTTAAGGCTTTATTTGATAATTTCCAACAAGGCTAAGTAGGTTCATGCATAAGGAATGAACTACATTAACCATTCCATCATGTAAGTATGTTAGACACATAATGCATATGCTCGCATTTAATCAACTCATTTAATCATAGTTAGTATAGTTCATAATTCAGAAACTTATTTTAAACCACACTTGAAAGGCCCAATTCATGTTAGCTAGATGATGAACATATTCATCATGTCTAAAGGCATAGGGCGTATTAGTATGCATGCTAGTAAGGTCAGAGTATACTTTACACAATATTTGAAACTATTAGTTCTCAAACCTTTCGAGTTTTCTTTCAAAACATTTTAAACCAAGCTATATCAATCTAGTATATGCAAGGTAACTTTAAAACTACATTTCATGCAAGTTAATATGCGTACATAGGGTCCAAGGTCAGAACTCAAAGGACACCAAATTCATCAACTTCCGTTTCTCAAAAACTTAAGTTTTCTTTTAGAAAATCATGTTAAAGTATTCCATTATGAGTAAAGTAATCTTAGTTATATGACATGTATATTATCATGCATATTTAGGTTTTATTACTTAGAATAACATATTCCATTGTCGGGGGTACTACACGTGCGTATGTGCACGTCTGACGCCCTCCGATTGTCTTTGAATACTTAGCAGTCACAAATATAGACATTTTTACCCCTCTTATAGACTTCAAATCGAGAAACTTAAAGAATCAAAGTTGTAGGTCTACTTGTTATCTTTACGAATCATCCTAAATTGCCTCAATCAGAGTTTGTATGAAGACGTTATGCCTAATTTACTATGACATGTCAAAATAGTCCTACCAATCCATCGTGTCTACAGCGATTCTTCTAAATAGCCTTGAGGCGTGGCAATTGCGCCAAAGGAGGTAGAATGGCTTCCCTGTGTTACGTGTTCTTGGCGATTTTTCAGACCCATACCCCTTCTGATTTTCATAACATGAGTTATACACATCCAAATTAGTCCGTTTTCGATTCTATGTGTTGACCTAGTCATATTTTATCCTTAAGTTTTGATGATGAATTATTCATATGCTAAATTATTTTATGGCATTTCAGGAATCTGATGATAAGGAACATTTGTTGGATTGAAGAATTTTTCTTTTCTAGGAAAACCCAAATGTAAGGTCAATTGAATAATAATTGATTTTTCATTTAAAGGCTCTAGGACATATTATTTGCATTTTATTATATGTCTTAAATGAAAAATGATTTAAAGTTTTGAAAAAGGATTTTCCTAAATACTTTAAAAATATGTTATCAAGTACAAAGATTTTTTTGCATGAGTTTATAAAATGTTACATGATACACGTTTCACATACATCTTATTGATATTTGATATATATATATATATATATATATATATATATATATATATATATATATATATACATGGAATACATGTGGATATATATTAGTATGTCTAGTTAGCTAAAAAGATGGTAGTCTATAGAGTTTTATGTACTGACATGATTAAGTGAGGTTTTCAAGAAATGTAATGATGAACATCTTGAAATTTTGAAAACCTTGATTATTGGAAAAGTAGTGTGATGACATATGGCATTTTAGTTGTTACACGCCACTTTTATTGGAAAGATAAAGGGAGTTAAGAGTATGATGTCATACGCCACTTTAGTTGCTCCACTTGCTACACGCCACTTTTAAATGTAGAGACAAAGTCAAAGTTGTTTTAAAAAGTGGGTTATCTATTAAAGAGTTGTTTATATTTATCTCAATCACTAAAACAGAAGCTTGATTTGTTATTTGGATACATATTACCTTTGTTGATTTTATACCGTTTGAATATTTGAACATATCAGAACATATCTTTATATAACGGTAATAAATTGAGCTATATAAATCAAGTTTATTGTTTGGAATTTGACACAACTCACGAAAATATATTTGCACTAATTATTGATTATTTACGAGCTATTTGATTCAATCAGTGCAAACCGTTGAGCAACTAAGCAATTTATTTCTGATATCTTTGAGCTGGTATTTGGTAAGAAATTAATTGTTTATCTTTTTATGCTAATTGATCATTGCATATAGTTGAGCCTTTAATTGTTAAATTAATTATTCTTGCATTGATCATAGACCTCTATATCTGTATTGAAATTTTTGTTTTAGACTAAGTGTAGTCTAAAGGTGTTAATCCTAGTGGATTAGAGAAAATGTTTACAAACAGGTTCAAGGAAGAAACGGTGCTTGAAGAGTGCATAGGTGCACAAGGAGCAAGAGTGCTCAAGAGAAATTAATTGTTAATTAATTTTTGTAAGAATCTGTTTTGTAATCGGTGGTTATTTATAAAGATATAAATAAAGTGAGTCTCCAATACTAGTTGGTATTAGACGTGGACTAGGCTATTATTATAGAGGGTAAGCTGAACCACGTAAAAAATCTTGGTGTTGATTTTATTGATTGCTTTACTTTAATTACTCACGTAAGTTATTTAATTATCTTAATAATTAAAATTTGAATATTTGCATTATATTAAGATAATTCTTTAACACCAAGTATTTTATTTAAGTTATAAATTCTGTAACATTCCAGAATTTTTAAATGTAATTTTAAATATTTATTGAGTTATATAAATATTTAATGGACGTGATTATCGGTAAATGTAATTTTAAATATTTATTGAGTTATATAAATATTTAATGGATGTGATTATCGGTAAATGAATATTTGTTTAATTGATTTAATATTATTTGGGAGAATTATTTGTTAAATAAATAATTGATGAATTAAGGAAATGATTATTATATTGATATTTCAATTAAATGATTAATTATGTGTATTGTGTTATGTGACTAAAGGATTTATTTAATTAATTGTGATTTGCATTAATTAAAATAAATATGAAAGCTTGATTAAATATAGTGTGAGAAATAAATATATTATAAGGAGTTATTAAAATAAATTAAAGTAGTTTTAATTTAATTATTATATACGTTTATGTTATAACCGTTAATATCATTAATATGCGTATTAAGGTGTCAGTTTTCTTTTACGTATTATGTATATTGTCTAAGCCTAAACCTAAGAAAAGCTACAAAGAAAATTTCAGAGAATTAAGAGAAAGCTTAGGATTTTCAAGCAATTCTAGTGGTGTTAGTGGAGATTAGCAAGCAATTTGAAGGTATTTCTTATACAACTCTAATATATATATATATATATATATATATATAAATGTATATGTCTACATATGTGAACTACGGTAAAGTTTTGGCTATGCTCTGTGAATTTTTCTTCCAAATTTGGTTATGTAATTTAGTTATTGTGATTATACATGTTTGTAATGCTAGAGTTTATGTTCAAACAGGAAATCGCATGCTAAATTCGTTTAATAGTGGAAGAAATTTTGACAGTGTTTGTGTTCTTCATATGGCTTGAGTAAAAGTAACAATTTTAGTGGCCAATTCTTATGTTAAACTATAAATTGAGGCTTGCATATGTTAGTTCAATGAGATATGAGTATAATGTAATTTGAATGAGGTAATTTGAACAAGAATTGAAATCATAGTGTTTAATTTTGTGAAGGTACTCGAAAATAGAGTTTTTGTTTAAAAACTTGATTTTGGAGAAATTAAAATAGTTTTAGTTAGTGTTAAATTATGCTAATTGGTTGTAAATGTGAGCAATTATGTTTATGATATTGTTATATTTATTCTACGTGTTAATTTCACTGTTTGGTGGGTGAAATTCGTGTTTGTTGGGCTAAAGTCGACTCATCGCTCATAGCCGACTGCTGTCGTCTGTCAATACCGCCAAGCAATAGCAACGGCATATATATAAAAAACAAAAAAGCCTTTGGCCCCCAAGCTTTTGTATGGCGTGGGCTAGCATTTACATTCTCAGTTTGAGATTCTAAATTCTACTATTTCAGCAGACATGGGAAAGTGTCACAACATGATCTGAAATTGTGTTAACATGTTAAATGTGTAATGTTAAGGTTAACATAACATAGTGAGTGTAAGACCCCGAATTTTTTTTAAATAAAAAGGAATTTCCTTTATTTATTATTTTGAAATAGTAAGGGTGGATTTGATTAATGTGGTTAGTTATGGGTAAAATGCGCAAATATTTTAAATAAGCAAGTGGTGATATAATATTCATTATTGTCGGAGAATATTCGTTTGGTCGTGGAATATTCGTCTTTTGTGAATATTCGTATGCGGCGCAGTAGCGACCATGTGTGGGCCCCATAACGGAAAGAGATTGGAGGAAGAAAATGACAAGAATAAGTTGTTTATAAATAACGATTAGTTATTCTGATTAATCTTGTTGAAATACCCGGTGGTTAAAACACGATGTCTACGTTATTGCACAAGAGAAGATACGGTATTGCACCAATTATTGATTCTTATGTAAGAAGGCACTACTCAATAATGGTTACGTAATTATCGCTCAAAGATTTTATTTTATTGATTCAATAATTGTTGCGTTGATATTTTATATTCTTTGTTGTTTCAATAATTGTCATTACACAAGATTTTTCATTATCGAACCAATAATTCATATTATCCGAATAATATTATTAGATAACATTATTGGCAATGTCTAGAAAGTTACGTCTAAGGAGAGGTTTGGTCACCTAATTGCGCTGCCAAAGAGGAAATTCTTATTGAAAGCCCCTCTTTCACGGGAACCGCCTCGTTGTCAATATTGTGATTACGTAATATTATTTGTGAATAATTAATTATTGATTCATATGATGAGGAAAATATTGATTTTATGTGGATATAGATGGAGAAAATTTTATAGTGACAATTGTTGAAAATTAATATTTTATCTTTTTACGATAAAATAATTCATTTAAATATATTATTTTAATAATATATTAACGATGATATTTTTACGATGAATGTGGGATATATGAGTATATGTGGAGGAGGAGTATTTTTGTTACCAAAATGTTTAAAACATGTTAAACATGTCGGTGGACCCCATTTATTGATTGAAATTTGATTATAGCCATAAAATCGCCCATTTGTGGATTTCTTGGGTCAATTTACATTTGGAATTTGGAAAACTTTCTTACGTAGAAGTTGTAGAGAATTGAATTTCCTATAAAAAGCTCACGAGATTTTGGGAAAAGGGCTATTTATTGTGAATTATTGAAGTTAGAAGCTCAAAATAATTGATTTTTGGAAGTTTAAAATATTTTATTTACAAAAAGCGTTTTTTTCATTTGGTTCCCTCATTTAACACATACGACAAGTTCTTTGAAATTCAGATTCAAGGTGTGCGTAGGAATTATTATTATAAATAATAATATTATATTAAATTTTACTGCTTTGGTGTTCTAAGCAATTTCCTATAAATAGGTGCTTAGGTTAGAATTGAAAATCACACCAAACTAGTTTTCTCTCTATATTATCGGCGTATTCTTGTGAGTATTTTGAGTATACTTTGAGTATTGCTATCTGGTGAAAGTTCAAGTCATAGCCTATATCCGATGTTTCAACTAGAATCTTGTCTTTCGAGGTAAGGGATGTTATTTTCTTCTCAAATGATATTATTTCTTCAATATCATTATCTTTGAAATATTGGTTGGAACTTTTATCAAATTTGGAACTTTTTCATATCGGGTTACTATTCATGAGTTACTATTCACGAGTTACTATTCACGAGTACTATTCACGAAGCGTGAAGATGTTTTTGTGAAATTTCTATCTTTTGGTGTCACTTTATTCACGTGTCTGCACTATTCACGAATACGGCACTATTCATTTAAAAATGAAATTTCTTCTTTTGTCCAAAATATCTATTATGGATACTAGCTTTGATTGTATCCATGTTTTGATCATTCTTGAATTTTACACCACTATGATTATTTTTGAGGTATTTTTGGGCGTGGATAAAACAAAAGTACGAATCCTTAATCCTTAATCCTTGTCATTATTCACCGGATTCGTTTCTTTAAAAATATTTTCATCATCCTCGATCTTAAATGATGATATTATGGAATATCTTTGGCACAGTAGGTGCAAAGATGAATGATTTCTGATGAATATCTTTTGCACCAGAGTGCAAAAGATGAATGATTTCGATGAATATCTTTGGCTTATAGTGCAAAGATGAATGATTTCTCGATGAATATCTTTGGCCCGTAGTGCAAAGATGAGCAGTGTTTAGATGAACATGACCAATCGGTGAATGTCCTTGGCACAGTAGAGTGCGAGGATGAATATTTGATCCTGGATATATATTGATTGATGTTACAGGATAAAATAGACGATGAACTTTAAAATTCATACATAGAAGATAGTAGTTTGCATTCTCTACTTAACTCTTCTAATGAATTATTATTTCATTGCGAATATTGATTTAAAACTTGTTGTCTATTGTATTCTATTAGATTTTTCCTCATTGAAGACTAACGATAATTTTGTTGTATATTATCTTAGTCATAATATTCTTCTTTGGGCTAGTCGAGCTCACCCTTTTCCTTTTTGTTCCATTTTTCTTCTTAGAGGCGAGAATATAAGCTAGAATGCAGTCAGGGTATGGAATGAAAGTTCTAGGGAGAGTTTTTAGTAGTCCTCACTATTGTTGTAAAATAATGTATCAATAATTATGATGGGGATTTATTTATGCGTGTGGATATTGTCTGGGCGGCAATATCTCGTATTTAAACTCACAGATATGTATTGTCGTATTTCACACGACATGTATTATTGAAGTTGTAGTTATTTACGTACCATGTATTTGGCGACTCGAGAATGGGTTGGGTGGAATGGACCTATTTTGGGGCGCCACGGTGAGTTGTGGTTAAATGCGATCAAAGTTGCAAAAGTGATTAGTAAATCGAAAAACGCGTTATGTGGTAATTAGTATACATAATGAAAGTTAGACAAGTGTTGTGAAGTAAAACACTTAGAGTTTCTGAAATGTGAATGGTAATGAACATGTTATGATATGTTAGCATGTCTAATAGGTATTGTGGTTCTAAACCTATGTGTAGGTGAACGTGAGTTTGATATTATAGCTTACGCTCAAGACATGTTTTCTAACTCTACACTTTCGTTGAGCTAATTTGTTTATTACATTGTACAAGTTCTAAACTCTACATTTTTGTTGAGTTAGTTCTACTATTATAAATGCATGCTTCTGATTGAGCAAGTTTTTATCTCAACTGTTATTGAATAAGTAAATTGTTCCTAAAATCCATTTGAGCAAACTCAAATTCTAATGTTATTGGAAATTCTCCATTTGTTGATTCATTCCAACTTGTTTACAGTTAAGCAAGTTTCTTAAAGTTCAGGAATTTCATTTCTAATAATATAAAACTTGAACCTAGCTTATTTTACTGTTCAAGCAAATATTAACCATTTTATTCATTCTATTGAATACTTATGCTCTATAGTTATTTCAAGCATGAGTTAGATATGTAGAATCGGTTCATTTATGATTCTCAAATGTTCTAAGCTATGTTGTTATTAAACAACCGTTGTATTATCAAGCATTGTGGATTTAACTAGTTCCCTAGTTGATGATCATTAAACTTCAATTACCTTTGAAAGCTTATCCAAATCAAACTTTCTTTGGTGCGAACTTGTACTCTAAATACTGAGATGAACATCCTATGTTTAGGGGTTTACGCTTAGCGTTGAAATGGTTGTGCACAATACATTGTACGAAGGATTGATCCCCCTAAGTACGTGGAGTCCTTATAGTCATATGAATGTTAAAGTTCAAGTTGAAAGATTACTTATAACTGTGGACATGGTTCATGGTCATTTGACCCTCAGTAGTATATTTAAGAATGTTAATAGAACAAATCATTCAGTTCTATTGAGCCTATGAATTGGCAAATGTTGAAATGTTAATAGAACATATCATTCAGTTCTATTGAGCCTATGAATTGGAAAATATTGAAATGTTAATAGAACATATCATTCAGTTCTATTGAGCCTATTATATGACAAATGATGTAAAGATATTTATTCTTATTTCAAGTGAGCTTTGTTTGCTCACTCTTACATATTTATACATTTATTGCAGCTATGAATGAGAAGGTAGATAAACCTACAACTAGTAAAGGAAAGGAAAAAATGTACAAGTGATGAAGACTTGTAATTTTGTTTTACCATTGATGATAGACTTTTAATAATGATGTGATGTAATAATTTTATTTTCGCACTTGAATGATTGTATTAAAGGTTAGAGAACCTGGGAGATAATGTTTTTTTAAATTAATCTGTGTAAGGTTTTTTATTATTCAATTTATTATAATTGGGTAGTTAGATATGAATGTTTTGATTACGTGAACACCAAATCTTGAGGTAATGAAGTACATGGATTTGGGGGTGTCACAAGTTAGTATCAAAGCTTTAGGTTATGAACCTTAGGTGGGGAAAAGCCTTAGGAAGTAACCTTTGAAAAGATATTGGTGATTAACTCTTATCGAGTTTTAAGGAAGAAATAATAAAACACTTATGTGATTATGTGTTTCTACTTATGTGCTCGTGAGTGTCGAGTAATAATGATTAATGATTAAAAACTTAAAAATTTTGTTGTCAGGATGACTAATGTCAGAGAATCCAATCAGGGTAGGGAGGATAGACCTCAGATGCATATAGAGGAGGAGCCTTAAGACATTCATGTTAGTTGGGAACATTTACTGCCACGGGAGTCAGCCCCGTTGGTCATAGTGGTTGAAGATGAGGATGATGATGTGGAGAAGGATTAGGAGGATCCCGTTGAGTTGCCACAGGAGGATGAGGATGACGAGGACGAGGAGGAGGAGACTCCACTAACCTCGATAGCTGGTCGAATGTAAAATGAAGTCTACGACCATAACGTGGAACTTCGGGATACAGTCGAAGAATTGCAAGAGATAGTAGCTGAACAACAGACTGCAATGACACAGAAAGATGATGAGATCCAAGATCGTGAGGAACGACTGACTAATGTCGAGGGGAAACTAGTACAAACTGAAGGAGAGAAAGAACAACTGATCGAGGAGGTCACTGAATTGAAGAATAAACTAAGGGAAGAAGCTACGAAGAGGGCAAGAGCTGAGGACGCATATGAGGTAATGTTTCAAAGAGCCAGGATAGCAGTAAAAGACGTACATGCAAAGAGAATGAAGATGGAAGAGATGAATAGAGTATTCAACACCATGGTTAATCGAGCTCAGGATCGGGTCATGGGATATCCTATTCAGTTCGAGACGCTGCCATCGTACGTATTAGATTGCAGAACAATGTTCCGAGTTATGGAGGAAGTACGTAGTAAGGCTAAGCAGTATCTTAGTAGAACATCGTAGTTGTTGTACAATGAATAAAATGTTAAATAAATTAATAATCCCAAGTGTTATGAAACCTATGAGATATGTGGATGATGTTGTCTTGAAACTTTTGTAGTTTAGGAAAGTAATGTAAATGGCAGTAATGCTATTGTTTTATGTTTTCAAAGAGGTTATGAATAAGTAAAAGTTTTTATTTTATTCAAAGTGTTATGTGATTTGTGGTTATTTCTTTTGTGGAAGCAAGTTAAGTAGAAATTACTTAAAAGAGTTGAGTAATAATCTAATGGGTGTATTTTAAATGAAAATGCCTCCCACGGCGTCACTACCACGACGAAGAAACCAACGAAGGAACCAACAATAACGATAATGTTGATGCTAACCCGCCTCAACAATTAGTGACGTTCTTGATAGGGCGTTGCGAGAATCAACCACGAACCAAGGAACAACGTTTAAGGAGTTCAAGGCGGTTGGAGCACACAATTTCGAATTGGTCGCTGAATCCGGTCGAGGCACATACTTGGATTATGGAAATAGAAAGGTGTTCGATGTTGCTAGGGTAGGAGATGATCGGTAATCTTTATAACATTCATATTGAAAGCGAAGCTAGTTATTGGTGGCGAGCCAATAAAAATCGAGAAGGACGGGGATGATGACACAGGATAGGTTTAAGGAGATATTCTTGAGACCTATTTTCTCGAGAGTTCAAGGGTCAAATTTGGAAGTACAATTTAAGGCCGAGGCGAGGAACAATGACGGTATTTGAGTATGCCGCTAAATTCAACGAGTTGGCGAGGTTTGCGCCTTATCAAGTTAGCACGGACGAACGCAAGGCGAAGAGGTTTGAACAGGGGTGAAGCCACGGTTTATGCAAATGAGGGTTTCCTATTTCAATTGAAGACTTTTGCAGCAGTAATGGAGAAAGAAATACTCACTGAAGGTGGAGGCGAGGCAGTGTCAAAGTTCAATCAGGAACAGAAGAAGAAGAAGAACGAGGTGAAAATCAAGAATGGAGGTGGTAGTGGTGGAAACAACAACAACAACAACAACAACAACTTGAAGAGGTAGTGGAATGGAAACGTGGGTGCTGGAAACCAGCAGGGTAACCAGCAGATCAAGAAGTTTAAAGCATGTGCTACATGCGGTAAGTTTCACAAGGGCGCGTGCTTGATGGGGAAATGAGCATGCTTCAATTGTGGCCAGGAGGGTCACATAGCCCCAAATTGCACACAACCTAAGAAGAATGTGTGCTTCACATGCGGATCCAAGGATCACTTTGCTCGTGAATGCCTTAAGAAGAAGGATGGAGTGAAAATTGAAAGCAATGGAGGTAACAATGGAGGTACATCATCAAAAAAACCCACAACTAGAACCTTCAACATGACTGTGCAAGATGCTGTGCAATCAAAAGATGTCGTGTCAGGTATTATCCCAATCAATGATAGTGATGCTTATGTATTATTTGATTCGGGTGCTACTTGCTCGTTTATCTCTGATGAATTTGCTAAGAAGTTAGAATTGCCTAGAGAAGAACTGAATTTCCCTTTGAACATATAGATTGTGAATAAAGAGATAATCCCTGTTAAATTCGTACACAAGAACTGTAGGGTGAACATTAAGGAGAATATCTTAATGGTAGATTTGATTCCGATTAGATTGGGAGAGTTTGAAGTTATTTTGGGAATGGATTGGTACATTCAAATATGGAGCGATGGCGATTGCCAAAAGAAGTGTGTAAACCTTATGACTCCGTCAAAGGTAGTATTCTATGGTAGCAAATCGCCTAGACAAATGAAATGTCTGACGATTATGCAGGCCAAGAAATTATTGAGTCAAGGTTGTGTGGGCTATTTAGCTTACATAGTCGATACTCAGAAAAAGAATGTGAAACTGGAAGAGATACCAGTGGTGAGGGAATTTGAGGATGTGTTTCCAGAGGATTTGCCAGGACTTTCGCCTGACAGAGAAATTAATTTCGTGATCGACTTAGTGTCGGGGAAAACACCGATATCGAAGGCCCCGTACAGAATGGCTCCAGTAGACATGAAGGAACTGATGGTACAGTTGCAAGAATTATTAGACAAGAAGTATATTCAACCAAGCGTATCACCGTGGGGAGCGCCAATATTATTCGTGAAGAAGAAGGATGGGTCAATACGTCTTTGCATTGATTATAGAGAATTAAACAAAGTCACTATTAAAAATAAATATCCATTACCAAGAATAGATGACTTGTTTGATCAGTTGAAGGGTGCTAAATACATCTCGAAAATAGATTTGAGAAGTGGGTATCACCAGTTGAAAGTGAGGAAGGAGGATATACCACGAACGGCATTCAGAACTCGGTATGGACATTATGAGTTTCTGGTGATGTCTTTTGGTTTAACCAATGCACCTGCTGCATTCATGGATTTGATGAATAGGGTGTTTAAACCATTCTTAGACAAGTTTGTAGTGGTATTCATCGACGACATTCTAGTGTATTCTAAAACTCAGGAAGAACATGTGGAACACTTACGTTTGACATTGAAAACTCTAAGAAAGGAAAAGTTGTACGCGAAATTCTCTAAGTGCGAATTTTGGCTAGATCGTGTGCAATTTCTTGGGCACGTGATTGACAAAGATGGGATTTCTGTGGATCCATCAAAAGAACACCGTCAGAAGTGAGGAGTTTCTTGGGACTGGCCGGTTATTACAGATAATTTATTCAAGATTTTTCTAAGATAGCTACTCCATTAACAAATTTGACCGAGAAAGCTGTGAAATTTGTTTGGGCGGAGAAATGTGAAGAAAGTTTCCAGGATTTGAAGAAGAAATTAAGCATGGCACCTGTGTTATCATTACCAGATTGTACAGGTAACTTTGTTGTGTATAGTGATGCCTCACATAAATGGTTGGGATGTGTTCTTATGCAAAACGACAAAGTTATTGCGTATGCATCAAGACAACTGAAGGATTAAGAGAAAGGTTATCCGACTCATGATTTGGAATTGGCTGCAGTAGTGTTTGCTCTCAAGATATGGAGACACTATCTTTATGGAGAGAAATGTGAAATCTACACAGATCATAAAAGTCTAAAGTATATTTTCATACAGAAGGACTTGAATATGCGGTAAAGGAGATGGATGGAATTGCTAAAAGATTACGATTGTGAGATCTTTTATCACCCGGGTAAAGCGAATGTGGTTGCAGGTGCTTTGAGCAGGAAAGGTCGGGAGAGGTTGATGCTGATAACTACGCAGGAAGAGCTTATTTCAGCAATGGCAAAGCTAGAGTTGGAAATCAAATTTCCAAAAGAATACGATGAACGACTATTTCAGATAGATACCAGTCCAACTTTGGTGGACAAAGTGAAGAGTGCTCAACTACAAGATAAAGAATGCGAAATGATCAAAGAGAAAGTGGTTGAGGGTAGCGATGTAAAATACAAGATCGACACCGAAGGACTACTACGATTCGAGGAAAGAATTTGGGTTCCAGCAGTACCAGAGCTTAAAGACGAAATCTTGACCGAAGCACACAACACGTACAAGATATTCGATTTATCCAGGAAGTACAGATGCTTTGAGCAGGAAAGGTCGGGAGAGGTTGATGCTGATAACTACGCAGGAAGAGCTTATTTTAGTAATGGCAAAGCTAGAGTTGGAAATCAAATTTCCAAAAGAATACGATGAACGACTATTTCAGATAGATACCAGTCCAACTTTGGTGGACAAAGTGAAGAGTGCTCAACTACAAGATAAAGAATGCGAAATGATCAAAGAGAAAGTGGTTGAGGGTAGCGATGTAAAATACAAGATCGACACCGAAGGACTACTACGATTCAAGGAAAGAATTTGGGTTCCAGCAGTACCAGAGCTTAAAGATGAAATCTTGACCGAAGCACACAACACAAGATATTCGATTCATCCAGGAAGTACAAAGATGTATCAAGATTTGCGGCGTCATTTTTGGTGGCCGAATATGAAGAGAGACATTGCGAGAATCGTTGCAAAATGTTTGACGTGTCGAAAAGTGAAAATTTGAACATCAACGACCAGCGGGTTACTTCAACCGGTTGGAAATACCCGGAATGGAAATGGGAGCATATCATAATGGATTTTGTGGTAGGACTTCCAGCGACTCGAGAAAGGATACGATGCGATATGGGTAATAGTGGGCTGATTGACAAAATCTGCACACTTTTTGCCAATAAAGATTAGATTTAATCTTGATTAGCTAGCTAAACCAGTTAAAGAGATCGTGTCAAGACATGGAGTTCCAGTGTCAATTATGTTAGATAGAGATCCAAGGTTCACATCAAACTTCCGAAGAGACTACAAGAATGTAGGAACACGATTGCGAATGAGTACATCATACCACCCATAAGCCGAGCCAGCAAAAGTGAACGAACAATCCAAGCGTTGGAAGATATCTTTGAGAGCATGCATCATGGATTTCAACGAAGCTGGGATGAACATTTACCGTTGGTAGAATTTGCCTACAACAACAGTTACCACGTGAGCATCGATATGCCACCTTACGAGGCATTATACGGTAGAAAGTGCAGAACTCCACTATGCTTTGGGATGAAGTCGATTGAACGCCAAATCGTTAGGACCAGAATCGTACAACAAACTACTGGCAGTTGTCAAACTCATCGAGACAAGATTGGTAGCGACCCAAGGCCAAAGCGAGAAAAAGTATCTTAGATCAACATAAAGCGAATCGCGAATTTGAAGTAGAAATTTTGTTTTCCTAAAGTTTCTCCTTGGAAGGGAAAATTCGTTTTGGCAAAAAAGCTCGACTAAGATTTATTGGACCGCTTGAGATACTACGAAGAGTGGGGGAAGTGGCTTATGAGGTAGCTCTACCTCCGTAATTGGAAAATATTCATAATTTTTTTCACATTTGATTATTCTGTTGTATAAACCCGATTTAAACATGTGATCGATACGAACCATTGCAATTCGATAAAGATTTGTCTTATGAAGAAGTTCTATCCGGATAGTCGACGGGAAAGAACAAGTGCTCAAAAATAAAGTGATACCTTACGTGAAGGTGATATGAAAAAAACCAATGTGTCGAAGAGGTAGCATTAGAACTCGAAACCGAAATGATGAAAAGTTACCCTGAGTTATTTGTTTAGTCTATGTCTTTGATTCTGGGGACAGAATCTTTGTAAGTAGGGAAGAATGTGATGATTTGATTGTTTGAATTGTGATTCTGAGGACATAATCTTTTTAAGGAGGGAATGATGTAACATTCCAGAATTTTTAAATGTAATTTTAAATATTTATTGCGTTAAATAAATATTTAATGGATGTGATTATCGGTAAATGTAATTTTAAATATTTTTTGAGTTATATAAATATTTAATGGATGTGATTATCGGTAAATGGATATTTGTTTAATTGATTTAATATTATTTGGGAGAATTATTTGTTAAATAAATAATTGATGAATTAAGGAAATGATTATTATATTGATATTTCAATTAAATGATTAATTATGTGTATTGTGTTATGTGACTAAAGGATTTATTTAATTAATTGTGATTTGCATTAATTAAAATAAATATGAAAGCTTGATTAAATATAGTGTGACAAATAACTATATTATAAGGAGTTATTAAAATAAATTAAAGTAGTTTTAATTTAGTTTTTTCCAAACAAGGCTTAATATATTAATTCTTTAAATTTAAATGATTTGCCAAACAAGCCTTATGGCTTTTGAGATTTCTAGTTAAATAAAATAAATAATATAAATAAAACAAATAAAATAATAAATATAATATATTTATATTATATACGTTTATGTTATAACCGTTAATATCATTAGTATGCGTATTAAGGTGTCAGTTTTATTTTACGTATTATGTATATTGTCTAAGCCTAAACCTAAGAAAAGCTACAGAGAAAATTTTAGAGAATTGAGATAAAGCTTAGGATTTTCAAGCAATTCTAGTGGTGTTAGTGGAGATTAGCAAGCAATTTGAAGGTATTTCTTATACAACTCTAATATATATATGTATATGTCTACATATGTGAACTACGGTAAAGTTTTGGCTATGCTCTGTGAATTTTTCTTCCGAATTTGGTTATGTAATTTAGTTATTGTGATTATACATGTTTGTAATGCTAGAGTTTATGTTCAAACAAGAAATCGCATGCTAAATTCGTTTGACAGTGGAAGAAATTTTGATAGTGTTTGTTTTCTTCATATGGCTTGAGTAAAAGTAACAATTTTAGTGGCCAATTCTTATGTTAAACTGTAAACTGAGGCTTGCATATGTTAGTTCAATGAGATATGAGTATAACGTAATTTGATTGAGGTAATTTGAACAAGAATTGAAATCACAGTGTTCAATTTTGTGAAGGAACTCGAAAATGGAGTTTTTGTTTGAAAACTTGAATTTGGAGAAATTAAAATAGTTTTAGTTAGTGTTAAATTGTGCTAATTGGTTGTAAATGTGAACAATCATGTTTATGATATTGTTATATTTATTCTATGTGTTAATTTCATTGTTTGGTGGGTGAAATTCGTGTTTGTTGGGCTAAAGTGCCATCTTGTTCATATAGCCGACTACTGCGTCTGTCTGAACAAGCAGCAATTGCTTGCTTAGGTGCTTAAGGTAAAAAAGCAGCCCGCAATCATGGGATCCCAAACCTTTGTATGGCGCAATGCGCTTGCCCATACCATGGTTTGAGATTCTAACTTCTGCTATTTCAGCAGACTTGGGAAAGTGTCACAACATGGTCTGAAATTGTGTTAGCATGTTAAATGTGTAATGTTAAGGTTAACATAACATAGTGAGTTGTGGTTAGTACTATCAAAGTTGCAAAAGTGATTAGTAAATTGAAAAACACGTTATGTGGTAATTAGTATACATAATGAAAGTTAGACAAGTGTTGTGAAGTAAAACACTTAAAGTTTCTGAAATGTGAATGGTAATGAACATGTTATGATATGTTAGCATGTCTAATAGGCATTGTGGTTCTAAACCTATGTGTAGGTGAACGTGAGTTTGATATTATAGCTTACGCTCAAGGAAAGTTTTCTAACTCTACATTTTTGTTGAGCTAGTTCGTTTATTACATTGTACAAGTTCTAAACTCTACATTTTTTTTGAGTTAGTTCTATTATTATAAATGCATGCTTCTGATTGAACAAGTTTTTATCTCAACTATTATTGAATAAGTAAATTGTTCCTAAAATCCATTTGAGCAAACTCAAACTCTAATGTTATTGGAAATTCTCCATTTGTTGATTCATTCCAACTTGTTTACAGTTAAGCAAGTTTCTTAAAGTTCAGGAATTTCATTTCTAATATTATAAAACTTGAACCTAGCTTATTTTACTGTTCAAGCAAATATTAACCATTTTATTCATTCTATTGAATACTTATGCTCTATAGTTATTTCAAGCATGAGTTAGATATGTAGAATCAGTTCATTTATGATTCTCAAATGTTCTAAGCTATGTTGTTATTAAACAACTGTTATATTATCAAGCATTGTGGATTCAACTAGTTCCCTAGTTGATGATCATTAAACTTCAATTATTCTTGAATGCTTATCCAAACCAAACTTTCTTTGGTGCGGACTTGTACTTTAAATACTTAGATGAACAACCCTATGTTTAGGGGTTTACGCTTAGCGTTGAAATGGTTGTGCACAATACACTGTACGAAGGATTGATCCCCCTAAATACGTGGAGTCCTTATAGTCATATGACTGTTAAAGTTAAAGTTGAAAGATTACTTATAACTGTGGACATGGTTCATGGTCATTTGACCCTCAGTAGTATATTTAAGAATGTTAATAGAAAAAATCATTCAGTTTTATTGAGCATATGCATTGGCAAATGTTGAAATGTTAATAGAACATATCATTCAGTTCTATTGAGCCTATGATTTGGCAAATGTTGAAATGTTAATAGAACATATCATTCAGTTCTATTGAGCCTATTATATGGCAAATGATGTAAAGATATTTATTCTTATTTCAAGTGAGCTTTGTTTGCTCACTCTTGCATATTTATACAATTATTGCAGCTATGAATGAGAAGGTAGATAAACCTACAACTAACAAAGGAAAGGGAAAAATGTACAAGTGATGAAGACTTATAATTCTGTTTTACCATTGATGATAGACTTTTAATAATGATGTGATGTAATAATTTTATTTTCGCATTTGAATGATTGTATTAAAGGTTAGAGAACACACAGGAGATAATGTTTTTATTAAATTAATCACAGATGGGCGTGTTTTATTATTTAATTTATTATAATTGGGTAGTTAGATATGAATATTTTGATTACGTGAACACCAGATCTTGAGGTAATGAAGTACAGGGATTTGGGGGTGTCACAAATTCAGCAGGATATTTAGTCAATTCAGTATACTATATTAATTCAGCAAACTAAATTAATCAAAATAGTAGCTTGAAGTTAATAGCTTGATCTAAAGTTTAAAAATTGGTCATAGATTGCTCCCACACTTATTCAACCCCCCTTCTAAGTGTGCCTAGTTAAATTTCATTTGGTATCAGAGCTTGACTCTACTTATCTTGGTCTTAAAGGTGACTTGTAGGGAAAGATTCTGACATGGCACAGTTCGAGAACAACAATCAAGAAGGTCAATCAACCAATAGACCTCCTTTGCTGTTTGGAACAGAAAATTACAACTTCTGAAAATTCCGAATGAGGATCTATCTTAAAAGAGATCCTTGGGAATGGTGGGTTGTGGAGAACGGACCAGTTGTTCCACGAAGAGATGATGGGACACCAAATATTCTATTAGAAATGGATTCAATCAAAATCTACATGGTCTCATATGATTCAAAGGCTATGAATACACTTCTTAGCGGCATGGTACAATCTGAGATAGATAAAGTCTCTTCATGCAACACTGTCAAAGAGATGTGGGATACTTTAGTGGTAAGTCATGAAGATACTTCAAAAGTACGAGAAGTCAAGCTAAGCATGCTTATGCACGATTATGAAATGTTCAAGCTCGAAAAAGATGAAACCATCACGCTAGCTCAAGCAAGATTTCTAGTCCTTTTAAACTCCTTGAAATTGCTGGACAAGACTATTCCTCAAAGTGAGATCAACCGTAAGTTGCTTCGGGCTATGCCCAAAAGGTTTGCTTCTAAAATCACTACTCTTCAAGATTCTGCTACTATTTTTTCCATGGATACTTTAACTTTGTTTGGTGAACTAGAAGAATATGAACATCAGTTAAAGAGATATGACGATGAGGAGGAAACTCCTCGAAGAAAGGTCTTAGCTCTTACTGCAGATAATGAGGAGGAAATTGATGATAACTCCAATGAAGAAATAACTATGATGTCAAGGAAACTCAAGGGGTTAATACAAAGGAAAAACAAGAGGAGAAACACTTTCAATTCAAATAAAGTCAAAGGAAAGCAAATTGAAGAAACGTGCTTCGAATGTGGATGTCCTGGTCACTTCAAGAAAGACTGTTTTCAACTAAAGAATAAAGGGAAGACCAACTACAAAGACAACATGAAGAACAAAGCCTTTATTACATAGAGTGATGAAGAATCCGAAGTGGAGATCGATGCTAAAGATGAGATAGCACAAGTATGCTTCATGGGAATTGAATGTGAATCTAATCAGGTATCTCTTAATGAACTAAACTCTTTAGAACAAGAAAATAAGAAATTAAGAGAAAAGAATGCAAGCTTAAAAGGATTAATTAATACATTAATGGATGAAGTAGATTCACTAATAGATGAAAAGAAAGAAATTGAAAAGGAATCCACATGTCAAGAAGAAAAGGTTTTGATTGCAAAAATTGATTATTTAGACAATTATAATAAAATACTTTTTAATAAGGTAAAATTCTTAAATAATGAAGTCCAAAAATTAACTAATGAGCTAAAAATGAGAGATGTGTGTATTGATGCTTTTAGTGATAAATCTCCTGTTAAAACATTTCCTAATAATGAACTTAAAAAAGAAATAGACTCACTAAAATCATCTCTTGCTAAATTTGTTCAAGGTGAAGAAAATCTAAATGTCATGTTAGGTAAATAAAGACCTAGTTTTGAAAGACAAGGAATTGGTTTTAATTCTATGCATAAAAAGAGTAATTTAAAAATGTTAAAATCAAAATCACGCTTTAGTTTAAATTATTGCTCTCCTTTCACAACTTGTAAACATTGTGGTATTAAAGGTCATTTAGATATAAATTGTTTTAAAAAATGAAATAAGGTTAAAAAAGTATGGATTAAAAAGAGTGAGTTAATTGCTACTAACATAAATGGACCCAAAAAGATATGGGTACCAAAAAGATGAATTATCTTTTCTTGACAGGTATGTTTAAAGGCAAGAGTTCCATCTCAAAAATGGATTCTTGATATCGGATGTTCTCGTCACATGACAGGTGATAAATCAAAATTCATGGAACTAGACATCAAGAAAAAGAATGGAACGGTCACATTTGGAGATAATAGAACCTGTGAAATAATCGGAAAAGGTAAAATTGGAAATGGCAAGGTAAGTATCAATAATGTTCACCTTATTAACGGTCTTGAATTTAATTTAATAAGCATAAGTCAATTAATGGATAATGGTCATCAAGTTAATTTTGAAAAAGATAAATGCACAATATTTCATGGTACTAACAATACTAATCTAGTTGCACAAAGAGAAGGAAATATATATACTATTGATTTTGAGCAACAAGATGAAGAACTATGTCTTACTTCAGTACAAGATGAGGCTTATCTATGGCATAAGAGGATGGGACATGTTCATATGGATCTAATCAAGAAGTTATCTGTAAGAAATCTTGTAAGAGGACTGCCAAAAATAAGGTTTGAAAAGAAAGGAATATGCATTCCTTGTCAACTAGGAAAACAAGAACTTTTTTCACGGCAAAGAATATGGTACCAACCTCCTCTCCCTTGCAATTACTTCATCTTGATTTATTTGGACCAAAAAGACATTCTAGTATTAATGGTAAATTTTATGCATTTGTAATAGTTGATGATTTTTCTAGATACACATGGGTATTATTCTTGAGAACTAAGGATGAAGCATTTAAAGAGTTTGAAAGATTAATAAGAAAACTTGAAACAAAATATAGTTACAAACTCATTAGAATTAGAAGTGACCATGGCACTGAATTTTAAATAGATTTTATAACCTTTTGTGATCAAAGAGGTATTAGCCATGAATTCTCAGCACTAAGGACTCCTCAACAAAACAGGGTGGTTGGAAAGGAAGAATAGGACTCTACAAGAGATAGCTAGAACTCTATTACAAGAAAGTAAGCTTCCAAAGAAATTTTGGACCGAAGCAGTAAGTACATCTTGTTATGTTTTAAATAGAGTACTCATTCGTCCTATTATTTTAAAAACACCATATGAGCTTTTAAATAATAAAATTCCCAACATAAATTATTTCAAAATATTTGGTTCTAAAGGCTTCACTTTAAATACAAGTGACAATTTGGGAAAATTTGATGCTAAGTCATATGAAGGAATATTTATTGGTTATTCTCAAAATAGTAAGGCTTATCGCATTTTCAATATTAAAAAGTCGTGTGTAGAAGAATCTGTTCATATCACTTTCAATGAGACTAATAATGATCTTCCAAAAGAAAGTGAAGATGATGCATAAAATTTGGAGATAGTCAACATTTCAGCAAACCGAAACGAACAAACCAGGAGACCGAATGGACAAATTCAGCAAACTAAAATGAATGACCAGCATGAACGTGAACCTGAAGATTTGCAGGATGCTGAAGACGAGTCTAATGATCAAGAGGAAGTTATGCATGATATCCAAATGCCAAGAACAACTAGATACATCAAGAATCATCCTCCAGAAAATATCATTGTAGATATCAATAAAGGTATAACCACACGAAGAGGTTTACAAAATCACTATGCATTCTCTGCATTTTTATCACAGGTTGAGCCAAAGAATGCAAAAGATGCTATACTTGATGAGAACTGGCTATTGGGAATGCAAGAAGAACTTCAACAATTTGAGAGATGCCAAGTGTGGGAACTTATGTCTCCTCCAAAAGATGTTTCCATCATTGGTACTAAATGGGTCTTCAAGAACAAGCTTGATAAGAACGGGACAATCATTCGTAACAAAGCAAGGTTGGTAGCTCAAGGATACAACCAACAGGAGGGGATCGACTATAAAGAAACTTATGCACCAAAGATGGCAAATTGGAATCAATCAAAGAATTACTGTTAGCTTTTGCTTGCTACAAAAAGTTTAAGCTTCATCAAATGGATGTAAAAAGCTCGTTCCTTAATGGATACATCAATGAAGAAGTATATGTCAAATAGCCTCCTGGATTCGAGCAAAAAAAGTATCCTAATCATGTGTTCAAGCTAAAAAAAGCTCTTTATGGCTTGAAACAAGCTCCAAGGGCTTGGTACGAAAGGTTAAGTAAGTATCTCCTATCAAACGGGTTTGTTAGAGGTAAAATAGATTCTACATTGTTTATTAAACATAAAAATATCGATATTATTATTGTTCAAATATATGTAGATGATATAATATTTGGTGCTACTAATGATTTTCTTTGTGAGTGGTTTTCCAAGTGTATGCATAAAGAATTTGACATGAGCTTAATGGGAGAGCTTAATTACTTCTTGGGACTACAAATCAAGCAAACAAAGGAAGGGATTTATATCCATCAAACTAAATACATAAAAGAACTACTCAAGAGATTTGACTTTGAAAAATCTAACTCGAAAGGTACACCCATGAGCACATCAATAAAGCTCACCACTGATGAGAAAGGTATTGATGTAGATATAACAAAATATCGAGGTATGATTGGATGCTTGCTATATTTAACTACTTCTAGACTCGATATAATGTATAGTGTTTGTTTGTGTGCAAGATTTCAGGCTAAACCCAAAGAATCACACTTAAATGCTGTTAAAAGAATTTTGAAATATTTAAGTTGTACTATTAACTTAGGGTTATTTTATCCAATTTTAAATCACTTTGAATTAATAGGTTATTCAGATGCTGACTATGCAAGATGTCAAATTGATAGAAAAAGTACGAGTGGTGCTTGTATTTTCTTGGGACAAAGTCTCGTGTCATGGCATAGTAAAAAGCAAACCTCAGTGGCTCTCTCAACTACTGAGGGTGAATACCTAGCTGCAGGAAGTTGCTGTTCATAGATTTTATGGATGAGACAAACTCTATGTGATGTTGACATAATATGTGATTGTGTGCCTATCTATTGTGATAATTCTAGTGCTATAGATATATCCAAAAATCCTGTGCTACACTCACGTACAAAACACATTGAAGTGAGACATCATTTTTTTACGTGATAATGTGTCAAAAGGTTTTATTAAATTAATTTTTATTCCTACTGAAAATCAAATTGCAGATATTTTTACAAAACCATTAAGTGAAGATAGATTTTGCATGTTGCGAAGAGAACATGGGATGTGTATCGCTTAAATGTTTTTAAATTTGCATTATCGTTATGTTATCCTATTATGCATGCATATCTTAATAACTGCTGAAATTTGGGATATCCGGTATTGTGAGTTTTTGGATGCCCATTAAATGTCCTTAAATCGTGGACACGGTATTCCAAATATTTGCCATGATGATTTTTTGAAATTCGAAAAGACAAGTCGGTTGAGTCTCTTAAAAGACGTAGGCGTGTAGGGATACATGCATTTGATATTTTATCTCTATCATCTAATTATGTTTTTAACTTTTTGGCTGCTTAAATCGTGGGCGCAAGATTCTAGGCGCCTCTCATAATGATTTTGAAAATTGAAAAGACATAATGGCTGAGATTTGTTGAAAGACGTAAACGTGTAGGAGTGTACAATGTACTTGCATTCGTCATTTTATAAAACTTTATGTCTCTCTCTCCATTATCTTTACATCTCAAATTTGTTTTTTTTACTTTATTTCTCTCATACTCTATACGTTCATCTTCTTCAATAATTAACCTCAAGCACTATGAGAACCAGAACACATAAGAGATCCTTGATCGATTTTGACGACGGTCCCTCCTCAATCGACTGCCGGACCTTCTTGAAAGTATAAAAAATGAAGAAAGTCATGTCTGAGGAAACTGAATATGTGGACTCTTCGTCTTCTGACGAATCAACTTTCAGCCCTCCCTTGGCGAAATCCTCTGGACCCTCTCGCCGACGACAGTCAACAAACCTATCCTATAAGCCTGAGTTTGCTCCACCATCTGATTCGATAAATCCTATCCTTTCTTCAGATCTTCCTGACAATTTCTTTCGTAGAAATGCCTATGAAGTACAGTTTAAAACCATTGTTTTTCCTAAACAATTTGTCTATAAAAAGTCAGTCGATCAAATCTGTTATCAACAATCTCCTTTGAAAACATTGTTTGAGTCTTGTGGTATTTCTTCAATGCTTTTTCCTCCATCTGTGGCATACCCTAGATTTGTCCAATAATTTTACACAAATCTAGAATGTCATGGTGATTTTTATACCACTCTTGTCAAAGGAAAATCGTTATATTTTACAGTCGTGGATTTTGGTAGTATTTTGAATATTTCATCTTCTGGTGTGTGTCCTTTTACAAAAAAAGGAGCTGTTCATTTTCCATTTACTCCTCTGGAACAGTTATAAATTGTGATGAACAACAATTTATTAAATGATGTTTTTACTCCTAAAACAGTAGATGTCTCTCCTATTTCTTGCATCCTCCATCATCTTGTTAGATACATTCTGTTGCCTCGTTTTGGCGGAGGAGCAGATTTTACCTATCAAGATTTGATAATTGTTGCCATGCTTTTAAGAGGTGTTTCTTTTAACTTGTCTCAAATGATGCTTCATCACATGACCACATGTTTGCAAAAAACCAAGACTTGTTTGCCTTACAGTGCTACTCTCACTACTCTGTTCAAACATTTTCAAGTTTCTTTTGAAAATGAAAATTCTGTTTCTATTACTGAATCCATCAGTATTGGGTCCCTAAAAATGTCGCGTATTCTTTTACTTGATGATATGTTTGTTCGTGTTAATTATGAGAATCCTGCTCCTTTAATCTCAATTCCATCCTCTCCTGTTCAGCCCCCCACTCAATCTTCTCCTGAAATCATTGACATGTTGAAACTGGTGCTTAGTAATCAAGAAAAAATGCAAGCTGAAATGTCTGGCCTTAACACTCGTATGACTCAGTTGGAAAAAGGCAAATTGCCTTTGGGTGCTCCTAAAATTAACAAACTTTATCACAATCTTGAAGATGAGTTTATTGACTTACAGGCATGTTTTGAACTGCAAACCAGTACTTTGGCAGAGGTTATGCAGCGTCGACTTAATCGGAATTCCTGTCAGTTAAGTCAGGAGATTAAATTTGTTAGCAATCAGGTTGAAGAATTGGCTGAGTTTGTGTCTACACGTTTCAATGATGTAGGGTCTAAAGCTACATATGCAGCGTAAGCATTCTACGGTTACTGAATGGGTGCATTGTAACTGGATGGCTGAGTACATTGGTGACTTTCTTGACGTGTCGTTACCCCCTGGAACTTTTATTCCCGAAATCCTCCTCACTTTTTTTCTTGACTTTACCCTTCTTTGAAAGGATTCACCGTGCAAAACATCGTCCTTACTTCACCAAGCGGGATGAACAACGTGCAACAGTGGTAGAACTCGAGTGATGGATCTTTCCCTTTTTGTTTGATGACAAAGGGGGATAAATTTGGGTTATTTTAAGACTGAAAAGACTTTAGTTTGTGATTTACCATTTACCAAACTTTTGTTTAAAGTTTTAATATTAGCAATTTGATATATTTGATAATATATGTTGAACTAACATGATTGCAGGCACATGCCCAGATAATAGGGTTTTTAAGATTTGATTTTCAAAATGTTTTTTGAATTTCAGTTAGTTATTATAAGATTCCTGAAATGATAGTGATGCATAAATTTAGGGGGAGCTAATTATATTGTATGCATGAACATAGGGGGAGTTAATGGGAATTAAAAGATTTTTTTGGTTGTCATCATCAAAAAGGGGGAGAATGTTGACCTAGTCATATTTTATCCTTAAGTTTTGATGATGAATTATTCGTATGCTAAATTGTTTTATGACATTTCAGGTATCTGATGATAAGGAACATTTGTTGGATTGAAGAGTTTTTCTTTTCTAGGAAAACCCAAATGTAAGGTCAATTGCATAATAATTAATTTTTCATTTAAAGGCTCTAGGACATATTATTTGCATTTTATTATGTCTTAAATGAAAAATGATTTAAAGTTTTGAAAAAGGATTTTCCTAAGTACTTTAAAAATATGTTATCAAGTACAAAGATTTTTTGCATGAGTTTATAAAATGTTACATGATACACGTTTCACATGCATAAGTTGATATTTGATATATATATATATATATATATATATATATATATATATATATATATATATATATATTTTGACTACACGTGGATATATATAAGTATGTTTAGTTAGCTAAAAAGATGGTAATTATGTACTGACATGATTAAGTGAGATTTTCAAGAAAGGTAATGATGAACATCTTGGAATTTTGAAAACCTTGATTATTGGAAAAGCAGTGTGATGACATATGGCATTTTAGTCGTTACAACCACTTTTATTGGAAAGATAAAGGGAGTTAAGAGTATGATGTCATACGCCACTTTAGTTGCTCCACTTGCTACACGCCACTTTTAAATGTAAAGACAAAGTCAAAGTTGTTTTAAAAAGTGGGTTATCTATTAAAGAGTTGTTTATATTTATCTCAATCACTAAAACAGAAGCTTGATTTGTTATTTGGATAAATATTACCTTTGTTGATTTTATACCATTTGAATATTTGAACATATTAGAACATATCTTTATATAACGGTAATAAATTGAGCTATATAAATCAAGTTTATTGTTTGGAATTTGACACAACTCACGAAAATATATTTGCACTAATTACTGATTATTTACGAGCTATTTGATTCAATCAGTGCAAACCGTTGAGCAACTAAGCAATTTATTTCTAATATCTTTAAGTTGGTATTTGGTAAGAAATTAATTGTTTATCTTTTTGTGCTAATTGATCATTGCATATAGTTGAGCCTTTAATTATTAAATTGATTATTCTTGCATTGATCATAGACCTCTATATCTGTATTGAAATTTCTGTTTTAGACTAAGTGTAGTCTAAAGGTGTTAATCCTAGTGGATTAGAGAAAATGTTTACAAACAGGTTCAAGGAAGCAAAGGTGCTTGAAGAGTGCATAGGTGCACAAGGAGCAAGAGTGCTCAAGAGAAATTAATTGTTAATTAATTTTTGTAAGAATCTGTTTTGTAATCGGTGGTTATTTATAAAGATATAAATAAAGTGAGTCTCCAATACTAGTTGGTATTGGACGTGGACTAGACTATTATTATAGAGGGTAATAGCTGAACCACGTAAAAAATCTTGGTGTTAATTTTACTGATTGCTTTACTTTAATTACTCACGTAAGTTATTTAATTATCTTAATAATTAAAATTTGAATATTTGCATTATATTAAGATAATTCTTTAACACCAAGTATTTTATTTAAGTTATAAATTCAGCAGGATATTTAGACAATTTAGTAGACTATATTAATTCACCAAACTGAAGTAATCAAAATAGTAGCTTGAAGTTAATAGCTTGATCTAAAGTTTAAAAATTGGTCATAGATTGCTCCCACACTTATTCAACCCCCCCCCCCCCCTTCTAAGTGTGCCTAGTTAAATTTCACTATGGATTCGTAACTCATAAAAATACAACATACCAAATAATCAACAATTAATATAAACATTAACTAACTCAACTATTAATCCATAACTCATGTTCATACTAAATTTTCATGTTTTGATAAATTTAGCGAATTCATTCACTATGAATTCGTTTCTAAACTAAATTGGTCAGTTTAACTTCCGTTGTTTTCGTATTTGACGGTATTATCAATATCTAACAACAATTCATGGATTACAAGAATCCTTAGCCATTAACTTTGTGACTCAAAAGCAACTATTTCTTGTTATTACTTAAGAAATTACAAAACTTAGAACTCAAGAGCATTAATGTCAGTAACATTACCTCTTGAATGTTTTAATATGCTAAGTATAGCTCTTCAATCTTCCAATCTCAGATTGCTCTCACTAATGGCAACTCACTCTTAATAGGAAACTTATCAGAGAACTTCACCAACGTGAAAGAGAAAAGAGGGTCTTCCATTTATAGGGAATTCATTACCCAGATAATTGCTTTGTCTCCAAGATAGAATCTAATGGAAGATGAAAGGAAATGATGGTTAAGAAGGAGTTGGTGGAAAGTGGATACCAACTCTCATCATCAGTCTTCTTGATTTCAGCAGCAACAATAGGCTAGGCTAATGGCCTATTCACGCAATGAAGGAGATGAGACTCACAAAATGGGACAACCAATTTGGTTTCTCAGCATTAGTAAAATGGGTATTTAAGACATCTATATTTACTTTCTTTTGGACTTACAAGCTTACATTTAATAACTTAATGTTATTACTATATGATAAATTAGGGGTACATATATCCATAATCATACAATCCATGTATATTTGGGTTAGTCCCAATAATATTTTAATTGGGCTAACTATAATTTAGTTGGGTACTTTCAACCAATTATTTCCTATCACATTTTAATATCACAACGATTAATTAATATTAATCATTTATTCTCTTTTCAATAATTCCAATTAAACCTTTTAGTCTGGTTTAACTTTAATACTCATGCCACACAATGCTCATTTATCCCACTTACTACAGTTATATAACTCAAGCTCATTATCTCAACAGTAAAATATTAAGGGTCTAGGCCACGTTTGGCTTTTCCTCAATTCTACATTATTTTAATATTGATTTAATTTAATGCTTAGGTGTCACACTTTACCTTAACATTTAATTACCTTAAATGATTATATACTATGAACTTTTACTCATAACATCCTTATCCAAATAGCCATTTCCTTACAATAATTAGTATGTACTACAGTAATTAATATAATATAATTCTTTCATTTCATTTTTTCCATAAATTGTTCCAAAATAATTTTCTTTAACCACTACATAAAGTATTAACTTAATGCATTAATCTCTAACCAATAATTACTTATAACTATATTGGTTCTCTTCTATTATTAATCACTTATCTTTCAAATATTAACCCTTTTATATATTACAATACTATGTAATATATTAAAAATATCAAATATTAATTAACATATTTCTTTCATCCTCTTATGCTAAACACATATATTAATTCACCATCTTATGTAAGTGAATCGACTCTTTCTATTTAATTTAATATCATGCCACTACCATGTAAAAATTTATAATATAATATTCTATAATATCACTTAATTAACCAATATTTATTCTGGGTTAATTAATTAACTCTGATTCAAATCCTGTTTTGCTAACTTAATCCATTCAAGGACAACTTAATCACCATTTATGACCTTTATATGCGTCCCTAGTATACATATCTTGAAATCAAACTTTCACAACTTACTCAGAGTTTTCTACATGCATCAAAGGCAATTGAAATTTGGTCATCGAAACTTGGAAGTATGCAATTGCATACCACCTCAAGTCCAGAGGCAAACAAGTTCTGCATTAGCAGAAATAGAATCTACGCTTCTAGATACTTTACATATACCTCATAAATGACAACTCATCTAAAATCAACCTGTTCTTTGATTCCACATCATCGATTACTACTTTCCTTAACAATTTTAGGATCACACTTCAAGTTTTAAAACTCTATTTTTTCCTTAATAGTTTAACTAACTATAAAGATCTCATATATATATATATATATATATATATATATATATATATATATATATATATATATATAATTTTCTTTCCATAATTCAAGATATATATAACACATACATACATTCCTTTAATCTTCACTTCTCGCCGTGTATCAAATTACTTAATAATTCTCTAACTGATTTTTATTTAAAGGTATATCGATTTTCTTCTCTCATCAACAACGTACATATATACAAGTCTAAACTTTGTACACATCGAGTCTTTAATAGTATTCAATATAGTACACTGAGTGGTTTCCCACAAACAACCAACAAATTAGTTTCCGTCTCGTCTACACTATTTTCATAGTGAGTTAGATCTGTTACTAATTCATATATACCTCCACTCTCTAAAGCAATCACTTAGCCCAACTCCTATACATCCACCATTAAAGGTACGGTTGCACCACCTTAGACTTGATACTTACTCGTACATATACTCAAGAAATTGGTGATTATCAAAGATATTTAATGTCACCAACTTACTACGATAAAATAATTTCACATAAATTATTTAATATCAATAGATAAATTTCTATCCATCTTCTTTACTTCAAATAACTTGCCTCTCAATAAATAACAATATATAATAATAATATATTTATTAAACACATAAATCATTTATTGCATAGTTTATATTACCCCATGCAACACCATACCACATACCTCATAACGCATATATATATTCTTATTCGAACCCTTCTCATGCCTTAAGAATTTTATTTACTAAATTCTTATTTTAATATTTTATGAAAATTCGGGTTCTTACAATCGTGGTCTGATGATAAGTGCTTGCATGTGATTTATACTTGTTAACCTCTGATGAAAATCGTAGAGTAATCTACGATTTTGAATTAGTTTTGACAGTGCTTGACTGACTATGATCTTGATGCTTGAGGACTCCACGGTTTAGAGCAGTGCCTACGATTTTGACTTGACTTGACAGGCACTCGACAAATTGCTTCACGATTACGATAGGCTTGCTCAGTAGACTACAATTTTGACTTGTACAATCTCCACAATTTTGTTCTGCATATCTATTACAACTCATAAGATCAACCCAACATGTAAGACCCCAATTTTTATGAATAAAGATTTAATTTTCTCTAAATATTATTTTGAATAATAAGGTGTTGATTTGATATAATGCTATAGTTATGGGTGATATGAACAAATTTTGCAAAGTAAGCAAGTTGTCATAAAATATTCGTTTGGTCAGGGAATATTCTTTTGCCAAGGAATATTCGTACGATGTCGCAATCATTGGGGGACTCCGCAACAGAATAACTGTCGGATATAGAAAACGATAAAAATAACGGTAAAACTTTTACCATTAAACTGTTGAAATACCTGGTGATAAAAGTACAGTAATACGCGTGGTTGCACAGTAGCACACAGTATTTCACAGTACCTCTGATTATTGATTCTTACGTGAGAAGTCACTCAGTTTCATTCAATAATTGCAACAGTAGTTGCTGCATAGTATCTCATATTATTGTTACAGTATCATCTGCATAATAATTTATATTATTAAATCAATAACTGAGATGACACAACTGTTCATATTATAATTTTCATTATTGATAATGTCTAGAAAGTTATATGTGGATATAGATGGAGAAAATTTTTAATGTGACAATTGTTGAAAATTGATATTTTATTTTTTATGATAAAATAATTCATTTAAATATATTATTATATTAAAATAATATAATAATGGTGATATTTTTACAATGAATGTGTGGTATATGAATAAATAAGGAGGAAGAGTATTTTTGTTACAAAAATTGTTTAACACATGTTTTGTGTGTTGGTGGGCTCCATTTTTTGACTAAAATTTGATTATAGCCTGTAAAATCGTCCGTGTGTGGATTTCGGTCGATTTCTGCTTGGAATTTGAAAAAATTAAACTTACAAAGTTGTAGAGAATTGAATTTCCTATGGAATGGACATAAGAATCAAATTTGTCTGATAAAAGGGCTATTTATTATTAATTATTGAAGTTCTAGAATAATTGATTTTTAAAGTTTTAAATTTTTTAAAAGAAAAACGTTTTTAATAAGTAGGTGGGCCCCACTAGTATGCAAAATGAGCTGAATTTAGATTTCTTGGTGTGCGTAGGAAATTTATATAAATATATTAATATTTTATTAAATTTTCTACTTTGGTGTTCTATGCATTTTCCTATAAATATGGTGCTTAGGTTAGAATTGAAAATCACACCAGAAACTGAAATATTCTCTCTTTATATTATCGAGCGTATTCTTGTGAGTATTTTGATACTTTGAGTGTTACTGTACGGTGCAAGTTTCTTTCAGCGTTATATCTGATATTCCAGCCAGAAGTACTATTCTTACGAGGTAAGGGATATTATTTTTGTTCAGCATTCGTATAAAATAATATTTTCTTTCATACTCTGTAGTATGTAAGTAATATTATTTCGTTTCAGATTTCGAATTCTATACTCATTTTTGTTAAGTTTTGGCTTCTATACTCCATGAAATTAGTAGAATATCCTTGATATTTGCGCTTCATCCAGTATCTTTTCATGGAAATATTATTCTAAGCATTCTTGATAAGTTTTAACTTTTTAATGTCGGGGTATTATTCACGGGGTTACTATTCACCCGAGGTACTATTCATGACAAAAATTGATTACTTTTTCGGTCCAAATTATTTTTGATACAATATTATTCTTGAATTTTACTCTACAAAGCAGTATCATGTTGACAATTTGGACGTTATTGATTTCTAGATAAATTAAATTATAAATCTTTAAAAATTTATCCTTGAACTTGTTTTATTGAATTCTTATATCATTGTCATCATCCTCATGTTTATAATATGTTGAAAGTCATATGTGGCCTGTAGTGCATAGATGGACTTGGTATGATTATGACCAGGGATTATTCGGTATAATCATGACCGTAATGTTACAAATGATGTGGTAAAAGTCCTTATTGGCCCGTAGTGCATGGATAATTTGTGATCGTGATACTAAAGAATATCCTTGATCGTAGTACATGGGTGATTCGATGATGTGGATTATTTATTAAGCGTTGTCTCAGCGATAAAAGTGATGAAAAACCTTTTAAATTATAGAAGATAGTAGATTTTATGCTCTACTTGACTCTTCTAATGGATTGCTTGTTCATTATGATTAAACTTGATGTTTGTTATATTTTATCGGGTTTAACACTGTTGAAGGCTAACGATAAATTATTCTGCATTATCTTAGTCATAATATTTCTTACTAGGCTAGGTGAGCTCACCCTTTCGCTTTCATTGTCCTCTTCAGGAAATGAGAACGTAGCCGGGACTAGTCGGGGAATGGAGTGACGATCCAAATGATAGCATTAGTAGTCCTCACTATTTTGTAAAATAGTGTATCAATAATTGTATTGAGGATTCCATTTGAGTTTAATACTGTCTAGAAAACAATATTCGTATTTAAAACTCTCAATTTATGTTTTGTCGTATTTTACACGACAGTTGTATTATTAAGTTGTATTTGAATTTTTTACCATGTATTTGGCGACTCAAGATGGGTGATGTATACCTATTTTGGGGGCGTCACAGTTGGTATCAAAGCTTAGGGATATGATCCCTGGCTAAGATGTGAGACTAGAACTAGGAGGGGAGAGACGAGGATTCCTTCACTAGTATGACCTACCTAAGTTTATTTGGTATTTAATTGGTCGGTTAGAGTATATGGATAATATGTTGCATATCAATTAACCCTTGTTTTGTGGCATTATTTGAAAATAACATCCGAGAATATTGAGAATAGCAATGGGGCACATGAGACCGTTGAGTCACCACAGATCAATACCCAGGATAATGTGCAATAGGAAGAAAATAATCCTCAGGTAAACAACAACGATCAAATGATGAACGATGGAATGTTCAGAGGCGTTATGCAATTCATGCAACATCAGGCGAGAACGGCTCCTGTCCAAAATATAGGTGGAAACACTAGAAACTCTCGGACGGTCACCGCTAAACAGTTCAAGGAGCTGGGACTACCAGAGTTTATTGGAGAGCCAAAACAACTTAAGGCGGAGACGTGGATAAAGTATATCACCAAAATATTTGATGTCTTGGGATGCTCCGAGGAGCAAAAGGTTCCCTTTGCCACCTTTATGTTGCGAGGAGAGGCATATTACTGGTGGGAATCGATAAAGCGTACTCAATATACCGCACTGAAGATGTCTTGGGAGAAGTTCTAAGAACTATTCAACGACAAGTACTTTCCCGAAAGTATTCGTCACATGAAAGAGGTAGAGTTCATCAAGTTGGAGCAGAACAATATGGCCGTGTCGCAGTACGAAGCTAAGTTTGCCGAGTTGTCCCGGTTTGCGTCTCACTTGGTTGATAATGAGGAGAGAATGACGCGGATGTTTCTAAGAGGTTTGAAATCCGAGATACGTCAATATCTAATTTTTCATAAATTGTGTTTGTATTCAAATATTGTAAATAGGGCTTAGTTATTGGAGCGCGATAACGAGTCAACCCAACCAAGAGAAAGCAGCCAGCCAAATGATAATACCAGTGGTAGTAGTCATCGAAGTGGTGACAATAAATGTGGAGGGAATAAATATGCCAGAAATTGTAACCACTTCGGTGGTAATCATGGTTAAGACAATAAAAGTGGACATTTCAAGAAGAGGAGATTCAACAATGATGAAAAGACGTCAACACCAACACCCGTTGTTAAGGAAAGAGAACGACCACCTATCATATGCTTCAAATGCGGAGGGGAGGGACACATCAGTCCAAACTGTGCGCAACAGTCCAAAACATGTTACAATTGTGGAAGAGAAGGTCACCTAGCTAGATTTTGTCGTACAGGGAAGCCAAGTCCAGTTGGAATGGTGACACCAAATATTTTCCCAGACAAGTCAAAACCAGTAGTTCAAGGGAGAGCGTTTATTGTGACCTCCTAGAAAGCAAGGAACCCGAACGAGGTCATCACGGGTAAGCTTATCATAAACTCTAGCGAAGTCTATACCTTATTTGATACCGGTTCTACTCATTCCTTTATTTCTCCTACTTGTGCTCAACGTTTAAATTTGACTCCAGAAAAATTAGACTTTAACTTATCTGTTGAAACTCCGTTGGGAGAAACCTTCATTATATCCACTGTTTATAAGTCTTATTTGGTTCAAATCGGTACCTCACATTACCTGTCAATCTTATTTCATTGAAAATACTTGCATTTGACGTGATTCTAGGGATTGATTGGTTAACTACTCATCATGAAAAAATTGATTATTTTCGTAAGGTTGTTAGCTTTCATATTCCTAACCAACCTATTATGTGAATTCAAGTAACCAAACCATTAAAATCAATCACTGTCATCTCAAGCCATAAAGCTATTCGTTTATTGAAAAATAGATGTCAAGCTTTCTTAGCTCATGTCACGGATTTAAACAAAAATACATCAGTTTTGAATGATATTTCTATTGTTAATAAATTTTCTAACGTATTCCCTGAAGAACTTCTTGGCCTACCCCCAGAGCGTGAAATTGAATTTGGTATCGACCTTGAACCCGGTACAAAACCCATTTCCAAAGCCCCATATTGAATGACTCCTATTGAACTTCAGGAGTTAAAGACCCAACTGCAGGAATTATTAGACATCAGTTTCATTCGTCTTAGTATCTCTCCTTGGGGTGCTCCTATTCTATTCGTGAAAAAGAAAGATGGGAGTATGCGACTTTTTATTGATTATCGGGAGTTGAACCATGTCACTATCAAAAATAGGTACCCATTGCCACATATTAATGACCTGTTTGACCAGTTACAAGGCGCCAAATTCTTTTCAAAGATCGATCTTCGTTCCGGATATCATCAGTTAAAGATTAGAACCGATGACATTCCAAAGACGACTTTCAGAACTCAGTACGGGCATTATGAATTCATAGTCATGTCTTTTGGATTGACTAATGCTCCTGCTGCCTTCATGGATATGATGAACCGAGTATTCAAGGAATATTTGGATTATTTTGTGGTTATCTTTATTGATGACATTCTCATATATTCCAAAAGCCGTGAAGATCATGAGCAACACTTGAGGATGATACTCCAAAAGCTTTGTGAAAACAAGCTTTATGCCAAGTTGAAGAAATGCGAGTTCTTACGTGAGGAAGTAACATTCCTTGGGCACGTAGTATCAAGTCATGGAATATCTATTGACCCGACAAAGATTGAAGCAATACAAAGCTGGGAGCAACCTAAATCAGTGACCGAAGTATATAGCTTTCTCGGCTTTGCTGGTTATTATCGGAGATTCGTAGAAGGGTTTTCTCGAATCGCTACTCCATTAACTCAGCTTACTCGGAAAGATACAAAATTCGGTTGGAGCGAGGAATGTGAGAAGAGTTTTTAAGAACTCAAGAGGAGACTCATTTCAAAGACTGTTACGACAATACCATCACAGCTCGGAGGGATTTTTCATCTACAGTGATGCTTCGGGCAAAGGGTTAGGATGTGTTCTCATGCAACATGGGAAAGTCATAGCCTATGCCTTTCGATAACTCAAAGAATATGAGAGGAATTATCCTACTCATGATCTAGAGTTGGCAGCTGTTGTCTTCGCATTTAAAATTTGGAGGCATTACTTATATGAGGAGAAAGTGGAGATCTTTACGGATCATAAAAGCCTCAAATATTTCTTCACCCAAAAGGAACTCAACATGCGGCAACGACGTTGGCTTGAACTGTTAAAAGATTATGATCATACCATTCAATACCATCCTGGTAAAGCGAACGTAGTAGCTGACGCATTGAGTAGAAGATCATATGCGGGTATGAGTGCGATATTGTCAACGCAAAGGCCCATTTTATATGACTTGCAAAGGATGGAGATAGAGTTAAAGACTCCAAGGACCCACGTGATGATAACGAATATACGAGTAGAACCGACTTTAATCGATAAAGTTAAAGCTGCTCTAGCCACAAACATGGAGCTGATGCGTATGAGGAAGAAAGTGCAAGAAGGTGCTATGCCGGAAGCAAGAATCGATGAAGAAGGAATACTTCGAGTCAACTCCAGACTTTGTGTTTCTAACAACCCTAATTTAAAGTATACAATCATGATGGAGGCGCACAACACACCATTTACAATCCATCCTGGGAGTAAAAAAATGTATCGTGATCTTTGACATACATTTTGGTGGAGCAATATGAAGAGAGAGATCGCTGAGTTTATCTCAAGGTGTCTAACTTGTCAACGAGTCAAGGCAGAGCATCAAGTACCAAAAGGTCCATTGAAACCACTTGAAATTCCAGAATGGAAGTGGGAGCACATTATCATGGATTTCGTTACCGGTTTTCCCAAGGTTTCTCAAGGCATAGATGCAATTTGGGTCATTGTTGATAGATTGACCAAGTCAGCTCATTTCTTACCTATACGAGAAACTTATAAACTTAAACGTCTTGCTCGTATGTACATAAACAAGATTATAAGGTTGTATGGTATGTCAGTATCCATAGTTTCTGATCGAGACCCAAGATTCGCTTCAAGATTTTGGGTTAGTTTGCAAAAAGCTATGGACACGGATTTACGATTTAGTTCGGCTTATCATCCTCAAACGGACGGGCAGTCAGAAAAGACTATTCAAACTCTTGAAGATCTATTAAGACTTTGTGTCCTTGACTTCAAGGGAAGTTGGGACAAGTTCTTACCATTGGTGGAATTCTCCTACAACAACAGTTATCAAGCAAGTATAGGTGTGGCTCCATTCGAAGCATTGTATGGAAGAAAGTGTCGTTCTCCAGTACGTTGGGATGAGGTGGGTGAAGTAACATTATTGGGACCAGAGCTGGTATGTATTACTACAGAAAAGATCCAAATGATTCGACAACGTATACAAATGACACAAGATCGACAAAAGAGTTATGCGGATCTTCATCGACAGGATGTGGAATTTAGTATTGGGGATCATGTATTTTTGCGTGTGGCTCCATGGAAGGGAGTTAAAAAGATTTGGGAAGAGAGGAAAGCTCAATCCACGATTTATTGGTCCATTTCAAATTCTTGACCGAGTAGGAAATGTGGCCTATAGACTCGCGTTACCTCCAAGTATGTCTCGTGTTCATAATGTTTTTCACATATCTGTGCTTCGTAAATATGTGAAAGACCCGAACCACGTTATTGAGTTAGAACCAAATGAAATAGCCGAAGATTTAATGTACGAGGAGGTACTTGTCAAGATCTTGGATAGGAAGGAGCATGTCCTACGCACAAAGGTCATACCACAAGTCAAAGTTTTGTGGAGGAACCATACTATTGAGGAAATGACCTGGGAGTTGGAAACGGAAATGAAAGCGAGATATCCTCACCTTTTCGAAACACCAGGTACGTACGTCAATTTTGACGATAAAATTTCATAAAGAGGGGAGGTTGTAAGACCCCAACTTATTATAAATGAAATTGAATTTCCTCTATTTATTTATTTTAAATAGTAAGGGCTGATTTGATTAATGTGGTTAGTTATGGGTAAAATGCGCAAATATCTTAAATAAGCAAATGGTTATAAAATATTCATTATTATCGGGGAATATTCGTTTGGTCGTGGAATATTCTTACTGTCGGGGAATATTCGTACGACGGTTCAGCCTTGTGTGGGCCCCATAACGAAAAGCGATTGGATAAAGAAAATGACAAGTAAAAGTTGTTTATAAATAACGGCGTAGTTGTTACCGTTAATGTAACACCCCCATACCTATACTCCCATGGTATCCGGTATGATGTTTACAGAGAATTAACATAATGCATTTAAATCTATACACCCATGGTATCTGATTAAAATATTACATTAGATAGAGGGACTATCAGATATAATTTCCATAGATTCAAGATTCACAGTATCCCATAACAGATGATAATTCCCAAGAGAAATATTACTGTGTTTGGATACCCTCACTTGAATATATGAACTGTATCTGTGACTAGAGTCTATCTATCCGAAATTCGATTATCGATAATAACATGAACAATCCATATTACCAATACCCTCACCCAGATGTATAGTCTATGTCATGCGATTATATACTTATCGTATCGATAGTAACCATCTATCTCGAAATTCGGAGTATTAATAACAACATGAACAGGTCCATGCTATTAATACCCTCACTCGGATAAATAGTTCCCAAGGATCTCAACTAGAATAGAAGACATCTTACTTTACATCTATATATGTAAGAAAACACGGTTGCAGAAATAAAAGATGTTATATATATATCATAATATTATGATTCGATTACAAAATTCTCATAACAAGTTCTTATTACAAGGTATTCATACGAGCACAAGAATATAATCTAATCTATGTAGGGACACTTCCTTTATCTACTCCAGATGTTCCGAGGATTATCATCTAAAACCGCAAAGGAATAATTTACAAGGGTGAGCTATGACATGCTCAAAGAAGTTGTATATTTATAACAATATAGGATTTGAAGAATTATAACAATTCAAATTTCGAATGATAGTTGTTACCATTTCGGATTTCTAATTCCAACTAGTTCGGAATTTTATCCTTTCATCGATCACAAAAGACTTAGAAATTACATTCAGATATGAGATAGGGGATCGGCTATTCAACATCCTAGGAGTATGCATATCACCTACAGTGCTCAATTACACTTACAATTTACTGTCAATATATTCATTGACTACACTTTGCTCCCTTACGGGATACTCAAATTCAGTATACAATTGTCTTACCAAAACAATTTGGCTTGACACAACAGTTTATGCTCAATAAACAATATCATATGAATAAATAATTCATTTCTTAGTCATGCTGGAACTATAGCAATAACTTTTCAATAATATGTAATTCAACATAGGTGTATTATATCAACATTATAGCAAGATAGAATCTTGTTCAGCGAATAAACAGGGTTGATAAATTTTGCATAAGTAATAAATTGGGTATAGAAGACTTGCCTGAGCGTAGATCAGTCAAGTTATACTATTCAAACGCTATTAAGTACATAATGACGTTCGAGAATATAAATCTAACACGTTAAGTATTGATAACAATACTCAAATAAAACATTTATTTAATCTGGGTTAGATTTAATAGGGTTTGACTTTTAATACCTTTGATAAATGAACTAAATTTTATTTATAAAATTTGGTTATATTTTAAATAATTTTATTATCCCCATAATATATTTTTAGAAGGTTTAAAGTATTTTTAAAATATTTATTTATCCTTTAAATGATTTTTAAACCATTTATCTCTATTTATAAGTAATTATATTTACTAAAATTTTATAAAAAACATTATTTAATATTATTAAATAATTTATAATCATTTATTATGATTTTTTAATTCAATAATAATATTTTTACATAATTATTTAGTATTTAAAAGTAATTATTCTAATTACTTTATTAATAAGTTAATTATAAATAATATCTAAATAAAATAAAATAATTATTACATTTTGTAGAAATATCGTAAATAATTTATAATAATTTAATATAATTTTTAAAATGCTTTTATTAATTATTTCTAATTTTTATAATTTATTTCTAAAAATTTAATTTCTGTCCGTCGCTAAAGCTCTACAATGACAGAAAATGTCGTTGTAGGTGTTCTTGAGTTTCTGGGCAGCCGTTGCTTGTGGTCGAGTGGCTAGTTTGACCATTAAATAACTCGATATTGGTAATGATTTTCGGTTAGATCAGTATTGGTGTTGTAGTACTCATGTAATAAAGACAAGATCAAGCAATAAAAGCGAGCTTTAATCTACATCTAACAAGAAATTATAAAGATTCAAAGTTATCGTCGGGCCGCTTGGGTTTTACGGGTAACCAAGAACGATGGTCAAGGCCGGTCGATGGTTTTGTGGCTTGAATAACTTTGATTGATTGTAGTATTAGATGTATGTTTTGTTTGTTGTAACATGTAGTCTATATACCGAACATATATATATATATATATATATATATATATATATATATATATATATATAACATTAACATGAACAAATCGTAATTCTAAGATCTCTATTTATGATGGTCAAAGATGTATTAACAACCTGTTCTTCGTGTTCTTCGATTTTTCTAAAAACCCGTAAAACTTGGTCATGCTTTCATTCGACTAGTTTTGACCAATAATTACAGTAATCCTATGAGTTGTTTGTTTGATTGAAGATCATAGATATGTAGTATGTATACCAGTACTAATTTATAACAAAAACATAAACAATTAACAATTAGAAGATGATTAAGCGAATTCGGTCAAAGTAGCTAGTTCAAGCGTTTTGAGCTTTTCAGGCAACCCGTAAAAACCACTTACGTGTGAGCAGTCAACCCACTTTGATTGCTTATATCTTGGAATCTATGGTTCATCTGAACCTGTTTTCTTTTCCAGATTAAAGACCTACTTTCAGGCTACAAATATCAATCGATTAACAGACCTAAACATAAACACATATGAATCGAAAAGCCCTGACATTCGGCTGTCAGACCATTTTTTCAAAGTTCCCAGATTTCATAAAATGCTTAATTAAGGCATCTAGATGTTATGAAAACGTGTTCTACCACTCTAGCATACTTTCTAACATCCTAATACAATATTCTAAACATCTAAACAATAAATCTAACATAAGATCAAAGAGAAATTTATGAACTAGGGTTTGTACCTTTTCTTGAGAAATTTGTGATTCTAGCTTCTGATCTTGTTGCTGATAACACCTAGGCTTGATATGGTAGGTTTATAAGTGTATCTAGGCTTTGAGAATTCGTGGGTTTGCTCAGCCCTAAGGTTCCTATTAATATAATTTTCCAACTTGGCTTTTTGGTCATTTTTTCACATACTTGCCTCTATAAAGATCTGATCTGTGACTCTTCTGATGCTTGGGAGTTTGGAAGCATGTCATGTGATGTTTTGAAACTTGTAATGGTGACTCCCAACCTACTTGTGAGCTAGTTGATTAAGTTAGTAGCTTAATTAGTCTTAAATCTTCACTAATCTTGATTAAGATTTTGTTTCTAATGATTAGGAATGTTAAGTAATGTTAATTAGTACCTAATAGAAGTTTACTAACCATGATTAAGTGTTAGCATAAGCTAATTAGAGTTAGATTAGCTAATTAGGGTTTAATTAATAAATTAGGGTTAGGGTTTTGCTAATTAGGGTTAGGGTTTTGCTAATTAGGGTTTACTCACTAATCCTAATAAGCACGACAAAGCGTTTTGTCAGTGTAAGCACGACAAATCAACTTGTCAAAATAATTTTACCGAAAAGTCCGATTATGGAAAAAAATTAAGCACGAGGTGTCAAGCACGACGTTTTTCAGATAAAAATTCATTTGGTCAATTTTGTCAAACCAAGTATATAATAACACGTAACACATTCAGAACAGAGAAATTTTATTTATATAACGGGATTTATACATACGAGTCTTATTAGGGTTTTGGGTTTTTACAGTTAATACTATTGGAATACACGGTGGTTAAAACACAGTAGCACACGGTATTGCACCAATTATTGATTCTTACGTAAGAAGGCACTACTCAATAATTGTTACAGTAATTACTGTTCAATATTTTATTTTATTGATTCAATAATTGTAAGACCCCAACTTTTATGAATAAAGATAAAAAATTTTCTCGAAATATATTTTTGAATATTATGGTGTGGATTTGATATAATGTTATAGTTGTGGGTATTATTAACAAATTTTACAAAGTAAGCAAATGGTTATATAATATTCGATTGGTTGGGGAATATTTATTTTAAGAGGGAATATTCGTACGATAGCACAATCATTGGTGGACTCCACAACTAAAGTATTGTCGTAGTTAGAAAATGACAGAATTATCTTTTTATAAAAATAAAGGCGAAAGTTTTACCGTTAAACTGTTGAACTACCCGGTGGTAAAAGAAATGCGAATGTCTGGCGGTTGTTGCGTAGTACCACTGCGGTATTGATTATTGATGCTTACGTGAGAAGTCACTTTCGGTTATACTCAATTATTGCTACAGAATTCTTTGCATAATATCTTTCATATTATTGATTCAATTATTGTCACAATATCATCATAATATTTTATATTATTAAATCGAGAATTGAGACGACAAAGTTATTCATATTATTATTTGCAATATTGACAATGTCTAGAAGTTACATCGAGGAGAGGTTTGGTCACCTAATTGCGCCACGATAAGGAGAAATCCTTATCGGAAAGCCCCCTCTTTCCTGGGAACGACCTGGTTGTTAAATATTGTGAGTTATAATATTAATAATGAATAAGTTCGTGTCGATTAAAGATGAAATTGATAGCTCCATTGTGTAGGGATTATTAGTGTTAGTAGAAATCGACATCTATTTCGATAATAATGGATGTCTAGAGGTTATATTGATCAATCGGGTAATTAATCAGATAAATGAGCAATTAATTGCTATTAATTCACATGCTTATAACTATGTGTTCACATGTGTGTATTATTGATTCACAAGATGTACTATTAGGGGAGGTGATGCAAGTTTGATAATACTTGCAGGACTAAATTAAAAATGAAGAAAAAGATGAATGTATTATACTGTAATATTTCAAGCCCCAAAACGTGCAATTATCGAAACTATATTTTCCTATAAATAAAAGCTCATTCTTCTTTCATTCTCACCAATTCACTAAGACTCACAAGAGCATTTATAGAGAGAGAAGCTTTAGAGTGAAAGTAGAAGAGAAGTCTTCCACCTCGCTATTCCACTATCTAGTCTTCTTATGAGGTAAGGGGTATTATTTTGTTCAGTATTCATAGGAATAATATTTTCTTCCATACTCTGTAGTATGTGAGTAATATTATTTCATCTCGTATTCCTGATTATACCATCATTCGGTTAAAGTATTGCTTCTATATGCTTAACCTATTCTTCAGACTTCTAATGTGCCCGATTAAAGTGGTGCCCGATTCATTCCAATGTGCTTAACCTATTCTTCAAACTTCGCAGACAAGGAGATAAATTTCTATATGTCAGGGAAGTCCTCTCTTTTAATTTGTCCTATCTTAGCCATTTAGGACAATGTCTGTTTTAAGTTTGGGGGTATTTATCATGTATATCCATTTACTTGGGCAATGTTTTGATGGAATTTGATTTTGACCGATGATAAGTGGGAATTTGATTTTGGTCGATGATAAGTGGGTGGTTGATATTGTTAACTCTTGGAGAATTGATGAGCATGTTTAGTCTATATTTTAACTCATTAGTTGGTTTTCACATTACTTGCGAAATTTTGAAAATTTTTACACATATCAATTTGTTTAGCCAGTTGAGATTGAATTTTTTTTGGCTAAATGCTTATGAAAGATACCATTGTAACTTAAGAAATCTTATTTGAGCATCATTCAAAGTGAAAATTAGGCACTCACATAAGTTTGGGGAAAATCTTGGTGTTTTTATGAAAAAAAAATTATTGGAACCTTCCCGAGTTGATAATTTAATCTTGTGGTGGGTCGAGATAGAGCGTAACATGCACTCCCCATAAACACAGGCACGAGATGGAGCGTAAAACGCACTCGTTCAATGAAAAATGGAAAGCGAGATGGAGCGTAAAACGCACTCACTAAATAGATAAAAGAAAATATTTATGTTTGAAATACTTGGGAAGGGTTCATATGTGCTTAAAAGTTTAAATATCTGGGTGATCCTCAAGAAAAATTTGTGCTATGTCTATATTAGCGGTGATTGATGTGATAAGAAGTTTTGAAAGTCGTTTTGGAAAATCTTTTATGAGTATTTGTTGATCTAATCTAAATCATGACTGGTTTGAACATATGGATGCACACACGCACTTAAAGGATCAAGAGTAGATGTGAATCTAATGAAAGTTGTTAACATTTTAGACATGACATTGTTTTGAAATTTTCCACGGGTTATCATTTGTTGTAACCTTTGAGGCCATTGATCAAATTCATATTGATTCATTGTTTGGGTGGATCATTGCTAGAGGATGAATATGTCTAATTTTTGTTTTTGCTTGAGGACAAGCAAAGGTTTAAGTTTGGGGGTATTTGATAAGTAGGTTTTATATCTACTTATCCAGTATTTGTTACTTGAATTAGTTGTTTATATTCATGTTTCTTAGTTACTTTTCATACATTCTATGTTATGTTGTAGGCTATAATACGACATTGGCGTAAAGAAGCAAGTGAAAGCAATTTGGACATCTTTTGGACTAAAATACGCAAGCAAATGCAAGAAGGGAATATTGAAGGACTTTTAACACCAAGTTGGATGCATGTTCTTGGATTAGAACTTGGATTTTATTTTAGAGCTTCCTCTTAACTTTCTGAAACATCTTGAATTGTCTCAATCGGAGTTCGGATGCGAAAGTTATGGCTTTTTTTATCAACGAAGATCAAAGCTAAGAGTTGTCATGCTTGCCATTTACATAGCATCTACTTCAAGCCCGATTTCCGACTTGATCCAATCTGAATCTGTTAATTCTCAAAGCATGAAAATTGTAGATCTCGTCGATATCTTTGATTTGATAGGTGGTAGGACCCATAACTCCAAGCGGATCAAAAGTTACGCCTGTTTTACCAAAGGACGTTTTAAATAATACCTACCACGCTATGGCAGTAGGCCAATTCATGCTAAAATGACTATGCCCATCTCAAGTATTTGGGTTATTTGATGTCCAATTTGAGCTAGAATAGGATTCTTAGTTGCCTAACTTGCTAGGGTGTCCATTAGAACTCTAAATACTTGAGTTTAACTTGGATTGGGAGGCTAGTTTTAAGACTCCATTAAATCCTTCTTGGGATAGATTTCTTTTAACTTATTCTTTACTTTCTTTCTTCGATGAGGAACCTGATAAGTAGGTTTTAAACCTACTTATGGAGTACCAATTCATGCGAACTATGCCCATCTCAAGTACATTTTAGTAGGTTTTAGCAGCATTTCATGTTAATTTGCATTTCGCTAATAAATTCCTTTTGGTGAATAAGGCAAAAGATTTTGGTGGTGTTATAGGCATGAGGCTAATGTGTATGCTCGAGACGAGGCAAAAGATAGGATGTGCATGGCTAGGATTGAGTGGAGCATGGATAACATCGTGACTTATCGCAAGTCTCGCTACCGTCGAGTAATAGGGCTCGGAGGAGCACACGCGAGGCCCGGCTTTCAAGCGATTTGTTTTATTTTATTTCCAATTTTTAAGGGTTGTAATTGATTTAAAACGATTTCCGATCGGTGTCGTGGGTATCACTTGACAATTATTCAACTTTAGTCGATTCTTTACATCGTAATTAGGGTTTACTCTCCGGGGAGATTCCAACGTAGAGGGAGGCCAAAACTCTACTTTTCTACTCCTTCTACCAGGATTTTCTACCGTAGTGGATTATTATTATTATTATTATTATTATCGAATCTTATGAGGATTTGAATATTGATCTATATTCAGCAATTGGGTTTGATTGTTTCTACCTTTCATCTTTCAATTGTTTGTTTATTAATCATGTTTAGATTTGATCCCATAATGGCTTTTGGTTCACTCATGAACTAAACTCCATTATGGGATTCTAACGGATTTTAATATGTAGTTTGATTGCATGCTTAAATGCTGGATTGTTTTACATATCATATGGGATGTCTATCATGATTGTTTTGTATGTATGAATGCTTGATCACCATTCGTTTCAGTATTTGTATGGAATTGACAATGAACATGCAAATATGGATTGTAATCATGATAAGATACGATATAGGGTCTGGGTTAAAGGCTTATGTATTTCGTGAACCGGATAGACATATACTTGTTTCACCGTATAAGTTAGAATAAGGGCTTGAACTTAAAATCAATATAGTTGCAATTTCACATGTATATATAGTGATTTTGGTTATATTGATGATTACATAGAGTCTATCATCCGTGGATGTCGTGTAAGTAGGTCTTAGTGCATTGAAAAATGGCTAATACTCTTTTAGTGCTCTTGGCTACTTTCCCGTGATATGTGAACAAGTCATGCATGATAGTGGCGATTGAATGAAGTATTAAATGAAGTTAGATCCCATTATTTCCGTATTTGATTTATTCCGTTATTATTATTTTAGTTGTTATTTGCAACTCGAGAACAAACCAATCTTAGTCATTAGTTTGAGCATATAAATATAGTGAATTAATTAATGCATAAATGATTTGAATTAAACAACTTTCTCTCGTGGGATCGATACTTTACTTGCTCAGATTGCTTGTCGACGCATGTATGCTTGCATGAGTTAGAGCTCTTTGTTAAGACTAAAAAGAGGCAACAAGTTTTTTGGCGCCATCTGCGGGAAAGGCGTTTAATTTAGTATTACTATCATTAGTTTTAAGCTATATTGTATGACTTTAGACAATTCTAGTCTTATCTCATTTCAGCTTTTTGTTTTTGTTTCAGAACTTGGATAAATTTTTATATAGACGACGCTAATAACCAACCCCGATTTAACACCTGCTCAGATAACATAAACGGAGAGGTTGGAAAGCGGTGTTCATAGAAATTTACAAGCACAAATTGGAAAATACGATGCTAATATGGCAAATGAGGCACAAGGAGAAGAGCAACGAGAGGAGCATAGGGCTCAAGGAATATTCCATGCCTAATATTAATGGACTACGATCCAAAGATCGCTGACCAACGATAGCAAATAATACATTCGAGATAAAAACCGCACTATTCAAATGGTGCGTAATACGCCTCGCTTTGGGGTGTCACTATTGATGATCCGAATGAACACCGTTAAGTTTCATCAAAATTTGTGATACATTCGTATACAACGGCGATGACGGAAGATGCTATTAGACTAAGGTTGTTTCCATTCTCATTGAGGGATAAAGCAAAAAGTTGGCTTCATTCTTTGCCAAAGGATCTATAACTACATGGGAGGACTTAGCAGACAAAAGTTCTTAGCTAAGTTCTTCCCAATGGCTAAGACCGCAAAGATGAGGACAACTATCTCTCGCTTTGAGCAACAATGTATGAGTCCTTATATGAAGCATGGAGAGATACAAAGAAATGCCGAGGAAGTGTCCACATCACTAGATGCCAGATTGATGGTGATCAACACGCTTTTATAATGGATTGGGATGGCAATGAGACCGATTGTAGATGCAGCTGCAGGAGGGGCATTATGGGCAAAGAACTATGAAGAAGCCTATAACCTTATCGAGACAATGGCATCCAACGATTTTTAGAATCCTACATCTCGGATGCCACAACCCAAAGTTGCAGGTGTGTTGGAGGTTGATGCTATTACTCAAATTGTCAAAGACAGATGGCAAGCCATGGCAAAGAAGATAGATACTTTCGCGTATGAAAAGTAAAGACAGTTGCCTTCAGATGTGAGATTTGTGCGGGGTCACACTCGACGGATCAATGTGCTATCACCGTAATCAAGCAAAGATGTGAGAACTACGTAAAAGACCAAGGTCAATTTCGTAACACATACCACCCCAACAACCTAAATCATCCAAACTTTAGTTGGTCGACTAATCAAGGGAATCAAAGAATCGGCCTCAACCAAATAATCAATTTCAACCACAACCAACGCAAATAGCTAGCTTAATCCTAGACCACCCTTTTTCCGCCGGATTTTCTCAAAGAACAACAACAACATCACACTCCAAATTGCACCTCAAAGAAGAAAAAGAAATCGTAAGTGGAGGAGATGATGATGAAATACATGGCAAACACATGTAGTTATGATCAAGAGCCAAGCAAAGGCTATAAAGAATCTGAAACTCAAATGGGGCGATGGCGAACATGCTTACTAACAGCCCTGTGGTTCATTGCCAAGTAATACAGAGACAAATCCAAGAAGAGACGGAAGGAACAAAGGTCAAGCGATCACATTGAGATCTCGGGAAAGATTTGTCGTGCATCGCAAGTCGCATACGCCCACGCCGAGATTGCATCGAGGAGAGAGCGCGCGGCCACAGCGAGGCAGAAGCAGCCATTGCTCAAGAAGAAAATCTGAAAAGTCCGAGGTTCAAAGCAGAAGAGGTCGAGAAAACAGTTCGTAGGAGAAGCTTAAGAGTCCATTACCACCAATTCACATTCAAGTTCCAGATCCGCAGAGATTAAATAAAAAAAGGAAGATAAATAGCTTCAACAAATTCGAGGTATTCAAAAGTCAGCAGATCAACATACCGCTCACCGAGGCATTGAACAAATGCCCAAATACGCCAAGTTTATGAAGGGTATATTGTCAAGGAAGAGGAGACTAGATGAGTTTGAAATGGTAGCCTCGACAGAGGAATGCAAAGCAAAAAGTTTTTCAAAGCAGAAATTACCTCCAAAGTCAAGGATCCGGCAATTTTCACAATTCCATGCACCATTGGAAAGATGAACTTCAGTAAGTGTTTATGTGATCTTGGGGCAAGCATAAATTTGATGCCCTTGTCAGTGTTTAACCAGTTGGGATTGCCAGATCCAAAGCCGACAAATATTGCATTACAATTAGCTGACAGATCCATCACATATCCATGGGGACTTGTTGAAGATGTGTTGGTTAAGGTGGACAAGTTTATTTTTCCAAATGACATTCATCATTCTAGACTACGAGGAGGACAAAAGCATACCAATAATATTGGGAGACCATTCTTGCCACAAAGTGTAACGTCAATAGATGTGCAAAAAGGTGAACTCACTATGCGTGTCCAGATCAAGAGATCACCTTCAACGCCTTTAAAGCAATCAATTTACCAACGGATGAAGAAGAGTGCTTCCTCGTCGACGTGGTGGATTGGTGCCTATGGATGAGGCACGTAAATCGAGGAATTATGGACCGCTGAGGTGTGCAACGTAAAAATTCGTGAGTCAAGGTAGAGCCATCGACGAAAGATGAAGTCATTAAATTTTGGGTGCATGGACAAGAAGGAAGGCACCTCAATTCTATCTCGTGACATGAAACTCGTAGATAGTCAAGCTAATTGACTATAACTTAGCGCTGGATGGGAGGCAACCCATTATTTCTATCTCCATTGATTTGTTTTTTAGTTATTCATTTTGGATTATTTCAGTAGTTATATCGAATTCATTTTTAATAGGATACTAGATGTTCATGCTTAAGTGTGTAGTAAGAATTGCTTTGCGAATATTTGCAAGATGTTAGCATTATGAGGCCACTAAGTCATGCATTAACAAGGTGCATTAATGTCTATGCATGAACCATCATTGACAACATCACCGATAAAGTGAGTGGAATTGAATTTTAGCATTGCAGATATCAAGATCGCATGCATCAAGCTGCCTAGTTAGCACAAAAACTCGCGCCTGCCAAGATCAAGTCAATTTTGACAACAATTCATTCTGCAGTCTCATACCAAGCTACCAAAATTTCAAGATAAACTCACGCATGTCACAAGGCAAGACACAATCGATTAAAACAGATCCAACATTTTAAATAGAGTCAGGACCATTTGACTCTCATTTGGAATAATAATGACGCAAAATTCTCTCACTCTCCATAACTCACGCCGCTATCTATCTATCGCCATAAGTTTGTGCCAGACATCTCTCAATCAATTAGCCACGATTCTCTCCTCATTCAAAGTCCATATCTCCTCAACTTCTCCAAGTGCAATATAAAGCTAGGGTTCCTAATTTGATTGCGTAAACGAGTATTGGGGGTTATCAATTCTTCAAGCTTTTCTTCATTCTCCATCATATAATTTGTGCAATCTCTATCAAATACAAATGGGGCCTAAGCGAGCACGATCTATCATGATCTTCTTCTTCATCCTCTTCTTGCAAGGAAGGGGCCGATAGTGGATCAGGATCACACCAAGTTCCTAAACTTGAAGCTCAACAAGAGTACTACCGAATTGTGGCGAAGACGCTCATCAAGGAGCGAGGATTCAAGCCGAGGGGGGAAGGATGGCCAACAGGCGCCATGATTCGAGAGAGAGGTCAGGTGGATCGATGGCTACTCAATGCCCATTCCTACGAGCATAGTCCGCGAATTTTACGCCAACGCCAAGGTCACTATGAGCGGTATATCTCGGTTTCGTGGTATCGAGGTAGATTACGCACCCCGCACATCCGATTAATTTTCAAAATTACCGATGCACCGCCAGCCAAGGGTCAATACTAATCGGGTCACAGTGCTCATTCGAGACCGACCGACATGGAGTTGGTTATTGCAGTTAGTTATGTGTGCCGCACGAAATGGACATACAAAGTTGGCACGACACACCTCAGATATTCCCAAATGCGCAATTTCTAACCGCTATGCAAAGGCATGGAACTTGTTCATATGTGCCAAGCTCATGCCTTCCTCCCATCATCAAAGACGAAATAACAATGAGAGGGGGCACTTATTCTGTAAGCATAATCACCGGAAGTACATCGACATCGGGCATCTCATTCATGAGAATATGTTGCGCTATCTACGGGAGGAACCATTGGGAGTATTCCACACGCATCCGTGGTTGCCATGCTTTGTGCTAATCAGGGATGCAACTGGGGCAATGAGCAAATGCAATACCCAAGCCAGACATTACTCATGCCACGATTGAAAAATTCGAGGATTGGGCAGGTGGTGTACCACACCCACGCGGACTAGGATTCATCCTTCAGCCCACTTTTCCGCAGAGCCACCACAAGAACCACCGCAGAGACAGAGAGAGGCCCGCCCATCCCACGCACGCACGCACCACCCATGGCGATCGCCATTCAAGGTCGGAGCGCAAAGTCGATGCCATGTACGATAATTTGGGCACATTTATGACGGACTCACAAGGGCCTCTCGTCAAGCTTTTATGTAACAAGGAACAACACTAGAATGGCCTCAATTCGAACCGCAAATCACCATATCCACCACTGTGATTCACCACCCGAGGAGGGTGGCACCACCGATAATTAGGGGAGTTTTTCAGTACCTTTACCTTCATTCAATGGGGCATTGAATATTCTAAGTTTGGGGGTATTGGGGAGTAGTTTAGTTGCATGTAGTTTAAAGATGATTAGTTTAATTTTTTTTTTAGTTTTTGCATGTTTAGTTAATTTTTTTAGTTTTTAATTTTTTAAATTGTCATGTTTATAGTATATTTTTTGCTTATATAGTTGCATGTTCATGTTTAGTTTGCAGTATCTCACAGCTTCTTGCCATATAGAAATTTTTTGTCTAGCCAATGATGATAGTGAATTTTGTTAAATGATTTTTGAGTATTTTGGATAATTCGAAATGAGATATAATGTTTGACATAATGAAATTCATAATGTTGTTTAAATGCTTTCTGTTTACACAAATGTGTTCACAATCGCTTGTAGGTATAAGAAGCATGTGCTGTAATGCTCGATAGAAAAATGTAGTTTTAAAAAGGGAAATATGTGAAAAGTGAGTATAGACCGTATAAAATATTGATTTTTAAACTTGGGGAAAACATGGGTATCTGTGTATAAAAAAAGAAAAAAAAAAAAAAGAAGAATAGCAATAACGTGGCTAGTCTTATTTTGGGGCCCTAGCTACTTGAGTAAGTACGCCCGAGGGGATTGTTTCTACACCTAGCGCCCTAAGGTCTTTCATGGTCTGGGAGTCGTTGGTTGAAAGCTCGCTAAGGGGTAGCAGTGTGCCTAATGGAGTAAGACATTGCACAGTCATGTGAAAAATAAAAGAAAAAGAAAAGAAAAATAGAAATAAACACCGCGGGGAAGTGCGAAAGTCGCCCTCGTGTGTAGAAATAAAGCAGTTAAGCCCAATGTTGAACCTTAGTTTATTTTAAGATGTTGGAATAGTCTTGGTTGCATATATGTACATAAGTCTTGATTTAAGCTACAAATTTCTGTTTTGAGCATGATAGCATGAGTATTCTGTGCCTAATCAAGTTTTGGCGAACACAACACACACACACACACACACAACATCTCTATAGCATTTTTGAATTATCTGAGTGTATGCCATTATGCCTGCAGTTTAATTTGAATCTGTATTCTTGAATCTAGAAAAAATTTACCGGGCAAATTGGACTCAATTTCTATGATAGTTGGGACAATGTGAGATTAGTTGCATCACAATTTAGTTGCATAATAATATAGTCGCATTTTCATTGTTCATTAGTATGCATTGCTTGAGGGCAAGCAACGGCTCAAGTTTGGGGGTATTTGATAAGTGGGTTTTACACCTACTTATGGAGTACCAATTCATGCTAAACTATGCCCATCTCAAGTACATTTTAGTAGGTTTTAGCTGCATTTCATGTTAATTTGCATTTCGTATACTTAAAACTCCTTTTGGTGAATAAGTGCAGGAATCGGCCTATTTTTGGTGGTGTTATAGGGCACGAGGCTAATGGATGCCTGAGACGAGGCAAAAGATAGGATGTGCATGGCTAGGATTGAGTGGAGCATGGATGGACAAGCATGGATAAACATAGGACATTTCAGTAGCAAGAAACAACATCATCAGTAACCAAGCTCAGAGCAGGATCAAGACAACAACTCGCAAGCCAGCACACAAAGAGAGAGAGGCGAGGCGCGCTGCACACATGAAAGTACCCAAACCAAACCATGGAACCTACTGCAAGTTGCGCGGCCACGAGCATGACAAGCCTAGGGAGCGCGCACCATGCCGAGCCCCCGACCAACATCGACTTATCGCAAGTCTCGCTACCTGCGAGTAATAGGTTGAGGAGGCAAGCAGCCACCAGGCGAGGCCTCAAGTCGACGATTTGTTTTATTTTATTTCCAATTTTTAAGGGTTGTAATTGATTTAAAATGATTTCTCGATCGTAAGCGTCGAGGTATCACTTGACAATTATTCAACTTTAGTCGTATTCTTTACATCGTAATTAGGGTTTACTCTCTGGGGAGATTCCAACGTAGAAGGAGGCCATAACTCTACTTTTCTACTCCTTGAGATTTTCTACTAGAGTGGATTATTATTATTATTATTTTGCTAAAATCTTATGAGGATTTGAATATTGATCTATATTCAGCAATTGGGTTTGATTGTTTCTACCATTCATCTTTCAATTGTTTGTTTATTAATCATGTTTAGATTTGATCCCATAATGGCTTTTGGTTCAGTCATGAACTAAACTCCATTATGGGATTCTAACGGATTTTAATATGTAGTTTGATTGCATGCTTAAATGCTAGATTGTTTTACATATCATATGGGATGTCTATCATGATTGTTTTACATGTATGAATGCTTGATCACCATTCGTTTCAGTATTTGTATGGAATTGACAATGAACATGCAAATATGGATTGTAATCATGATAGTATACGATATAGGGTCGTGTTATATGGTTTATGTATTTCGTGAACTGTATAGATATATACTATTTCACCGTATAAGTTAGAATAAGGGCTTGAACTTAGAGTCAGTATAGTTGCAATTTCACATAGACATATAGTGATTTTGGTTATATTGATGATTACATAAAGTCTATCATCTGTGGATGTTGTGTAAGTAGGTCTTAGTGCATTGAAAAATGGCTAATACTCTTTTAGTGCTCTTGGCTACTTTCCTAAGATATGTGAACAAGTCATGCATGATAGTGGCGATTGAATGAAGTATTAAATGAAGTTAGGATCCCATTATTTCCAGATTTGATTTATTCCGTGTTATTATTATTTTAGTTGCTATTTGCAATTCGAGAACAAACCAATCTTAGTCATTAGTTTGAGCATATAAATATAGTGAATTAATTAATGCATAGCGATTTGAATTAAACAACTTTCTCTGTGGGATCGATACTTTACTTGCTCTGTATTGCTTGTTGACGCATGTATGCTTGCATGAGTTAGAGCTCTTTTGTTAAGACTAAAAAAGAGGCAACAGAACCCTAGATGAGATTAGAATAGGAGATTGAAGCACTTGGAAGCTATTGGAGATCCAGATCAAGAGCGAGACGGAGGACGAATTTGCCGACAACAGATTCACTTCTTTTCCTTAATTTTATCTTTATCTTTTAATGATTATTCAATTGTGGATTCTTAGTTTTAATTCAATAATAATGAACTAATTCTTTGTTTGAGATTACAATGGATCTTATTTTGTAGTTTATTTTAATATGCTTCACTATCAATTATTATGTTCTATTGTGAGGATTGTCTATTGTGATTTGGACTTAATTGCTTAATTGCCTAGCTAACAATTACCGTGATAATCTATATGAACTCGAGAGATGAAGTATAGATTTAGATCTTCACATGATAGCATGTGTTTGTGATTTCTACATAGATGGAATTCATGATTCGTGTTTAGGATAGAGATATGCCTTTACGCCATATGTAATCTTATAGAGAACTTGTGCTTTAAATCCTTTTTAATTGTAATTCACATAGAGATATAATGGATTACTTAATTAGGGTGTCTTGCTTGATTCTATCATCTGTGGATTTAAGTGAGTATGTGTATTATGCATCGAGAGATGGTTTTATCTGCTTTAGTGTTCTTGATTAACAATTCATGATAGAAAATAATTGATGAGAAGTGTGTTAATTTAAATGAAGCAATAAGTGAAGTTGTCATCTTAAATCTCTGTAATCTTAATTTAACTAGTAGTAATTAGAATTAGTTTACTTATAAATTGAAATTCATTCGTTTAAATAAGATTGAGTTGGTTACGGGTTAGTACTTGGTGAATTTTATTAAACAATTCCTCGTGGGAACGATACTCTACTTTCACTTTATTACTTGTTGACCACGCATACTTGCGTGTTGTGCGTAATTAGATTTTACCCAACAAATACATAACTCATTAACATAAGTTGTTAATACATAAGTCTAGGTTTGCTAACCTTAAAATTACAAACATACCCCTTAGATAAACAAAAAGGGTTTACAAATACAACATAATAATAATAATGTTCATTATAACTACTTCAGCATTTTTCCTTTGCCTTTGTTCTTCTTCGATCCGTTGGCCTCTTCGTTCCTAGCTGAAATATTTTATTTATAGCAAGGGTGAGCAACAAGTTTGCCCTGCAAGTTAAGACATACAATAAAGGTATACGAATCAACAAGAATAGACTGTCTATTTTGATATAATGAAACCAAAGTTCGGTGAACTTTGAAATAGCTGAACAAATCGTTAATCAATAACAAGTCTTCTCGTATTCTAGGCAACACAATAATTTGATAATGAAAGAGTATAACGCTTTCAAAGTTTCTACGATATTCTATTGAATAATCAAAAATCAATTCTACGCAATTACAAAGTGAAATGTTTTCCAGATTTTTGTTGAGTGATCACACTAGATCTAGAACTTCTTTTCTCGGGTATCTATCAAAGATTTACTTTGATACATATACAGGCGTATCAGATAACCATAAAGATTAAATCATAGCCCTCTACAAGTACTTAGAGCCGGCCAACTCTTTGTACCCTATATTATGCATAATACTTATAGGTCGCGCGCAATGGTCGAATATACGACTTAAATGTTCCCTTTATATAAAAGGTTATTCTTCTCAGTCTCAGAATGAAGATTTGATTTAACAACGAAATTCGATGATTTCAATATCTAATCACTTCTCTTCTCTTCTCGAACCTATCAAGTTTTCGATCTAGCCGATACAACTAGCATTGATCTATCAATAATAATTAAATTCTCTTCTCTTCTCTTCTTGAACCTATCAAGTTCTAACAAATGTTCGTCTAGCCAGAATAATTAGCTAATACATTTTTCAATATAATTTAACAATAAACAGGAATTATCTGTACTGTCAATATTAGCTTCTACCTATATGAATATCCAATAATAGTAATTCTACGAATATATATTCTCCGAATCAGTAATTCAATTTGAATTATTTAACATGCACTAACTGCGAATAATCAACAATAAATCCATGGACATGGTATAATTATCAATAATTAACCATTATAATAATTGAATGAATATAACTAAAGGTTGAGTTAGGAAACTTGCCTTCCGCGTTGATTACAGCTACACAATATAATTAACTGTGTTCGTAAGACCTATAATCAACAATGCCGGTCTCACAATTAGCACAATCATTTATAACACATAACATTGTATCCTACAGTCAAACTTCTCCTAGGCACATTATCACATAATCACATCAGTGTTTATAACCTATATAAACACTTATCAAATTTAACTATTTCGGTCTGGTTGGATTTCGGTCCATTCTCGGTGTTCTGGTCATTTTATCCGATAATTAACACATTGATTGTTAATTAAACTTGGTCTCTAAGCTTCAATAATATTTTAGATAAGTCAAATATCGTTTATAATATTTTTTAGAAGCTTTTAATAATTTATAAATAATTATTATAATTTATAATAATTTTTCAAACACTTAAATCATTTTTAAATAATTTAATTATCAAATAATCTTATTATCATTAATATTTAATAATATAAAAATATTAATGTTATACTTGTCAAAATATTAAAATTATTGTTAATAACTTCAAATATTTTTAAATCATTAATATTGTACTTAAATGATTTTAAAAGTAATTAAAATCATTTTAAATCATCACCATTAATATTTAAATATTAATGAAATTATCATCAAAATATTAAAAGTCATTAATTATAACTTAAAAATATTTTTAAAACATTTTTCTCATTTTTAAATGATTTTTAAATCAATAAAATCATTTTTAATTCATTTATTTAATATAATAATTAAATAAATCTAATATCATTAATATTAATTTATTAATGAGAATTCTCCAAAATATTTAGATATATATTTTATAATTCAAAATATTTTCTAACACTTTATTTTTATTTAAAATGATTTTTAAATCAACAAAATCATTTTATCTTATTTATTTAATTTAATAATTAAATAAATCTAATATCATTAATATTAATTTATAAATGAAAATTCTCCAAAATATTAAAAATAATATTTTATAATCTCAAATATTTTTAAACACATTATTCTTATTTAAAATAATTTTTCATAATATTAAATCATTTTTCTCTAATTTATTTAATATACTAATTAAATAAATTAAATATCATTTTATTCAAATAATTATAATTATTAAAGAAAAAAGTCCCAAATAATTAAAAGTTATTTTTCAGAATTTAAAATGATTTTTAAAACCATTTTTAGTAATTTTTATAATTATTTCTATTTTTTAAACAATTTCCGGAATATTCAGAAATTAGAAAATAAATAAACCGTCGCTATAGGCCTTTAGCTATACAAAGCGTCGCTGTTGGTGTTCTTGAGCCCCAAGAACACTGACAGCCGGCAGTACAAGGGGTCAACTTTGACCGGATGTAATTCTCAACTAAAATTGTTTCTGGGCAATTTCTAACCATGATCTTATAGTGGAACTGTAACTCTACAATTATCAACTAACATCGTGATCATAACACTTCTCATCAAGGAGATCTGAGTCTCCGTCAATCGATAACAACGTGTTCACAGGTTTTCTTGGTTACCACGAAACTCCGAGCGGTCGAAATACCCAAATAATGCTCGATAAATTCTAGGTTCTGGTCTTCCAATTAGTTATGTTATGGTCCAAATCTGTAGTACTAGTGTCAAGGTACATGAATATAACAACAAGTCAGTTTAACAACAACAGATCCACAAGATACGACTCGGTCAAACCCTGTCAGAGGGCTGTTCATCCGATTTTCTGGAAATTCCAGAATTGTAAAAACAGTGCTAGTGGCCTACTTTAACCACTTTCTATGATCTATATGTTGATTGTTTAAGCGATCTAAAGACCTAGATCTATAGTCCGTTATACAGGCTACAAGATGGTTACAAGCACAACATCAAATAACCTAAAACCTGTCAACTTCGAGCCTCACAAAAGGTTGTCAGACGCTGTAAAAAGGCTTTCTGGGTTACCCAGAAAGTTCATGGTCAGGCCCGGTCAACGGGTTTTGACTATGAATAACTACAAATCCTGACATCAAATTATACTTCTTTCACTTGCAGATTAAAGATCACATACCAGGCTACTAATTAAAACTTTAAAACAACAAAAATAGTAAACGAGCAATGATCTATGGCCACTGACATTGCTTGTCAAACCACAAAAATTGCTCAAGAATAGATTTTGAAAAACATCATTTTAAGGCACTTTGATGCTATGGATTCATGATAGATCATCATAGATCTTCATAAAACATCCATTAGCAAGATTCTAAAAACAAAAACACAAAAGTTTTCTAAGCATACAAGATCAAATTAGATTTTAGGGTTTATACCTTCTTGTTCCAATTCTTGATATATGCTCTCCAATTTGTTATTGTTTGATCTTGGGCTGTTTCTAGGACTGATATATGACTGATCTACTTGCTATTTTTGGAGCTTTGAGAGAGAATAATAGTTGGTGAGAGCAAAAGACTAAATGGCTAATGTTTATGGACTTTCTCTCTCTAAATCTCTTATATATTGTGCTATGTTGCTTTGGATCTGTGAATTTCGGCTGAGAGGCTGAGATGTTGTGTCTCAAAGTCAATTTAGTGGTTCACCAACTAAAGGTGTTGGTGAATTTTGCAAGTTACATAATTAAAAATCCAAAAAGGGTATTTTGGTCTTTTTCCTTCCAATTTTAATGGCATACTTGGAATTTGCACAAACCCTTAGGGTTTAACCCTAAGGTTCTAACCCTTAGGTTTTAAATTACTCCAATTCTAGAATTTTCTAATTAGGGTTTAAAAATAGAAAATTAAGAATTTCGAAAATGTAATTATGGTTTTAAATAGAAATTAATATTTCTAAAGTATAATTAGGGTTTTCTAATTATATTAACACATACTAATCACTTTAGTGTTTAATAAATATATTAGGCCTTCCAATTAGGATTAGGGTTTAGAAATCCTAAATATGAAATTAGGGTTTTAATTAGAAAAATTAAAATTTTTAAATTATAATTAGGGTTTGAAAAATAGAAATTAAGATAACTAAAATATAATTAGGGTTTTCTAATAATATTAAAGTTTAATACACACATTAGGCTTCCCAATTAGGATTAGGGTTTCCAACGGCACGTTAGGGTTTCTAATCCTAAGATTAGGGTTTCTAATCTCTTATTAGGGTTTACTAATTTTAAACCTTATCCGATCAATCTTTGATAAAAAAAAATTCTAAACAATACAAACGCGTACTCATTAATATAATTATTTTAATTATATTTTCTATCGAATCCCTTTCCAAAAATTAGGGTTAGAGTTTCTAAAGCGGTTAAGCACAACTCTACTCTAAATTTATTAGTCAATATATAAATTGACCATCTCGAGACTCGTATCACAAATACTTGTCACAAAATTGATATTTAATATTAATAAATAAATAAAAAATTTCATAAAATTTTGATTATTCAAAATCCCTAGTTATCTCATTCACCCTTTTTTAAAAAGATTCCGTCCTCGGAATCACCGCTTTCTTATTCTCTATAATCTTTTAAAGTTGTATCATCAATTCATTTTTATCAACACAATATTAATTTTTGTTTCAAATTCTAACCTGTGACTTGAATTTATAAAAGAAAACAGTTCACAGAATTATCTAACTCATATTATTCGTGTAATAAAATTCTAAACAAAATCGTTACCTACCGCCACCTCCTGAGTAGCCACTGCATCCTGCGCCGTCATGTTGAATGTACGGGCGGTTGGTCTTCCTGGCTGTGCAGGTCCTCGAGTTGCCAAGGTTCCGCCACCGGGTCTCTTATTGACTCTTTCTTTCTCAGTATTCCTCTTTGGACAGTTCCGTACCAGATGATCAGTCGATCTGCACGCAAAGCAACCTTATATCTTCTTCGGACTGGGACAATTGGGCGACATGTGCCCCTCTTGCCCGCAGTTATAGCAAACTCCCTTCTTCTTCAGGCAAAATCCAGCATGGTTCTTCCAACAATTCAAACATGGCTCCCTTCCTTTCCTATTATCTTCCATTTTATTACCCGACTGGGTATTCTCACTCCATTTCCTCTTATTCGGATTACTACCACCATTGCTTCCTCCGTCGTTTGTCTTCTTCTTCTTATGCTGATGAAATCGAGATGCATCTTCGCTCCCTCCTTCAGCAATTAACGCTTTCTCCATCAACGTCGCGAACGTATTGATCTGCAATACCGCTACTTTGTTGAATATCCCCGGTTTCAGCCCATTCTCAAATCTTCTCGCTTTTCTTGCTTCATGTCCACGATGATGAGGTGCAAATCTATTTAACTCGTTGAATTTGGCGGTGATACATTCTCTGATCAAAAATCTTATTTTAGATTCAAATCTAAAACTTAAGATCTTGCTTTAAGAGCGATGAGCTGGTTGTTAGGTGACTAACCAACATGACCTTCCTGTTGTGTGTCTTGCTATTTCTCGATTTTGGAGTGGACCTTAATAGTTGTTTGGTTGATGCCAAGTGTCCTTTCTAAATAATAAAGTCAATATTGCAAGTCGCACACCAAGCAGGTATTCCTTAGACTTGATATTTTTGGCAACTATACCTAAACAAACTCAAACATCCATTATATAAAACGGGAGGGGAGAGTTGTCTCTCAATTGGTCGGACTGTCTTTATTCTTATTATTTCTTTAATAAAAACTGATGGTTACTGTAGTAACTCCCACGCATTTGGCCGAATAAGCCAAAAAGATCTCACCCAATTTTCTCTCTCCCATTATCTCATTTTATTTTATATTTTTTCTCTCCCAATCTCTCCCTTTTCTCGTTTAATCTGCTTTAAATACGCCACTATTCTTTTTAGTTGTAAACTACTATCTATAAGGTTATGAAACTGGCTTGGTTACCTAAATTTCAAACGTATGTCTAACAAATAATTTCCTAAAATATTAAATAACTCATTTCGAAAAGATTCAATTTAAACAGCCATACTTTCATGGATAAAATTCTTGCATTTTGTTCTTTTCAAAATATTAAGATTTGTATCTCAAATTATAGGAATCTATCTTGCACATGCATGGCGTGTGCCCAATGACTAATGCTTCTAACTAACATTTCAAAATAGAAAATATGGTCCTTAGTTCACGAGTAATGTCTTTAATTTAGTAACGAATAAAAGTAGTGAGCTTAAATATAATGTATAAAATTGTAGGGATTCATCTGTAATTGACAAGTATAGGAGTTTAGCCTCAAAACTTGGAATAATTTTATTTTGATTGCAAAACTTTGAAGGAGTTTCACTTGTACCCTTACGTTAACAAAGAATTTTCCTAAATGTAAGCGTATAAAGTGAAACTATTGTTCCTGGATGTGTCCACTGGTCCCTTCTCTGCTCCTGCATGTGGATGTGTCTATTGGTTACATACTTGGCAATTGACAGTCTTGGCAAAAACTCCTTGGCAGCTCCAAAGAGCAATTGCCAATTTCATAAATAAATAATGATGAGTTACGATATTTGTCCTCCTCCGTGATCAGTTATTTGATCTGTTCAGTCTAATGTTTACATGATATCTTTGAATATGGTTTTAGGATTTAGAAGTTAATTGATATGGAGGCCTTGGGACTCTCACGATTACAAGTTATCGTGCTCGACATGCACACAGATGTTAAGAGCTATTCCTTGCTTTCACTTCCTCAAATCAGATTTGATGATTCAAATCCACATTTACTCTATATCGTTCTTGAGTTATACTCCCTCTTCGCTTCTAAAATATAGTATTAATATTTACTTTTTGGAAGGGTTTTTTTTCAAATTTAGAATTTATATAAATTGATTTAGTTGTTTACAATACAATTATTGTAAGTAATATAAATAGTACTACTAAATCACTAATTACAAGATGTATTGTTTTCAAAAGTTAAAAGAATCACATCAATTTTGAATTTGAAAATATCTCAAAGCGACTTTGAAAAGTCAAATTTGATCTTATATTTTAGAACAGATGGTGTATTTTTCATCATAATTATAGTGTTATTTATTCCTTATAACAATGAATAACAGAGATGAGTTCTGGGATTTGTACAAGAGCCACTTTCACCAAAGACTAGTCCAAGGCGATCTTCGTATTTGTCTCTATGGTTCGATACCAGTTATTCCTGAGGTCAAGAAAAAAATTAGTGATGATTGAGAAAGCTTACTTTTTTCACTGAAGCAGCCAAATGATGCACATACTATATCCAAATTTTGTATTTTGTTATGTTTTTACTTATAATTCTAGCCTTCTAGGTATTTTGTAAAAGGAAATATTAATCAGCAAACTGTTCTTTGTATTTCAATTTTTTTATTGTTTTGTTACATTGGCTGAATTTAAGAGAAACATCCAATTGTTGTTTATGCCTGCTGTTGGGATCAGGAAGATGAACTTTTATGTTAAGGAATTGAATACGGGTTGTATTTAGGGTTAGGCACATCTCAATTGGAAGTGGTTAGCATGAAGTTTATTTTTGGATAAGTTGGTCAATTGGCCAATAGAGTACTGACACGCATGCGAGGTTCTATGTTTGTCAGCACTCTATTGGTCAATTGACCAACTTACCAAAAATTAAACTTCATGCTAACCGGATTCATCTCAATTCTTATTTATAAATATCTAATCATTCTTTTTTAATTGTTGTTTTAAGAATAAACACATAAATTTAAAAATGTAATTAACGTTGTTTTATTTAATTATGGTATGAAATTTAATATTGATTTTGCAAAGTTTTTTGGAAAGAAAAATAATGTGTATATATATATGGGGTTCCATCCATAGCAACGGAGCAACCCCTTTTTTGACCTGTAAAATTTTGGCTGGAGCAAAAAAAAAATCAATTTCACAAGCCAAAAAAGGGGTTGCTCCACAGCAACCGGTTGCTGTGGATGGAACCCCTATATATATATATATGGGAAATGATCCGTAGAAAATGTTAGCTATTAACACTGTTTCAACTAACGCTAATCTAGCCGTCCAATATTAGAGTTAATGGCTGAGATGAATGCCCAGCCGCTAGAGGGAGTAGCGGCCATCAATAAATATTAAAATCCTCTTTGTTGGCCGCTAGAGGGAGTAGCGGCCAGCAGAGAGGATTTTTTAGTTTGGCCTAGGCCCCAGCCGCTAGAGGGAGTAGCGGCCAACAAAAAAAATTGACCAATTACTAATTATCCTAATTATCCTCATACATACTACTTATTAATTAGTAAAATAAAATAATAAAAATTATAAGAATAACTATAAGGATAATCAGTAATTATCTTTATACTTTTCCTTATACTTATTGACAGATTATCCTTATATATATTACTTATTAATCAAGTAAAATAAAATAATAAAAATTATAAGGATAATTATAAAGATAATCAATAATTATCTTTAAACTTATCCTTATACTTATTAACAAAATAAGTATGTATATTAATAAGTATAAGGATAATTATTTTATTAATTATGTACATACTTATTTTATTAATAAGTATAAGGATAATTACTGATTATACTTATAATTTTTTATTATTTTATTTTATTAATTAATAAGTAGTATGTATGAGGATAATTAGGATAATCAGTAATTGGGCCAATTTTTTTTGTTGGCCGCTACTCCCTCTAGCGGTTGGGGCTTAATAAATTAAAAATCCTCTCTTTGTTGTAGCTAGAGGAGTAGCTATGTCGATCAAAACGTCGACATTTTGATCGCCACTACTCCTCTAAGCGCTTAGCGAGAGAGGATTTTAATATTTATTGATGGCCGCTTACTCCTCTAGCGGTCCGGGCATTCATCTCAAATTTATTAACTCTAATATTGACTATTAGATTAGCGTTACATTTGAAATAAAGAAATAATAGCTAACGTTTTCCACGGATAATTTCCCTATATATATATATATATGAAAATCATCCATAAGAAACGTTTTCTGTGGACACTATTCAGCAAACAAGCTTTCATCCGTTGATCTAGACAATGGAAGGCTTAGATCTGGTCAAATAATACCCCTCACCATAAATTGCGACAAAGGCCAGAATTCTTTATGCTTTTTAAATGATGGTTTATTTCACATATGCCCATAACAATCCAATACTACCCTGCCGCTACAGGCTCATGCGATAGGGGCTAACATCATTGACCTACATTTATGGCTTTAACCGGCTTTTATGACAATTTGACAACTTTTTCCGGCTTTTATGTGTTAGAATTTATGCCCTAGAGGCCAATTATTTGATATAATTACTTAACGTTTTGATATTATATTTGATTGAATAAATAAATGATTTTACTATGGTTTTATTTACTGCATTATATAAATGTTAACATAATAAAAATCCTTAGAATATTGATACAAATTATATAGTTCAAGTATGTGACTTGAACATGAGATTATATATTTACAATTAGTATCATTGTTCTTAAATGTCCCTAGTCGAGTATCATTGTTGATGGGACAACAATGATGCATTAAGACTAGTATGTGGATCGACCATGACCAAATCTCATTGGTCATAAATATATGAGATATTAAGTCAATGCGATAGCATAGGTACATGTTAGAGAACGATGTAACGGATGTAATCCACCATAAGAATTCTATGTGGAGCATTATGCGAAGTGTCATTAGCAATTCTCATAGTGACAATGATGTAATGGTCCTCCGACCGAAATCACTATATTTTCTACACGGAATTTATGTATTTTGATATCATCAAATATCACCTTTAATAGGGTGGACTATAAAGGTGATTATTGGGTACATCATGAATCGTGTGAGTAATATGAGTGATCTAGATGGAATTTAACCCTCCTATGTATTAGGGGTGATATCTATAGGCCTCTTGATTGAGTAGGACTATGAAATGCATGGCCATGCTCAAATAGTGATTTGTTTCATATAGTCTACTCATTGATCAAGAAAAACTCAGATTAAATTATGAAGAGTATGACACATTCCATGACTCGAGTTTAATCTAGGAAATTAAGGTTAAAAGGATTAAATTACATTGAAACATTGGTCACTAAAAGATTGCATCGAATCATCGATCTTATTATTACTTGGGTAGCAGTGATGCATTACTAGATGCCGCTCACTGTTTATAATTTTATAATATGATTTTAAAATTATTGCCAACATAATAATAACCTATAGGGTCACACACATAGAACGTAATTAAAAGGAAATTAATTTAAATTATAAAGATTTAAATATGTCAATATGATTGTTAGTATTTAAATTACGAATTTAAATTAATAGGATAATTTATATATAGGTATATTAATTAAGTAAGACTTAATTAAGATATATATATATATATATATATATATTCGGATGTTATTAAATTAGGTTTTGAATAATTCCTTTTAATCGCTATATATATGATATGTAGCAGCCATTTTAGGTATTATTCATTAACCAAAACCCTAGCCGCTCTTAGAGAGAGACTAGAGAGAAAACAGTTTCAGAAAATCCTCATCCTTGGTGGCTAGTACCGCGTTTCCTTCTTCTGCAGATCGTAGGACGATTCGTGTGGAGCGTTCGTGTGGATACCGTAGAGACGCAGTCTATTTGAATTGCGTTGGAGATTCGACCGCATCGATTCTAGCTTTAACAATTGGTATAATTTCTAACCTCTTAATTAATTGAATTTTTCGCATGGATCCTGTTTTAGGGTTTCGAAATTGCCTTTAATTGGTTTATTTCCGTTGCGTTTCTATGCCGAAACCCAACATTATGACAATCACGGATTTTAATATAATGCCGCTATAGCTTGTAGCGATAGGGACCATTTTTTTTTAAATACCGAGCTTACTTCTTCAGTTGTTGAATTATTTCTCCAACCTTTCCTCTCACAGATATCATGTCTTAGTTTCCTCTCGAAATTTCTTTCCTTTTTTACAGCTTTGGTTTGTAAGCTGATGTAGTTGCCCACTTTTAATCTGAAGTCCAAGTTGAAAGTGCATGCTGCGTTTCTTCCTTCTTATTTCAGAATGGCATACACCATACCTGATCATAAAAGGTTTGTATCAAGTTCTTCAGATTTTGTTGCTAGCTTAAATTATGAAAATACATCTGAGTTTGTAAGTGAAGTTGAAAGTAGTAAATCTGAATTGGTGCCATACGTTGGTCAATTATTTTCTAAGTTGGAAGAAGTTGAATTTTTTTACAGGTTATATGCTAAAAAATGGTTTTGAGATTAGAATTGCAACTAGTCATAAACATGCTGGTACTAATGATGTGACGGATAGGTTGTATGTGTGTAAAAAAGCCGATACACCAATTTCTGTAAAGAGTTTGCCTGATGATGAAGATGGTAGTAAGAAAATAACTAGGCAGCGAGACTCTATAAGACGCACATTATGCAAAGCTAGAATATATGTTGTTCATAATAAGAAAGAAGATAATTGGCGTATTTCTACTATTGAATTAGAGCACAATCAGCATCTAGTGACCCCTACCAAGGTAGATTTGATTGAGACACATAGAAATATTACTCCGATTGCATGAAATTTAATTGACACTTTAAATAAGTCCGGTATTGGACCTAGTAGGATGATGAACGTTTTGAGCACAATGGGTGGCGGGTTGCAAAATGTTCATTTTTCTAATATAATGTTCAGAATGTGGTTAGAGATTTAAGGCGTGATTCTGCAGATGAAAATGATGCACAAGCTGCTGTAGATTATTTGCAAAAACTTGCATCCAGAACAGCGAGTAAATTTTTTTATCGTGTCAAACCAGATGCAACAAATCGCATAGCATGCATTTTGTGGGTTGACGCCCTATCAAGGTCTATGTATCAACATTTTGGAGATGTTGTGACATTTGACAGTACGTACAGGACAACTAAGTATGACATGCCGTTTGTTCCTTTTACCAGGGTTAACCACCATTTTCAATCTATATTATTTAGATCTGCATTGTTAAGGGATGAGACAGAGAACACTTTCGTTTGGGTATTAGAGACATGGCTCGAAGCCATGGACTACAAGACTCCTATAACCATCATCACTGACCAGGACAAAGACATGAGTAATGCTATTGCTAAAGTACTCCCTTTAACTTATCACTTATTGTGTTCTTGGCATATTAGCAACAAATTTCCTGAGAAATTGCATAATGTTTATTCTGAGCACCCATCCTTCAAAGACCAGTTTAACAATTGTGTGTATAATTCATTATCCATCGGGGAGTTTGAAGAGCGTTGGCAGATTCTGTTGAGGAATTATGAATTGTATAACAATGAGTGGATTAGAAGTTTGTATGATGTACGAGAGAAATGGATTCCAGCATATACAAAGAGATATTTTGCCGCGGGAATGACAACCACTGGAAGAAGCGAGAGCATGAAAGAATTTGTAGTGTAGGGTCAGAAGGCTATAGAAAGACAATTTATCAGAGAGAGGAAGGCCGACTACATAACACAACATCAGAAAAAGAAATTTGGTACTCGGGTCATCTTTGGAAGTGCATGTTGCGCAGGTGTACACAAAAGAGATGTACAGACGTTTTCAGCTTCAAATCGTCGATTCCATGAAGTACAATGTTATTAAAGTTAGTCAGTTGTGTGGCCCTGAAACAAAGGTTTATGCAGTGTATAAGACAGATGTAGAGGAAAACAGTGGAAGATATAAAGAAATCGTAAACAATCGTCAGCTGGGGTCGGTAACATGTAATTAATTGTCAATTATTTTCACATTCTGGTGAATTATGCAGGCACATCTTGAGATTTTTCTTGGCTAAGAGTATTTCCCAAATTCTGAGCGATATAATTCTTTCTCGTTGGACAAGAAACGCGAACCAAACAGCTGTTGAAGAATTACCCTTTAGCCCAACAACTGTTGACTTTGAACAAGATCAAGCAATGCGTTTTAATCATTTAATAACTGATTGCACGGAGTTAGCCAGTAAAGCTGCTTTCTCAGTTCGAGGTTACAAAACTCACCTTAAGTTGAATGCACGAGGAAAAGCATTAATTGACTAGTGTGATCTAGATGAGAACCTTACTGAATTGGCAGACAATGACATTGATTGCACTGTCGGTGATACTCCTCAGACAATGGGCTATGATAATGACGATGAAGATGCAGAGGAAGAAGCGAAAGACCATGCGTTTTTTCCACCAGTTATTTCTCAAACAAAGGGCCGCAAAAAATAATCAAGGTTAAAGAGTGCATTTGAGAAAATAGTGGGTTCTAAACCTCATCGAAAATGTGCAATTTGTGGCTTTGAAACTGACCATGATAAGCGCAATCACTAGCGCGTGTTAGGGATTCCTGAGCCTAAAAAATAGCTCTCAGTTGTATTATATAACCTATGTTTTTATTTATGCGAGGAGTGTATTATGTAAGCTATTAATTTATTTATGCTCAGTTGTATTATGTAAGCTATGTTTTTATTTATGCTCAGTTGTATTTCCCTCAGTTATATTATTTAAGCTGTGTTGTTATTATTAATAATTACTAATAGATTTGGAATTAATAATAATAATATCAAATAAACAGCGGCAAACATTAAACGGTAAACATAAACAGGAACTTTCATAGATTTCATAATTAGTTGGCCAATATTTACACTAAATATCATCCACATACAGAAGTTTAGCTTGACATCTAAAGAGTTCCCACGCATATCAGTATCGAAATACCATTAAATCTTCTTCGGACCATTTTTCTGTACGAATATTTACACTGCTCCTGACAAAGTTATATAATTACCCAAACACATAAATCACAAAAAAAATTTCTTAATAAATACTTCACATGCATATTGTAAATCTAATTTTATTTATTTTTCACATGCATATATATAGACATAGTAATAATTACAAAATAATAACTACTTCACATACATATTCTTGCGTATTTTTCTTAATAACAACTTCGCATGCATATTTATATTTTTCTTAATCACAAAATAACTACTTTACATGCATATATATATAGACATAGTAATAATTACAAAATAATAACTACTTCACATGCATATTCTTGCGTATTTTTCTTAATAACAACTTCACATGCATATTTATATTTTTCTTAATCATAAAATAACTACTTTACAAGCATATATATAGACATAGTAATAATTGAATATTTTTCTAACAAATTTAAACTTCAATTTTATTATAAATACATTTTTAAAAAATAATTAAAATATTTATTTATTTTAAATTGAATATTTTAAAAAAAAAACTTACCAAAAAAATATTTGCTAATGAAAATTTGTTGATGAACCAGTTCTAATGTCCCTTTCTCTTATGCCAATCTCCTTTGCTTTGCTATTTGAATGGAAAATTAACAACCGGTAAGGGAAGGAATGTGTAGCGACAGAGGAAGAATAGAATGAGGGAAGTTTTGAGAGGGAGAGAGACGAGCGGCATGAGGATATAAGGAAGGAGCCTTCCGCTACAGGCTGTAGCGGTAGGAGTTATTGCAAACATCGTATTATGTGCATTTTTTTGGGCAACGTGCGTTTTTTTAGCATTTGGCAGCGTTTGGTGTAAGACCCCAACTTTTATGAATAAAGATTAATTTTCTCTATATGGTGTGGATTTGATATAATGTTATAGTTATTGGTAATATTTTTAAATTTTACAAAGTAAGCAAGTTGTTATAAAATATTCGTTTGGTCGGGGAATATTCTTTTTGTCGGGGAATATTCGTACGACGACACAATCATTAGTGGACCCTATAATGTAATTATTGTTTGAGATAGAAAAGCGACAAAATTATCTTTTTATAAAAATAACGGCGGAAGTTTTACCGTTAACTGTTGAAATACCCGGTAATAAAGGTACAGTATTACGTGTGGTTGCATAATAGTACACGGTATTGATTATTGATGCTTACATTAGAAGTCACTCAGTTATACTCAATTATTGCTACAGTAATTGTTGCATCATACTTCTTATATTATTGATTCAATTATTGTCACAGTATCATCTGTATAATATGTTATATTATTAAATCAATAATTGAGACAACAAGTTATAATATTAATGATTAATAATTGTTGAAAGATTAAATATGTGTTGATTAAAAATAAAATGATTTATGGTAATATTTATTCAATCCTTGATGTATATAAAGAGTCTATTATGAGACATTTTTGGTAAGTTTGGTTATTCTATGGGGGCCCATATCTCATCATCTAAGAGTCTCTTTCGCCAATAGTAATTACCTTTACCAGACGTCAAACCACTTGTCGTTTCATATTACAGGCGTCGAACCAATTCTCGTTTCACATTACAGGCGTTGAACCAATTGTCGTTTCACATTACAGGTGTCGAACCAATTGTCGTTTCACATTACAGGCGTCGAACCAATTGTCGTTTCACATTACAGACGTCAAACCACTTGGTGTTTCACATTATAGGCGTCAAACCACTTGCCGTTTCATATTACAAGCGCCGAACCAATTGTCGTTTCACATTACAGGCGTCGAACCAATTGTCTTTTCTCATTACAGGCGTCAAACCACTTGGTGTTTCACATTACAGGCGTCAAACCACTTTTCTTTTCACATCACCAGTCGTCAAGCCACTTGCCTTTTCACATTGCAAGTGCTAAGCTAGAAATCTTCTATAAATAGAGGCCTAGTTCTTCATTATTTTTCAGGAATTCATTCAAGCTATAGAGAGAGAAAGTATAGAGAGAATAAGAGAGAAAGAAGAAGAGTATTATGTTACTACAAGATCTTTGCGATTCAATATCCTACTAATGTAAGGGGTGTTATTTCTTTTGTATTCATGAAGAGAACTTCATTATTCCATTCTTTATTATTCTCATTGGAATAACCTTTGATACGCTTAATACGCTATACTTGGTGAAATTCTTCTATTATTCCATTCTTTATCATTCTGTTAGAATATCCTGTTTGTGCTTTACGCATGACCTGGTTCCATTATTTATTATTCTGTTAGAATAACATGTCTGTGCTTTACGCATGACCTGGTTCCATTATTTATTATTCTGTTGGAATATCCTGTCAGTGCGTTTACGCAGGACCTGGTTCCATTTTTTATTATTCTGTTAGAATAACCTGTATGTGCGGTCTATCGCATGCTTGGTGAATTCTTTTATTATTCAATTCGTTATTATACTCAGTTGGTTAAAGCTTTGACTTCTATACTCCATGAAATTAGTGGAATATCCTTGATATTTACGCTTCATCCAGTATCTTTTCATGGAAATATTCTTCTGAGAATTCTTAAATTTTACACCAAGCGAGATCATGTTGACAATTTGGACGTTATTGGTTCCTGGATAAATTAATTCTTGAACTTGTTTTATTGAATTCCTATATCATTATCATCATCCTCATGTTTATATTCTGTTGAAAGTCATCTGTGGCCTTTAGTGCATAGATGGACTTGGTATGATTATGACCAGGGATTATTCGGTATAATCATGACCGTAATGTTACAAATGATGTGGTAAAAGTCCTCATTGGCCCGTAGTGCGTTGATGGATAGTTGTTGGCATGATCATGACCATTGATGAAAACACGAATATCCTTGGCCTGTAGTGCATGTATAATTTGTGGTTGTGATATTAATGAATATCATTGGCCGTAGTGCAGGGATGATGTGGATTATTTATTAAGCTGAGTCTCAACTATAAAAGTATTGAAAAACCTTTTAAATCATAGAAGATAGTAGATTTTATTCTCTACTTGACTCTTCTAATGGATTGCTTGTCTGCATTTAGCGATTAAACTTGATGTTTGTTATATTGTATCGGTTTAACTGCTTTGTTGAAGGTTAACGATAATTTATTCTGCACTATCTTAGTCATAATATTTCTTACTGGGCTAGTTGAGCTCACCCTTTTGCTTTCATTGTTCTCTTTAGGAAATGAGAACATAGCAAGGACTAGTCGGGGTACAGAGTGACGGTCCAGATGATAGCATTAGTAGTCCTAACTATTCTATGAAATAGTGTGACAATAAATGTATTGAGGACTTATTTTTAGTTTGAATACTGTCTAGAGGATAATATTTGTATTAAAACTCACAGCTTATGTTGTATATTGAAGATTGTATTTGTATTCTGTACCATGTATTTGGCGACTCAGAATAGGTGATGTATACCTATTTTGGGGGCATCACAGTTGGTATCAAAGCTTAGGGATATGATCCCTGGCTAAGATGTGAGACTAGAACTAGGAGGGGAGAGACGGGGAATTCCTTCGCTAGTATGACCTACCTAAGTTTATTTGGTATTTAATTGGTCGGTCAGAGTATAAGGATATTATGTTGCATGTCAATTAACCCTTGTTTTGTGGCAGTATTTGAAAATGACATCCGAGAATGTGGAGATAAGAAATGGAGCACATGAAACCGTTGAGTCACCAACGATCAATACCCAGGATAATGTGCAACAAGAAGACCATAATCCTCAGATAAACAACAATACCGATCAAATGACGAACGATGGCAGAGACGTGGATAAAGCGGATCACCAAGATATTTGATGTCTTGGGATGCTCGAGGAGCAAAAGGTTCCTTTTGCCACCTTTATGTTCTTGAGGAGAAGCAGATTCACGGTGGGAATCGGTAAAAGCGTACTCAACCCGCCCAGACCAAGATGACTTGGGAGAAGTTCCAAGAATTGTTCAACGACAAGTACTTTCCCGAAAGTATTCGTCACATGAAAGAGGTAGAGTTCATCAAGCTGGAGCAAAATAACATAACCGTGTCGCAGTACGAAGCCAAGTTTGCCGAATTGTCCTGGTTTGCGTCCCATTTGGTTGATAATGAGGGGAGAATGACGCGAATGTTTCTAAGAGGTTTGAAACCCGAGATACGTCAATATCTTATCTCTCATAAACTGTGTTTGTATTCAGATGTTGTAAATAGGGCTCAGTTATTGGAGCGCGATAAGGAGTTAACCCAACCAAGAGAGAGCAGCCGACAAGTCGATAATACCAGTGGTAGTAGTCATCAAAGCGGTGACAACAAACGTGGAGGAAATCAACATGCCAGAAATGGTAACCACTTCGGTGGTAATCATGGCCAAGATAATAGAAGTGGAAATTTCAAGAAGAGGAGATTTAATAATGATGGAAAGACGTCAGCACCAGCACCTATTGTTAAAGAAGGAGAACGACCACCGGTCGTATGTTTCAAATACGGACAGGAGGGACACATCGGTCAAACCATGCACGCAGCGATCAAAAGCATGTTACAATTGTGGAAAAGAAGGTCACCTAGCCCAATTTTGTCGTGCACCAAAGTTAAGTCCAGCTGGGATGGAGGCATCAAAAGCAGTCCCAGACAAGACAAAATCGGTAGTTCAAGGGAGAGCATTTGTCGTAACTTCCCAAAAAGCGAGGAATCCGAACGAGGTGATCACGGGTAAGCTAATCATAAACTCTAGCAATGTCTATACCTTATTTGATACCGGTTCTACCCATTCTTTTATTTCTCCTACTTGCGCTCAACGTTTAAATTTGACTCCGGAGAAATTAGACTTTGACTTATCTCTCGTTGAACTCCGTTGGGGAAACCTTTATTACATCCATGGTTTATAAGTCTTGTTTGATTCAAATCGGCAACCGCGACGTTACTATAACTGTCGATCTTATCCTCACCTCTTCGTCATACCAGGTATGTACACTAATTTCGAGGACGAAATTTTATAAGAATGGGAGGTTGTAAGACCCCAACTTTTATGAATAAAGATTAATTTTCTCTATATATCATTTTTGAATATTACGGTGTGGATTTGATATAATGTTATAGTTGTGGGTAATATTTTTAACTTTTTTAAAGTAAGCAAGTTGTTATAAAATATTCGTTTGGTCGGGAATATTCTTTTGTTTGGGAATATTCGCATTTACGACACAATCATCATTGGTGGACCCCATAATGTAATTATTATTTGGAGTTAGAAAATGACAAAATTATCTTTTTATAAAAATAACGGTATAAGTTTTACCGTTAACTGTTGAAATACCCGGTAATAAAGGTACAGTATTACGCGTGGTTGCATAGTTGCACACAGTATTGATTATTGATGCTTACGTGAGAAGTCACTCAGTTATACTCAATTATTGCTACAGTAATTGCTGCATCATCTCTTATATTATTGATTTAATTATTGTCACAGTATCATCTATATAATATATTATATTATTAAATCAATAATTGAGACGACAAGTTATAATATTAATGATTAATAATTTTTGAAAGATTAAATATGTGTTGATTAAAAATAAAATGATTTGTGGTAATATTTATTCAATCATTGATGTATATAAAGAGTCTATTATGAGACGTTTGTGGTAAGTTTGGTTATTCTATGGGGGCCCATATGTCATCATCTAAGAGTCTCTTTCGCCAATAGTAATTACCTTTACTAGACGTCAAACCACTTGTCGTTTTATATTACAGGCGTCGAACCAATTGTCGTTTCACATTACAGGAGTCGAACTAATTGTCGTTTCACATTACAGGCATCGAACCAATTGTCGTTTCACATTACAGACGTCGAACCACTTGGTGTTTCACATTACAGGCGTCGAACCAATTGTCGTTTCACATTACAGGCGTCGAACCAATTGTCGTTTCACATTACAGGCGTCGAACCAATCGTCGTTTCACATTACACGCGTCAAACCACTTGGTGTTTAACATTACAGGCGTCAAACCACTTTTCTTTTCACATCACCAGTCGTCAAGCCACTTGCCTTTTCACATTGCAAGTGCTAAGCTAGAAATCTTCTATAAATAGAGGCCTAGTTCTTCATTATTTTTCACGAATTCATTCAAGCTATAGAGAGAGAAAGTATAGAGAGAATAAGAGAAAGAAGAAGAGTATTCACATTACTACACTCGCATTCAATCTCCTACTAATGTAAGGGGTGTTATTTCTTTTGTATTCATGAAGAAAACTTCTGTTATTCCATTCTTTATTATTCTGTTGGAATAACCTGTATACGCGGACTACCCTATACTTGGTGAAATTCTTCTATTATTCCATTCTTTATCATTCTGTTGGAACATCCTGTCTGTGCTTTACGCATGACCTGGTTCCATTATTTATTATTCTGTTGGAATCTGTTGGAATAACATGTCTGTGCTTTACGCATGACCTGGTTCCATTATTTATTATTCTGTTGGAATATCATGTCTGTGCGTTTACGCAGGACCTGGTTCAATTATTTATTATTATGTTGGAATAACCTGTCTGTGCGGTCTGTCGCATGCTTGGTGAATTATTTTGTTATTCCATTCGTTATTATATTCAGTTGGTTAAAACTTTGACTTATATACTCCATGAAATTAGTGGAATATCCTTGATATTTAAGCGCTTCATCCATAGATTTTTCATGGAAATATTCTTCCGAGCATTCTTAAATTTTACACCACAAAGCGATGTCATGTTGACAATTTGGACGTTATTGGTTCCTGGATAAATTAATTCTTGAACTTGTTTTATTGAATTCCTATATCATTATCATCATCCTCATGTTTATATTCTGTTGAAAGTCATCTGTGGCCTTTAGTGCATAGATGGACTTGGTATGATTATGACCAGGGATTATTCGGTATAATCATGACCGTAATGTTACAAATGATGTGGTAAAAGTCCTCATTGGCCCGTAGTGCGTTGATGGATAGTTGTTGGCATGATCATGACCATTGATGAAAACACGAATATCCTTGGCCTGTAGTGCATGTATAATTTGTGGTTGTGATATTAATGAATATCATTGGCCGTAGTGCAGGGATGATGTGGATTATTTATTAAGCTGAGTCTCAACTATAAAAGTATTGAAAAACCTTTTAAATCATAGAAGATAGTAGATTTTATTCTCTACTTGACTCTTCTAATGGATTGCTTGTACCGCTGCAGTTAAACTTGATGTTTGTTATATTGTATCAGTTTAACACTGTTGAAGGTTAACGATAATTTATTCTGCACTATCTTAGTCATAATATTTCTTACTGGGCTAGTTGAGCTCACCCTTTTGCTTTCATTGTTCTCTTTAGGAAATGAGAACATAGCAAGGACTAGTCGGGGTACAGAGTGACGGTCCAGATGATAGCATTAGTAGTCCTAACTATTCTATGAAATAGTGTGACAATAAATGTATTGAGGACTTATTTTTAGTTTGAATACTGTCTAGAGGATAATATTTGTATTAAAACTCACAGCTTATGTTGTATATTGAAGATTGTATTTGTATTCTGTACCATGTATTTGGCGACTCAGAATAGGTGATGTATACCTATTTTGGGGGCATCACAGTTGGTATCAAAGCTTAGGGATATGATCCCTGGCTAAGATGTGAGACTAGAACTAGGAGGGAGAGACGGGAATTCCTTCGCTAGTATGACCTACCTAAGTTTATTTGGTATTTAATTGGTCTCACGTAGTATAAGGATATTATGTTGCATGTCAATTAACCCTTGTTTTGTGGCAGTATTTGAAAATGACATCCGAGAATGTGGAGATAAGAAATGGAGCACATGAAACCGTTGAGTCACCAACGATCAATACCCAGGATAATGTGCAACAAGAAGACCATAATCCTCAGATAAACAACAATACCGATCAAATGACGAACGATGGCAGAGACGTGGATAAAGCAGATCACCAAGATATTTGATGTCTTGGGATGCTCCGAGGAGCAAAAGGTTCCTTTTGCCACCTTTATGTTGCGAGGAGAAGCATTCATCGGTGGGAATCCAGTAAAGCGTACTCAACCCGCCAGACCAAGATGACTTGGGAGAAGTTCCAAGAATTGTTCAACGACAAGTACTTTCCCGAAAGTATTCGTCACATGAAAGAGGTAGAGTTCATCAAGCTGGAGCAAAATAACATAACCGTGTCGCAGTACGAAGCCAAGTTTGCCGAATTGTCCTGGTTTGCGTCCCATTTGGTTGATAATGAGGGGAGAATGACGCGAATGTTTCTAAGAGGTTTGAAACCCGAGATACGTCAATATCTTATCTCTCATAAACTGTGTTTGTATTCGGGATGTTGTAAATAGGGCTCTCGCTTATTGGAGCGCGATAAGGAGTTAACCCAACCAAGAGAGAAGCGGTGACAAGTCGATAATACCAAAGGGGTAGTAGTCATCAAAGCGGTGACAACAAACGTGGAGGAAATCAACATGCCGAAATGGTAACCACTTCTTGGTAATCATGGCCAAGATAATAGAAGTGGAAATTTCAAGAAGAGAGATTTAATAATGATGGAAAGACGCGTCGACCAAAGACCTATTGTTAAAGAAGGAGAACGACCACCGGTCGTATGTTTCAAATACGGACAGGAGGGACACATCAGTCCAAACTGTACGCAGCAGTCAAAAGCATGTTACAATTGTGGAAAAGAAGGTCACCTAGCCCAATTTTGTCGTGCACCAAAGTTAAGTCCAGCTGGGATGGAGGCATCAAAAGCAGTCCCAGACAAGACAAAATCGGTAGTTCAAGGGAGAGCATTTGTCGTAACTTCCCAAAAAGCGAGGAATCCGAACGAGGTGACCACGGGTAAGCTAATCATAAACTCTAGCAATGTCTATACCTTATTTGATACCGGTTCTACCCATTCTTTTATTTCTCCTACTTGCGCTCAACGTTTAAATTTGACTCCGGAGAAATTAGACTTTGACTTATCTGTTGAACTCCGTTGGGGGAAACCTTTATTACATCCATGGTTTATAAGTCTTGTTTGATTCAAATCGGCAACCGCACGTTACCTGTCGATCTTATCCTCACCTCTTCGTCATACCAGGTATGTACACTAATTTCGAGGACGAAATTTTATAAGAATGGGAGGTTGTAAGACCCCAACTTTTATGAATAAAGATTAATTTTCTCTATATATCATTTTTGAATATTACGGTGTGGATTTGATATAATGTTATAGTTGTGGGTAATATTTTTAACTTTTTTAAAGTAAGCAAGTTGTTATAAAATATTCGTTTGGTCGGGGAATATTCTTTTTGTCGGGGAATATTCGTACGACGACACAATCATTGGTGGACCCCATAACAGAATTATTGTCGGAGTTAGAAAATGACAAAATTATCTTTTTATAAAAATAACGGTATAAGTTTTACCGTTAACTGTTGAAATACCCGGTAATAAAGGTACAGTATTACGCGTGGTTGCATAGTTGCACACAGTATTGATTATTGATGCTTACGTGAGAAGTCACTCGCTTATACTCAATTATTGCTACGAAATTCTTTGCACATCATCTCTTATATTATTGATTTAATTATTGTCACAGTATCATCTATATAATATATTATATTATTAAATCAATAATTGAGACGACAAGTTATAATATTAATGATTAATAATTTTTGAAAGATTAAATATGTGTTGATTAAAAATAAAATGATTTGTGGTAATATTTATTCAATCATTGATGTATATAAAGAGTCTATTATGAGACGTTTGTGGTAAGTTTGGTTATTCTATGGGGGCCCATATGTCATCATCTAAGAGTCTCTTTCGCCAATAGTAATTACCTTTACTAGACGTCAAACCACTTGTCGTTTTATATTACAGGCGTCGAACCAATTGTCGTTTCACATTACAGGAGTCGAACTAATTGTCGTTTCACATTACAGGCATCGAACCAATTGTCGTTTCACATTACGTGACGTCGAACCACTTGGTGTTTCACATTACAAAGGCCGAACCAATTGTCGCTTTCACATTACAAAGGCCGAACCAATTGTCGCTTTCACATTATTAAAAGGCCAACCAATCGTCGTTTCACATTACACGCCAAACCACTTGGTGTTTAACATTACAAAGCGCCAAACCACTTTTCTTTTCACATCACTATCAAATCAAGCCACTTGCCTTTTCACATTGCAAGTGCTAAGCTAGAAATCTTCTATAAATAGAGGCCTAGTTCTTCATTATTTTCACGAAATCATTTCAAGCTATAGAGAGAAAAGTATAGAGAATAAGAGAGAAGAAGAAGAGTATTCTGTTACTACACTCTGCGAGATTCAATCTCCTACTAATGTAAGGGGTGTTATTTCTTTTGTATTCATGAAGAAAACTTCATTATTCCATTCTTTATTATTCATTGAATAACTCAGATACGCGACTACCCTATACTTGGTGAAATTCTTCTATTATTCCATTCTTTATCATTCTCATTGGAACATCCTTGTCTGCATGCTTTTACGATGACCGGTTCCATTATTTATTATTCTGTTGGAATCATTGAATAACATATACATCCGTGCTGTTTTACGCATTAACCGGTTCCATTATTTATTATTCTGTTGGAATATCATGTCTGTGCGTTTACGCAGGACCTGGTTCAATTATTTATTATTATATTGGAATAACCTGTCTGTGCGGTCTGTCGCATGCTTGGTGAATTATTTTGTTATTCCATTCGTTATTATATTCAGTTGGTTAAAACTTTGACTTATATACTCCATGAAATTAGTGGAATATCCTTGATATTTGCGCTTCATCCAGTATCTTTTCATGGAAATATTCTTCTGAGCATTCTTAAATTTTACACCACAAAGCAGTATCATGTTGACAATTTGGACGTTATTGGTTCCTGGATAAATTAATTCTTGAACTTGTTTTATTGAATTCCTATATCATTGTCATCATCCTCATGTTTATATTCTATTGAAAGTCATCTCATGCATGTAGTGCATAGATGGACTTGGTATGATTATGACCGAGGATCATTCGATATAATCATGACCAGTAATGTTACAAATGATGTGGTAAAGTCCTCATCGGCCAGTGAAAGTTGATGGATGATTGTTGGCATGATCATGACCATTGATGAAAACATGAATATCCTCGGCCCGTAGTGCATGGATAATTTGTGGTTGTGATACTAATGAATATCATCGGGTCAGAAAAGGGATGATGTGGATTATTTATTAAGTCGAGTCTCAAATGATAAAAGTATTGAAAAACCTTTTAAATCATGTAAGATAGTAGATTTTATTCTCTACTTGACTCTTCTAATGGATTGCTTGTTCCATCGCAGCTTAAACTTGATGTTTGTTATATTGTATCGGTTTAACACTTTGTTGAAGGCTAACGATAATTTATTATGCATTATCTTAATCATAATATTTCTTCGGGCCGATTGAGCTCACCTTTTTTACTTTCATTGTTCTCTTTAGGAAATGAGAACGTAGCAGGACTAGTCGACTAATCAGCAGTGGACGGTCCGGATGATAAGATTAATAGTCCTCACTATTCTATGAAATAGTGTGACAATAAATGTATTGAGGACTTATTTTGAGTTTGAATACTGTCTAGATGACAATATTTGTATTAAAACTCACAGCTTATGTTGTATATTGAAGATTGTATTTTGTATTTTGTACCATGTATTTGGCGACTCAGAATAGGTGATGTATACCTATTTTGGGGGCGTCACATTTGGGCAGCGTGCAGCGTTTGGGCAACGTGCATTTTTTTGGCATCCGTGCTATTAGTCAAAGTTCACCGCCGCCATGAAAGTTCTAGCGGTAAGGTGCCACACATATATCTTGAGGGCAACTTAGTAACTTCGCCAATGTTTTTGGATAGTGAGATCGTTACGCAAAGCTATAGCGGCATGGGTATTATTTGACCAGATCTAAGCCTTTCATTGTCCAGATCAACTGATGAAAGCTTGTTTGCTGAACACTGTCCATAGCAAACGTTTGCTATGGATGATTTTCCATATATATATATATATATATATATATATTAGTGTTTAATGTTTATGGACTATGAAGCTTTATGATAAGTTGGTCAAACCACTCCCCTCATCAACCATGCATGTCAGCCTCTCAACATTATTTGGAATATACTTCTTTCATTTCAAGTTATAAGATTATTATCAAAAGTTTATTTGAAATATTTTTAAATTCAGAATTGATAAGATTTATTAAAAATTATGAAATATAAATAATATAATTAGAAGTATTTTTTAGATATTTTATAATATTTATTATTATATTGATTAAAATTTAAATAAACTTATATTAATTTAAAATTTAAAATTATCTCAAATTGATTTATGAAATTAATAATAATTGTATATTTTGAAATGGATGAATAACTTGAATATTAAATAGCGAGATTAAAAAAAGGTAGAATACAGAAAAGCATATCTCAAATTGAGTTGAGAAGTTACTTGAGTGTTAGAGCTGAGATAGAGAAAAAGTAGAATACAAAAAAGCACATAACAAAAGTTATTTCTGCATTTATGATTTGATCTTAACACTTTTAAAAGTTAATTTAAAATATTTTTAAATTTAAATTATAAAAAATTATTATAAAATATGAAATAATAGATATTATAATAATTTTAGATAGTTTGTAATAGTTAACATTATATTGACTAAAATTAATAAATATATGTCAATTTTAAATAATAAAATATTGATTTAATAATAATCTTTTAATTTAAAATGCGAAAAAAAATATAAGAATATGTGCGTAATCAGTATGCACGTCAAAGGCAATAGCAAACGCAATGCTTAGGTATTATTTAAGTCATTTTAATTGGAATGGGTCAAAAAGGAAAGCCTCATGGAGACTTGTTATAAAAATCATTTTGTGCTAACACCAATTTTATTAGTCGCAATTCTCAAACAGAAACTCGCCGGTTTGTGGCATAAAATCAGATAATTAGCCCTGCACAACAATAATACATGTATATACCCGAGCAGTTCAGGAACTTTTCTTTCCACAGTTTATGATATGACAAAGACATTGCCTGGTCATTTGGGATATTGACGCATGTATGTTTCAAATTTATGATCACATGATCAAATTGTAGAGTTTTCTGGTGTTCAAGCAGATTGGAATATATACCTTCTTTCATTCGGTCAGCCTAAACAACACGAATCTCTCTTTAGCTTCTCTCAACTCTCTACTTATGTTGTACAATAGTCAATTTACAGAGAATAACTAAGTTAATCATCATTCTTTGAGTAAATATTCAGAAATATTAACTAAGTTAGGATTAAGCCAGTTACAATGATATATTATGGCTTTTCTATCTCCGGTTAAATCTTAATATCTACAAAACTTTCAAAGAAACAAATTAAAGTTTTCGAGATTGTTAGAATTATATTTTTTAAGTGAATAAATTGTTTCTCACTACTAAAATTTACATATATAAAACATGTATTCTACACATCTCTCGCCTTTTTTTCTTTCCTTCTTTTCTAACAATTTACGACTCCTGCACTAGCTAAACATCCTCCCTGTCTACAGAAAAATCAGGCTCATCCGGTTTAAACAACTTGGGCATCTTAAGGCTAGAAGAAGAACGACTAACCACCGGAACCTTCTGAACAGCCCCTCTTCTTGTATTGGCAGCAAATTTTGAAGCCAAAATTGTGGCTCCAAGATGCTGAGCATTACCTGGGCTATTATCCACCCAAGACCGATCACCATTTCCATCGTCATAGTTTCCACCAGCTAGCTCATCACCACTGTAACGTACTTGGTCAAAGCTTGGCTCATTGTAATAATTCTCTTGTAGAGCCAACTCCTTTGCCAATTTTCTCCTTTTGTACCTTCGCCATGAAGCTTGCAGGTAACAAGCACCCCATGTTCTCCACTGGTGAGAATAGTACCTGAATGCATGTTGAAGCTTCTTGCTGTGAAGATGCCTAAACTGATTCGAAACAAACTTGAGGTCTTCAGCTCGAAGGGCAAAAGCTTCGACTTCCGTAAGCGTTCGAACAGTCCTAGTTGAAGAAGGCAAATTTAAACTCAAGTTGGGCAATAAGGCCCATGTCAGTAATTCCTCTCCACAGAAGTCGCCAGGTCTAAGGGTGATAGAGTTGAAGAACCCCGACCTTCCTCCGTTGGTTGTGGAGCTCTCCAGTTGTCCCCTGATAATAAACAGCATTTCATTTACTGGATCACCTTCCTGAACGATATAAGTGTCTTGTGTACTCAAGGATGACACAAGTCTTTCGCATATGGCATCAAGAAGCTGGACATCCATTTGTGAGAAGAAAGGGACCTAAAAAGTTTATGAAACTATGAGTGTTTAGATCAAAATGCAAGCCACACCTCTTTCCATCTAACTAATTGACACAACTGCTAAATGCTGGGTCATATTATTATTATGATTAACAAATAAAAACATGGAAACTTCAGAAGCCCTTAAATTAAAAGGAAGCTAACATAGAAAGTTGCAAACACCAATCTAAGATCCTTTACACAGAGTAAAGGCTCAAAAAACCAATGATGATATAGAACCAAAAAGGCTTCTCCCCATTTCTGATAAAAGAAATCATTTCAACTTATAAGTATTTCTAACAGTTGCCCAAACATTGCCAATCAGATGTATTTTCATTCATTGATGATTAATTTTATCTGTAATTTTATTGAACTCAAGCGTCTACTAATGTAAGAAACTTTTATCTGATAATAAGCATTACAAATTCTCTTTCCTCTTTAGATTAGGAGGTAGTTACATATAACAAAGTATTTGTTCCAGACCCTGGAAACATATTGACTTAGAGAGAGATTTTCCTATGCAACATATATAATAAGTGAAATTAATGAATATATATATATATATATATAGGAAAAACCAACTGGAATTTGCTGGTATGTTACGGAAACCAAAAAAGTTAAGCACAAAGCATGGTATTATGTTTTAATAAAAAAATTATTCCATACCAATTTTGCAAAATTACTACCTCAACGGATCCATGTATACAACTCAGACCATATCAATAAGGCAATAACAATAAACAGAATAGAAGTACATACACGGCGGACAAGATTTAGACATAGATGCCGTTGAATTTCACGACGAAGGTCCAATGGCAAGGATTTCAAAATAGATTCTTCATTGACTCCTCTGGTAGCAACCCATTTATACTGAACAAACCGACGAACACGCTCTTGCAATTCCGGAGGTAATTGGCGGTGCCTCATCCACTCCTCAGTATCTCTTCGTTTGATCCTCCATTCTTCAAGCCTTATACTCATTGATTGCAAATATGTCTTCATAACAAATCAAAAAGGTTAGATAAAGTGAAATTATTGATTTAAAATTCATATAAGCAATTAAAAAATTTGTAACACACATTTTTGAAAGAAATATTTAGGTTGATAAAATTATCCTATTACCTGCATGTTGCCTATTAACTGTGAGAACAGAATCAAACCCCCAATGCATATGAGAATACAAAATGTAGTTTCACCAATATAAGTGCTAGTCTGCAAATTCTGTCCATACGAACTGCAAAATGAAGGATTCGAGTTATACATATTACATTGACATGATATAAAAATGAAAAACACACCAACTTATCAAAAGAAAATATTTACAAGGTAGCAGTAAGCAATCAATAAGGTAACAAGTCAACAACTGTATCCACTATAATGTATACAAGACTATCACAAGATAATAGAAATTTTACTGCATCAAGAATAGTTTAGGCAGACAATCTTTTTGTAATAGTGACGATTCTAGGTATCAAGAGGAAATTGATAACAATATTCTGACATCAAGAACTGAAAAGCAAGAAACTCCACATCGTCATAAATATAACCTTTCTCATTGGTGGCCTTTCTAATTCTTGTCAATGAATTGAAACTCGAAATAGGAAATGCATTATTCATAATCTTGCTTTATGCCCAAGATTCTCAAGAAGTCAAATATAAACTATTTCAGAAACTAACACAACTTCTCAAAATGACCCCCTCCCCCCATTTTTTTTTTATCAGACACCTGCAAATGTACTTCCGCTGAATTACTATATACTTGCAGATTCAAGTTGGGGCCCTAATATGATTACATAGTCTTATATGGAATATACATGCATAAAAGTATCTCACCAACAGCATATACACCTGTTTTAACTAAAATCTAGACTAGCACATAATGGTAACTGTACACTGTTGCATGCATCGTAAACTTATGATATTATGAAGTTACTAGAAAGAACAAGAAAAAAGGTTTGGAAAGAACAAAGAGACAGATATTTCACCTTAAATTTCTCAAACCCCACCAAAGACTATACAAATACTTCTCATACATCTTCGACGAAGCGACTTGGCTAGTAAAAGCATCCGCAAACATTCCAAACTTAAATGTTGAATCTTCATTAGTAGCATCACAAGTAGAAAGCACTTTAGTAAAATTCAGCCAATAGGTCCGTTCAAGTTGTCCTAAACTGTTACAATCCAGAAAATTAAAAGTGCAGGGTGGAACTGAATGTGCCTCTTCCTGACACTCATCTCTCCAGCAGGAATGCTGCCGCCCTATAGATAATAGATACCAGGCAGCTCCTAGTACCTGCACCATCAATAGAAGAATAGAAATTGGTTTTTGTAAGTGTATTAATGTTACATGTTTGACACAATGACAAGTTGAAAATCAGCTAGTATAAAATGCGATAGTAGTAGTGAAAAGATGGGTGAATGGATCATTACATGACTGGCTAACATGTAGAGCAGAAGATTGTAAGCAGCTCCTGCCCAAGCAGTTTTAGCAACAACACCTGTCGTTTTAATTATACGCTGATTTAAAGGAAACATGACAAACATTCTTGGAACATATTGAATGAGAACGATGAGAGCAAGAGTGTTGTGAGCATGATCAGCTCTGTTGCTTTTCATTGCTGGAATTACATACCAAATGAGAATCTGCAAAGTAAAAAATAATAATTAGAAATTCTATTGAAGATCTAAAAGAAGAAAACAACTTTAAAATTGCATAAAATTTTGATGAACTCACAGAAACCTTGAATCAGATATATGTTGGTGGAAAAAAAGAAGAAAAATCAGGTTCAATCTAATCAAATTTAGTATAAATAGTTGGAAACTGATTCTGCTTATCATGTGTTGCAAAATTCAAACTGTTCTTTAATTTCAATTGAAAAAGAATATAGTATATTTTCAGGTAACTGCTCTCATATATATTTTTAATTATATAGCAATAAGAAATACAGTAATTTGCATAAAATGGTGTTATTAAATTTTCTATCATTCGTTGCCAAAAGGTGGGTCTGCTTCACCAAAGGCCTAGAAATTATCCGTAGTATGCAATACCTAAACATGGATCCTACTATGATAATATCAGAAATTATAGCAGCAAAAAAACTTTAAATAGAGTTGTAGTTGCTATTGTTGCCTTACATATTAACACTCTGGAATATGGAAAGAGCAAGGGAAAGGGAAAGAAAAGAAAAGAAAAAAGTAAATAAGATAAAACCCCTTTATGTACAGATATCCAACTCTTTTCACATTTATAATGATGAGATTATCATAATCAGATTATTAATAAGATAACACAGATTTTAATATAGAAGGTATTCTTATAAGTTTAGAAGATTGATTAAATTTCTTCACAATTGATAATCTGATAACCTCTCTCTCACAAGTTCAACCTGTGAATTAGATAATTTGGTTAATGTTTATTCATATTAAGTAGCACCAAACATTATAATAATCATAAGACATAACCATCTTATTCTAAGGCATAAACTACAATTTGGTAAATAAATAAAAAAATAAGTGCCCAAATACGCAAAAATTAAAATACTCCATCTAATCAAACACAGATCACAAGAGACATTTAATCAAAATTTATTAAGTCACTTGCCTGAGGTAATGGAAGGGTAGCGGCAAGATCAATTACAAAATCAGTTTTCAAGTATCGGATAGCAATTTGGCGCGAGTCCATGACGAGCTCACCCCTCCCAAAAACCCTAGAGCTCGGGGCTACGAATGCGGTGCGGAACTTCATCAAAACCTGCAAGAGGTAGAAGAGATCGGCGAGAGAGCGGAAATAGGTGATGGTGACGGCGGCGGGGACGTCGTTGCTCATGCAGGCGGGGCCACCAACGTAAGGGAGTAAGAAGTAGAGAGGGTCTATGAAGAGCGAGAGGAGACAGGTGATGAGGAAAATGTGGTTCCATCGCGCGACGATGGGGCTGCTCGGGTCGAGAATCTGGTAGAGCCACGGAAGAGCTTTCGCTAGTGCGGGCTCCGAATTGATGACGGGATTGACTTGTCGCCGGAGTTGGCGGAGATGGGAGGCCGGCGTCGAGAATATTCTATTCATCTTCCATTGCGGAATCCCGATGGACTTTTCGGAATCCCGGCAAAAGAGGGGAAAGAATGAAAAGAAGGGGGGGGGGGGGATAAATCACAAGGGCATTGGATTTTTGATGGGATTAAGTTGAAACGAATAACTAAAGTGGGTAATTGGCAGAAGATCGAGAATGGGCTAGGGTTGCAGAGAGAGGAAGAGGAATGTTTTTGTGGATGGGATCGTTATTTCACCGTTGCAAATTTCGCGGGAAACGGGAGAGGGTGCCTGAAAATCGGTGCCTGTAATTTAGCGCCAAAATAGGAACTAGGGTAATTTGGGGTCAAAATGGGATAATAGATGGTGTGTTATTATTACTACTTTGTTATGTTATTTTGAATTTGATGTTTTAAAGCTGATTTGTAAAAAAATAAAAACTGATGTGAATGTATGTATATTGTAATAATAATAAATTTGTAATCATAAAACATATAAATTAAATAGATTCATTTTAATTTAAATTTGTAGAATTTTATATATTGATTGAAAATGTTAGACATTTTTTTGAAGAAAACTGTTAAATTCACAACATAAAATGTTATTTTTACAACAAAAGTGTCGTTATAGATCCTATAGCGACGATTTTCACTGTCACTATACATCTACAGCGACACTTTTGTTGTGAAAATAATAAAAAATATTATGAATTTAACAATTCCCTTTTTTGAACTCCTCTTATCGTTTGATTACTTCCATCAAGTCAACACTCTGACGGAGGTCACAATTTTTAGACCTTTCGACGGTATCGAACACCATCTACTAAACACACTTGTCGTGATAATTATGATAAAGACAACTAATTAGTTATAAGTTTAATTGTATTTTCATATATAGAGTGCGAGATATAGTTAATGGTGAGATATTTAAAACTTAGCTGTTGAGATTATTATATAGTTCATTGTATTATTTTTATTAACGTCAAGATCTTTCCCCACGTCCCAATCACCAAGATGCGTCCGATATCCTGCACAGTTCAACAAGTCAACACCAAAAGCTTGACGGCTTGACCGTCGGGGGATAGCTCCGGCGTGAGAGTCAGTATCGGCTCTCACAAGGTTAACAATGGAGGAAAAATAATGTCTAGTACTTGAGAGAGAATAATAATATGATTGTGTGTTGTAATATTTTGTTACTTACCTTTCTTGTGTGATCCTTGCCCCATACGTATCCCAGACCCGGTTTACCATGCCACCCACTATCTCCTGACATCTCTCCCCCACTCCCATTCATTTCAAATTAAAAGCAAGTAGCTCACCTCCCCTACTACTACACTCATTTGCTTACATGGGTTGCACGAGTCCCATCCTCATTAATGCCATGCAGGAAGGTGGCAGACATAACAGTCAACTATTATTTGGTGTAATGATTACCGGTCAAAGATGGGTTAAGTAACAATTTGTATAATGGGCCAATTTAATGGCTAAGCCCAAATAATGGAAATGACCGATGCAACCGGATCCAACCAAAAATGTAACGCCCCCAAAATAGGTCCATTCCATCCAACCCATTTTGAGTCGCCAAATACATGGTACAGAAAAACAACTACAACTTTATTACAACAATTGTCTTGCAAAATACAACAACACATATGTTGTGAGTTTGATACAAATATATATCAATCGTGACTCATTTCCCAAACGTGACAAGAGAATTCATAATGACACCTTACATAAAGGTATAGTCGAAAAAACTATTTTAAAAATTAGAATCTTTGGGAAGTGCTCAAGGAAACCTTCGTATACGGGAGGCCATGCGTATAGGTTATGATAGATATCATATGGCCATTAATTATCCTTGGTTGATCTAATAGACCCCAAAGAAAAACGAGAAGATTACTATCATATTCTTCCCAATGGTGAGTCTTCTCTTGACATATCATTATCTCCACTGCCTCTAATTGGGTATTATACTCCAAACAAACACCAAGATTATATAGGTAGTCTTGATAGATATACTCAAAGAAGTGGATGAGCACAATCTGTCTTATGATGACTCGAGGTTGTATGTCATTAAACATCTTGTATAATAGTGACAAAACACCCTTCCAAAGTTGAATTCACCTCACCCTCAACATCTATAGACCACCGCTCTATTCCCCTCGTTATTCCCCCGCTTGTCCTTCCGCTACACTTTTATTACCCGAAAGGAATTGTGAAGCAAAAGGGGTGAACACAACTAGCTCAAAAAAAAATATCATGACTAAAGATAATTAAATTATCAATAGCCTTCATCAATAATAAATCGTAGATTTAGAACATATGGTAGATGATAAAAAAATTCAACCATAGTTGCAGTGAACGAGCACTCCATTAGAAGAGTCAAATAGACTATAAAAAGTCTATTATCTTCTCATGTTAAAAAGTCCACCAACAATGTTTTATCTCCTCAGAATATCAATCAACAATTCCCGCCCACAATCACATGTATAACTCATAATCGTAATTGTTGTTCTAAATTCCTTTTCTCATTCAGACGAAGATAATTTTCATCACTTGTCTTTACCCGAAATATCAAAGATCATGGTTATACCAAATCACGCCTCGCTCATAATCATACTAATAAATTCATCTTTTGCACTACGGGCAAAGATATTCATCAACAGCTCATCTTTGCACTACAAAAGCCAAAGATATTCAACTACAGTCATCTTTTGCACTACGACCCAAAGATATTCATCAACAATTCATCTTTGCACTACAGCCAAAGATATTCATCAACAAGTCATCTTTGCACTACTGGACCAAAGATATTCATATCTCAAAGAAATACATAATCATTTCGTAATTTATATAAACCATAATTATAACCATATATGTTGATCAATTCACCTTTGCACTTAAGCTAAAGATATTCAATTATAAATTCAATGGTCATGATCATACCACCAACAATTCAACTTTGCACCATCGCCAAAGAGAACCTATAGTCACGATCATACCAATAATCTATCCATCTTTACACTCAAGTCAAAGAGAAATATCATCATTAGGGTTATAAGAATGTTATATAAAAACAATATAATCAACATATAGATTTAATCTCAAGAGTAAGATTCATAAATCAATGATTTCATAACAACTTAATCAAAATGTTATAAATCACTTAATAATCTCATAATCTAATATTATTAATACTACCACAATATTTTAATCATTTCTTAAACTTATAAACAATTTATTTTAATTGTTTACACTTTACTAATAAATGCATTTAATCATCTTAAAATGCCAAACTCATAAGATTTCATCACCAATAACCAAAATCCTCATCAAAATCAGATATACCTCATGTAGGATTCTCAAGCCATAAAATCCTATTTTCTAATTTTCTTACCTCACATAACATATTTAATTCATTTACTCATAACTAGTCCATTTTCATGAAAATAACAAATCAGTTCCAAAAATATTTTTTTCTGGAATTTAGCAGAATATAGTCCTATATTGAACATATATTTTCTCGAATTTTAAAAGTCATTTACTATTTTTCATATGGACAAAATCACCGAATATTTAAACATTTATCATAAATTGTACTTTTATCCAAAAATTCTGAAATTTACACGATATACTGATATTATATAGATGTACTCACAATAAAAATTTCATCAATTTTAGAGTTAATCACAAGGAGTTATAAGCAGTTACTTTTAAAATAGTCTTTTCTCATAAAATCCATAACTCCTAATCTATATATCCAAAAATCGCCATTTTTGGACACAATCAACAAAACTCATCAAATTATCATTTCAAAATTTTCCAGAATTTTTGAAGGTTCAGAAGAATTTTGAAATAATAACCCTTAAAATCCCTTATTATCCCTTACCTCAAAAGAAGCGATTATTTAATTTGAATAACGCTGAATCTAACTTGCACCAGATATAGCAATACTCAAAGTATACTCAAAATACTCACAAGAATACGCCAATAATATAGAGAGAGAAAACTTCAGTTTCTGGTGTGATTTTCAATTATAACCTAAGCACCCTATTTATAGGAAATTGCTTAAAACACCAAAGTAGAAAATTTATTAATATATATATATATATATATATATATATATATATATATATATATATATAATCTTCTACGCATGCCTAGAATCAAATTTTCAGCCATCAAACACATGTTAAAGATGCCCCAAACATGTCAAAAACGTTTTTCTTAATTAATTAATTAAAACTCCAAAAAATGATAATTAATTAATCCAAAACTTCAATAATTCATAATAAATAGCTCTTTTATCAGAAAATTCAAATTTCAAGTGTTTTTTATAGGAAATTCAATTCTCTACAACTTTGCGTAAGAAAGTTTTTCCAAATTCCAAACAAAAATTGACCAAAAATCCACAAACGAGCGATTTTACACAAGCTATAATCAAATTTCAACCAAGAAATGGGGTCCAATTTATGTGTTTAACATGTTTTAAACATTTTTGGTAACAAAAATACTCCTCCTCCTCATATACTCATATATCCCACATTCATCAGTAAAATATCACCATTATTATATTATTAAAAATATAATAATATATTTAAATGAATTATTTTATCATAAAAGATAAAATATTAATTTTCAATAATTTTCACATTAAAAATTTTCTCCATCTATATCCACATAAAATGAATATTTTCCTCATCATAAAAATCAATAATTAATTATTCACAAATAATATTATATAATCACAATATCGACAACCAGTAGCTCCCTGTGAAAGAGGGACTTTCCAATAAGAATTTCTCTTCTTTAAGCCAAGCAATTAGGTGACCAAACCTCTCCTTAGATGTAACTTTCTAGACATTGCCAATAATGTTATCCAATAATATTATTCAGATAATATGAATTATTGTCTCGATAATGGAAAAATACTTGTAATGACAATTTATCAAACAACAAGAATATAAAATATCAATGCAAAGAATTATTGAATCAATAAAATAAAATATTGAATAAGAATTACATCGTAACAATTATTGAGTAGTGTCTTCTCACGTAAGAATCAATAATTGGTGCAATACCGCAAATCTACCGTGTTTTAACCACCGAGTATTTTAACAAGATAATCTGTGAATAACTACGCCACGCCATTTATAAACAACTTATATTTGTCGCTTTTTTCATCCAATCGCTTTCATATATGGGGCCCACACAAAGGTTGCGCTGGTCAAATACGGATAATCCCGACAAAAAGAATATTCTACGATCAAACGAATATTCCCCGACAACAATGAATATTTTATAGCCACTTGCGTATTTTGTAAAATTTGCATAATTCACTCATAACTTTAAAATTTTATCAATTTAACCATTTACTGAATAATAATTATAAGAAAAAATTGAATAATTTTATTTCATAAAATTCGGGGTCTTACAAAAAAGGACCCAATAGAATAATCAAGTAACTGGGCCCAAATCATTCGGACCAACAGGACAAAAGTAACATAATCCAAGGGGGGAGCCCATTAAGTCTGGCCCAATAATGAAAAGGATCATGGCCCAACATTGCCCCCTAGTCTTTTATTAAACAGGGTATTTATTGAAGACTGTAAATACTATAGGCCCATGATATAATGAATTATGATAAGTCACAAGGGGTTCAAAGTGAAACTCACCAAGGTTTAACTAAGTCGGTCCAAATTGATATCAGAGACAGAAATGGGAGGCCCACTAGACATAGGTCCATTTCGGTTAAGATATTTAGACCCAAAACCGGACGCTACCTCTTCCAATTCATCATCATTGCTGCTAATTAAATGTGCCTCCCTCGTGTAACGTGTAATCGTCAATATAAAAGGTAAACTTTACCAATTTTGACAGTTTTACCTGCCAATTTGAATTTCGAACCTTTGAGATTTCTTACTATCTCCCGAGCTTTCTTTCCCTTGTCTGTAAATCGTTAACAATGGCCTCGCAAGATTCTGAGCAAGGACATCCTATTTTAGTGACATTGATCACCGCCGTTCCTCCAAGTCCAAACCCCAACAAAGACGCTTCAAGCTCTGATCCAGCCTCTGCAACCACTAAGAAGAAAACGATCACGAAGCCTCCTCCCAACCCTTCTGCATTTTATAGGAGTAAGGAACAGTATTTCCATGCCAATACTCCTTCAAAAGTTACAGAACTTGATTTGAAGAAGCTTCGAACTCGCTGCCACATTCCGGATACCCATTTGGTGAGAGTTCCGAGGTCTGAAGAACAAATGTATCAACGCCCTGAAGGGTGGATGGCTGTTACGATGACTATCTTGGAGAAAGGGGTTCGATTCCCTCTTCATGCTTTTATAGTAACTCTCTTAGGGTTTATGGGTGTTGGGTTCGCCCAATTGATTCCGAACTCTTACATTTACATTCTAGCATTCATAGCCTTATGCCACGAACTGGGTGTCGAGCCCACCCTTGACTTCTTCTTTACTGTGTACAAAGTCGGCCAGTCCAGAGAGAAAGGATTTAAGACCATAAGTAAACATTCATCGAAGACAGGAGATAAGTTCAAGAGGCGGTCATTGGTTAATACTCCTTCGAGCAACAGAGGATGGCACGAGAAGTTGTTTTTTGTTGGAGGACCCGAAATCACCTCTTTGCCGGACTGGACCACCGACGAGAAGACTTCTACTGACTTCGGGGACATATCTGAAGAACGTGAGGTCGAGATGATGGATCTTTTGACAATTTCAGGGGAGGAATGGAACTACAAATTGTCGCTTCTCCAAACAAGCGTGGTTGTATGACCACAAACGTAAGTATAGGTTCATTTTATGAATATTTGGAAATTTTATGTGATATGAATTCTGATGTAGAACTGTTAATCTTCTGCAGTAACTTTGATTAAACCGTCGTCTTCGGAGGTGAAAGACTTGGAGGATTTGCTAACTGGAAAATTGGTAGAAGCCACCGCCGATTCCTCTCAACAGGAAATCCCATCCGAAAGGTAACGTGGTGGAAAATCTGCGATCTTGATGTTGAACCTTCTGGCCGGAGGCCTCCTCCAAATTCAATCCACCTACTGAAACACCAACTGCTGAACCTCAAACCCATGCACTCGAAGATGATGAACCCCTTCTCTCGGAAAGAGTCCTCCAACATCGTCAAAAGAAAAGAGCCACCCGAAGGCCTCGACTAATTTCCATCCCATCAGACTCCGAAGCTCTTTCTGAATCTGAACCAACTGACAACCCTATACCCCCCACTATCGATCCAACGCCGCTAACTGTTGACCCAACACCACCACCGGTTGACCCAACCCCACCAATCACTAATCCAACACCACCAGTCGTCGACCCAATACCGCCAACTGTGGATCCAACACCACCACCAATCACCAATCCAACATTAGCTCGAACAAGTTTATTAGATCTACCTGTAAATGATCGAAGGCAACTCCTTCGAATCAAAAAGTTGAGAACCAAAATTACCCCCTTAACCCCCGATGAGCTTAGGGTGCCTTCTTCGGATGTTCCTCCTCCAACAGCCCCTGTAGAGACTCGAATTATAAATGAAGGAGAACAAACTGAAACTGCTGTAGCACCATCTCGAAAGAGGAAACAACCATCCGACAGTCATCCAAGTTCAACTCCTGAATTTCTACCAGTTCGAGATCCTACTCCAGCTCGATCTTCTTCCACCGAGAATATCTATATGAATCCTTCTCCCGTTCGTGACCAACCCATGCCTTCCCCCCCAAAGCCATCATCACCGAAATTCCACGATGAGGCTACCGGAGCGCCAACCTTGTGGCCTCGGTATAATGCCAATTTTCCCTTCCAGCTCTTTGATGCTTTCGTTCGAGAAAATGACGATCACCGATTCAATGATCATAAGAACATGAATTTTCTTGATGAGGGCATGAGTTATTTGGCCAAGGTAAATAATGGTTTTCTTGATTAGATATTTCTTTACTCGTTTAAGTATCTGAAATTGACCAGATATTGTCGAATATATGCAGGCAAATGCAGTCTTCGGGCGTTTACGTCCCAGGCACATAAATGTTGAGTCTGACGAAGAGACTCTGAGAAGGGAGAACACCATGCTGAAGGCTACATTGGCTCGAGAGAGAGAGAGGAACGCGAATCTGTTTTCCATGCCAATGAAAGTCTTCAGAGGGAAGTGGCCCAAAACAAAGACGATTTGAGGGAAACCCATGATGTTCTAGTCTCTGTCAGAGAAGAGTTGAAGATGATAAAGACCAACGAACAAAAATTGGCTAATATGAATGTCAGGTTTGTTGCCGAGACCGAAGCTTTAAAGACTACCAATGAAGGGCTTGCTGAAGCCAATCAAAACTTGTCAATACAGCTCGGAGAAGTTCAGACGAAGGCTCGGGTTGATAAAAAAGCCCATAGGGCCAAGCATCGTAAACTTCGTGGCAAGATAAAGGCACTTTAGGAACGGGACCCCCCTCTGACTGAAGAAGTGCTCAAGCGGATCCAGGCGGACTATCGTACGTCTGACGAGCTCGGTGCAGAAATTCTGAAAGTGTACTATGAAGGATATGAGGACTGCCGAGGTCGGGGCAAGGAAAAGCTGACTGCAGCTCAATTGGACCCATCACTTCTTGATTCCGAGAATGAAGGAGCAGCCTGAGTCTGATGTTTTTTCGTTTTAATTTATAGGATGTCTTGTAAAAAAGGGATTTTGTTTTTTTATCATTGTTGTAACCGATAATATATGAACAAAATACGGGTTTTATTCTATATAACTTCGGTGTAGTTACTTCTTGCCAATATTTCAATATTAATGACTTTGAAAAATGTACAAGCTCTTCGTGAACTTAACTTAAACTGTTAATCAACAACTGGGCACATCGTATAACAGATAAAATGAAGTTTAAAGAATGAGGCATTCTGAACTCAACACTTAGAAAAAATCTAGGTAATAAAGTAAAGGGATACTTATTCGTTACCGAAGTGTGAGGCGGATCTGCTTCGTAGGGAATTTGTTTACCACGAAGGGCCTAACAAACCCACATGATGACATTTGCCTACCACGAAGGGCCTGACAAAGTCTAAAGGTCGACGATTACCTACCACGCAGGGCCTGACAACGTCTTAAGGAGAACACTTGTCTACCACGAAGGGCCTGACAAGGTGTAAAGATCGACAATTGTCTACCACGCAGGGCCTGACAACGTCTTAAGGAGAACACTTGTCTACCACGAAGGGCCTGACAAGGTATAAAGGTCGACAATTGTCTACCACGCAGGGCCTGACAACGTCTTAAGGATGGCGTTTGCCTACCGTGCAGGGCCTGACAAACCCACGGGAAGACATTTGCCTACCACGAAGGGCCTGACAAAGTCTAAAGGTCGACGATTACCTACCACGCAGGGCCTGGCAACATCTTAAGGAGAACACTTGTCTACCACGAAGGGCCTGACAAGGTATAAAGGTCGACAATTGCCTACCACACAGGGCCTAACAACGTCTTAAGAAGAATACTTGTCTACCACGAAGGGCCTGACAAGGTATAAAGGTCGACAATTGCCTACCACGCAGGGCCTGACAACGTCTTAAGGATGGCGTTTGCCTACCGCGCAGGGCCTGACAAACCCATAAGGTCCACCTGCCATTAAGGCTACCATCGAATGGTCAGCGAGTCCTCCCGAACCTCCTTACACCCCTGAACTGAACAGGACCGAAGACAAGATTTGTTTGAGGAAAAAGGTAACTTTTATTGATTGATGATGAAAATATTTACAAACTTCTGATGTAATGCCGTTGTATTTACTGAAAGTACTTCTTAAGTCTACCGGCATGCCAAGTATTTTTAATTGCGGACCCATCCAATGCCTTCAACCGATAAGTCCCCGGCTTCGGCACTTCAGTGACTTCATACGGTCCTTCCCAGTTTGGCATCAGCTTTCCCAAATTCTGAGGTGTAGATGCTTCAACTTCCCTGAGAACAAAATCTCCCACTTCAAATCTGCGAAGCTTTACCCCCTTGTTGTAATGCTTGGCTACTCTCCGTTGATAGGCTGCTAGTTTAACCAGGGATATTTCTCTGACTTCGTCAAGCAAATCGAGATTGGCTTTCAGTCCTTCTTCATTGTAGATCTCTTTGAATTGACTAACTCGAAGACTTGGAGATCCAATTTCAACTGGGACTAAGGCATCAGTACCATAGGCCAGTCTGAAAGGTGAATCGCATATTGTAGTCCTCGGAGTAGTCCGATAAGCCCATAACACACTGAGCAGCTCTTCTGGCCATCTTTCATTGGCTTCGTCCAATCTGCGCTTGATCCCATTCAGCAGCGTTCTATTGGTCACTTCGACTTGTCCGTTTGACTGAGGATGAGCCACTGAAGTCTTTCTGTGCTAGACCCCCAGTTCTGTCAAAAATGCTTCAAATTTCGATCCCATAAACTGACGTCCATTGTCCAATATTACCACTTTAGGAATTCCAAAACGAAATACTACTGATTCTTTCAAAAATTTCAAGCATTTATGTTCCGTTATTAACCTAAGTGGCTTTGCTTCTACCCATTTGGTCATATAGTCGATGACAACTATAAAAAAACTGACTTGACCTTTTGCTTTCGGTAGCGGACCCAGTATATCAACCCCCTAGACAGCGAAAGATATAGGAGATAAGATTGAGTATAGCTCTTCTGGTGGCTGATGTGGTATCGAACTGTTGAGTTGACACTTCTCGCACTTCTTGACGTATTCAGTCGCTTCCTTGAAGATGGTAGGCCAGTAGTACCCCTGACGAAGTACTTTGTAGGCTAATAACTTAGCAGCCATATGGTCGCCATAGATGCCTTCATGTACCTCTCGTAGAGCATATTCAGCTTCAGATGGAGTCAAACATTTCAGTAGTGGAGACGAGAAAGCCCTTCGGAACAGATCCCCATCAATCAGAACAAAATTAGCACTTTTGTACTTGATTTCCTTAGCTAATATCCTATCCGAAGGTAAGACGCCATCTTCCAGATACTCCAGATATGGAGTCAACCAGCAGTTGGTTCGGTCAACGCACATTACCAATTCATGATGAACACTAGGATGTTGTAAAATTTATAAATAAACTGATCCATCAAAGACGTGAACATCCGTAGTGGCTAATTTGGAGAGTGCATCAGCAATGGAATTGTTATTACGCTCGACTCCCTGAAACTCGTAGGATTGGAAATACTGAAGTCGTTCTTTCAATTCTGCCAAATACTTGATCATTCTTGGACCTCGAGCTTCATACTCCCCAGAGAGCTGCTTAACGACTAACTGAGAATCACTGAAGATGACTATTCTCTGCACTTCAAGACTCTTCGCTAGTCGTAACCCCGTGAGTACTGCCTCATACTCAGCTTCGTTGTTCGTCGCTCTGAACTCAAATCTAATGGCATGTTGCACTTTGAATACCTCCGGACTCGTCAGAATAATCTCTGCTCCACTGACGTTCGTAGTAAAAGACCCATCTGCATACAGTGTCCACGAACTCTGCTTCTTGAAGAATCAGAATCGCTTCTCTGTCGGATCCTTCACCGCCACAACTTCATCGACTTGAAAAATGAGCATTCAACTACAAATTCAGCCAAGGCTTGCCCTTTGATGGCGGTTCGGGGATGATATTCAATGAAAAATTGGGACAACTCCATCGTCCGTGCAATTTAATCTCCCGATACCTCGGGTTTGCCCATAATCTTCTTCAAAGGCTGATCTGTGTATACTATTACCAATCTACCCTGGAAGTATTGCCTAAGCTTTCGACTAGCAGTTATTAAAGAAAAAACAAACTTTTCAATGTTTGGGTACCTTGTTTTAGCATCCCGAAGGACATGGCTTACATAATAAACTGGGTGCTGCTTACCCCCAACTTCACGCACCAAAACTACTCCTACTGCCAACGAACTAGTTGCTAAGTACAAATATAGAGGCTCAGTAGGAGCGGGCTTCACCAACAAAGGCGTCGAAGATAAGTAGGACTTGATGCTCTGAAAGGCGTCTTCACACTCTGAAGTCCATTGGAACGTCTTTGCATTCTTCGGCCCTTTCAACGTATCAAAAAATGGCAAACATCTTTCTGCCGACTTGGACATGAACCTCCTCAAAGCTACAATCCTTCCAGTCAGACGTTGAACATCTTTAAATGGCTGAGGAGTCTTCATGTTTAGGATCGCTTGAATCTTCTCTGGATTGGCTTCAATTCCTCTTTGACTGACAAGATAACCCAGAAATTTGCCAGCCCCTAGACCGAAGGTGCACTTAGTGGGATTCAATCTCAAGTTGTGATGACGAATTATCTGAAAGCATTCTTCTAAATCATCCAGATGTTTATGCACCAGCATGCTTTTAACAATCATGTCATCCACGTACACCTCCATATTCTTGCCCAGCTGATATCTGAAGACATAGTTCATCATCCTCTGGTATGTGGCTCCGGCATTGATGAGGCCGAAGGTCATTTTCTTGTAGGCATATACCGAACGATGCGTAATGAACGCCGTTTTCAGTATATCCTCTTTACACATGGAAATCTGATGATATCCAGAGAATTCATTCATGAAGCTCAACAAAGCATACCCCGAAGTGGCATCAATGAGCTGATCGATGTGGGGCAACGGGTAGAAATCTTTTGGACAAGCTTTGTTCAGATCGGTATAGTCGATGCAGACTCACCATTTCCCGTTCTGCTTCTAAACCAGCACCACATTTGCCATCCACTGCGGGTAATCGATCTCAAAGATGAAGTCAGCTGCCAACAGTTTTGCAATCTCTTCATCGATGATCCGCTGACATTCGGTGCAAAGATCCTCCTCTTCAGCCGAATCGGCTTCTTTGGCGGGTCCACTTCAAACCGATGCTCGAGAATATCCTCCTTACTCTCGGTATGTCCTAAGGTTCCCATGCGAAGATGTCAACATAGCATCGCAGGAGCTCCATGAGGTTCGTCCGGAGAGGTTCCGGCAGACTCGAACCTATTTTCACTGTCTTGTTCACCTTGCCCGGGATGAGCTCTATCTCCTCTGTTTCTTCAGCTGGCATGACCAATGGTTCGGAACTGCTCTTAGTGAAGGGTTCGATCTCTATCGCCATGGTCTGCTTTTGCTTCGATACCCCCACTCCCGAAGTGATCACATCATTTCTATAACATCTTCTGGCCAGATTCAAATCTCCTTTCACCTCATCGACCCCATGAACCGTATGAAATTTGATTTGGAAATGAGGGATTGAGGTTACAGCTTGTAAAACAATTAAAGTAGGCCTCCCCAAAATAGCATTATAAGCAGAATCTACATGCACAACATAAAATTTGCAAATAATCTCTACCTGCTGAGGGGCTATTCCGAAGATGACCGGCAGTTCAATGGTTCCAGCCACCTTGACCGGATCGTTACTAAAACCGTACAAGGAGCCTCCTGCCCTATCTCCATCTTCCGTCCGTCTAGATGCATCATCTGATAAGCGTGGGCATACAGAATATCTACAGAAGACCCATTATCTACCATCATTCGCTTCATATCCACCGAACCCACTTGCGCAGTCAGCACCAATGATCCCTCATGCGGTTCGATGGTTTCCGAAGGGTAATCCTCATCAGTAAAGAAGATTACCGTATTCGGATAAGGTCTATCAGTCTTCGGAAGGGTACCCGCCACTGACATGACCGAATCCAAGTGACTTCGACGCTTCTTTCCAACAAGTTTGCCAGAAATACCCCCAGTGATGACATCTATCACATGCCTTGTAGGTCATGTCCGGGCCCCAGCAACGCTTATTTGAATGGTTGAGCTACCTAAGCGGATCCTCTATCCTATCAGATTAGATTCTGGCGACCACATATCTTGAACTAAAGCCCCACCTTGTACCTTTCTTTCAATGAAATCTTTCAAACTAGCACAGTCATTCGTATCGTGACCCGAGGCTTGATGGTAATCACAATACTTACGAGGATTCCCTTTTCCGGGCTTAATGTTATCTCGAGGTGGCTCGAAGATAGGTTGATTCTTAATCTGATCCAAGATAACAACCCTATCAGTGTTAAGTACTGTGTACGTCCTATTTACTCTCTGGGTGGGAGCATTTAACGCGTCCTCCACTCCGCTCCAATTGTTGTATTTCTTGACCCCGCCTTCATAGCGGTCTTTATTCCCTTCATTCTTCTTCTGGTCCCCATCGGTTTTGTCCCGATCTGTCTCCTTAAGCCGGTCTGAAGAAGGACGTTTGAGGCTGTTCATGGCTTCCTCCACCACGATATAGCCTTCAGCTTTGTCGAAGGCTTCAGCGAGACTCTTCGGGTGGTGAAACATTAATTTCTTCACCAATTTTTCTGATTTGACCAAATCTAACCCATTCTGAAATAGTCCCACAGCTTGTAGATCGTTCAGGTCTGTCACTTGGCCGACTGCTTCACGGAACCGCTTCACATATTGGCCCAAAGACTCATTCAAATACTGTCGAACCTGAGCCAACGAACCAGTTGGTTTTCCCCTCCTTTTGTTGCTCCCGAAGCGAGCATGAAATCTCTGCATATATCCGCCCAAGATGAAATTAAATTCGAGGGCAAAGTCCCCATCCATTGCCTCGCATCCTTTACGGCGTCGTGACAAAAGTATGACACTTAGCGAGATCGCTAAAGTCATAATAATCCATCGATCGATTCGAGCCTTTGGCCGTAGGTCGTAGAGATCCCCCGATCCATCATAACTTTCAATGTGGGGAAACTTCTTGGTGGGGTCAGCTTTCTCTTTTAGAATCTCCGCGGAAAAAGGGGATGCCTCTTTCCCGAAGTATCTTTCGTTTTCTGTACTTCGGTAAGCTGCTTCCGAAGTTCCTTTAATTCTTTAATCAGATACTCCACACCTTCTGGTTGAGATGATGCTTCTTTCTCTGGTGACTCCTTCTTCTTCTGAGCGGACCGGTTTCTTACAACAGAATCTCCAACTTTAGAGGGACTTTTCCGATGACGAGCATCCACAGGGTGGTGTACCCTCAGTAGACTCTCGGGAGTATGGCCTCTGGATATACTTCGTCTCTGAACTCAGGCGCTATGCTGAGAATGTGCAACAACAAGTGCCTTCTTTGTATTCTCAGGAGTGTGATCTTTGGATCGACCTCTTCGTTCGCTTCGACCCTGCTCCTTAGAATCGACAGGGTGATGTGCCCTCTTCTATCTTTGAGGAGTAGGGCTTCAAGATCTTCTTCTTTCTCAAGTTTGGCCCCGAGACTCACGTCCTGAATGAGCAGGTTCCTTCCCACTCCTATGCCCTCGCTCTTCGGACTGAACATAACTGAACTCTTCATCCCTCAACTCTGCCATTCGAGCCATCTGCTCAGCTATATCCTGTCGCTGCTTCACAAGTACCTCCATAGCTCTATCTGCTTCATCTGCCATCTTAGCCAATCGGGAGGCCTTTTTGTCTTGGTCATCTCGGTATCGAGTTCTAGGCGAGGTGCCTTCTACTCGTTTTCGACCATGGCCAGACCCTTTCTCTGCCGTAAAAACTAGCTTTCGCTTAGCTTTGCCTACAGCCTTCGGTCGAGAGTCTTCATGTGAACGTTTGGACGCTGTGCTGGCGTGAACACTTATTGTAGGTCCTAAACGATCTTTGGCAGACACTCGTGGTGCTGATTCACTGACAGCCATCGGCTGCCCTTCGGGTGTAGGTGTTCTACTCTTCACCATGAATACTGACGTAGAACAAACACAGTCTGTGATTGAAAAATACTCAGGACACTAGAACTCACCCCTCCTTCTAGCGCCAATGTTAACGCCAAGATCTTTCCCCACGTCCCAATCACCAAGACGCGTCCGATATCCTGCACAGTTCAACAAGTCAACACCAAAAGCTTGACGACTTGACCGTCGGGGGATAGCTCCGGCGTGAGAGTCAGTATCGGCGATCACAAGGTTAACAATGGAGGAAAAATAATATCTAGTGCTTGAGAGAGAATAATAATATGATTGTGTGTTGTAATGTTTTGTTACTTACCTTTCTTGTGTGATCCTTGCCCCATACGTATCCCAGACCCAGTTTACCGTGCCACCCACTATCTCTTGACATCTCTCCCCCACTTCCGGTCATTTCAGCCGAAAGCAAGTAGCTCACCTCCCTACCTGCTATTACTGTTTGTTACCGCCGGTTGCCTGAGTCCCATCCTCATTAATGCTATGCAGGAAGGTGGCAGACATAACAGTCAACTATTATTTGGTGTAATGATTACCGGTCAAAGATGGGTTAAGTAACAATTTATATAATGGGCCAATTTAATGACTAAGCCCAAATAATGGAAATGACCTATGCAACCAGATCCAAACAAAAAGGACCCAATAGAATAATCAAGTAACTGGGCCCAAATCATTCGGACCAACAGGACAAAAGTAACATAATCCAAGGGAGGAGCCCATTAAGTCTGGCCTAATAATGAAAAGGATCATGGCCCAACAATTTTTAAGATAATTTATACAATTTGTAATTAACATTATTTTAAAGATAATTTATGTTATTCCTAATTGTATTGATTAAAATTAAATAAATTCATTTCAAAATCAATTTTAAAATTTCATAAAATAACTTAAAGGTGACAATTAAACTTTTTTGTACAATTAAAATAATATATATATATATATATAATAAAAAAGAACTCATTTTGAATCTTTTATTTGACAAAGCACAAGGACGGTTCAGATTCATTCTAACTTAATTCTTTCAACTTAATCTAAAGGCTCATATTTCTTCCCGCCCAAATCAAATTCACCCCTACACTCTAGGGCTGAGCAAGTAATCAAATTGGAATCAAAACCGCACCAAAAACCGCACAAACCGCACCAACGGTTCCGGCGTATGTGGCGGTTTTATGTAGGTTGAATAACCAAATTTACGGTTCCGGTTTGGTTACTAGCCAAAATTGCACGCATAAAACCAAAACCGCACCATGTGTGTGTATGTATGTATTATTTCTAATAAATTTTAAAGTTATTTTTCACTTGAACACGCTCAGAGAAAACCTCAATCTTACATTGTCATTTTTTCACCAATTTAAAGAAGATGTTAGAGGTTATAGAGTCAAAAATTATGCAATTGGGTTTTGAAATTTCAAATTTGTTTGATGCGTTATTGGAGGGGCTTATAGCTGAGGGGCTCGAGCATTTGATGCATTGGTTAATGTCAATGCTATAATAGTAATAGTCTAATAGATTATTTTTCAAATTAGGAATAGTTATGATTATATTCTATAAGTCCTCCCTGCAATATATGAGATAGAATTTCATTCTATCTCCAGTATATACTTTTAATATTTGGGGAATTAGATAAACATTCTTGCTTGTTATCGAATATATGGTTTTCCTTGTTTTATATAGCGTATGTTTTAGTTTTAAAGC